>SKCR01030592.1:0-169779 GCA_019454045.1 Zanthoxylum bungeanum
TTGAATCTTCAAGCTCCAAGCTTTGGGTAAGGATTCCATGCCCATGGGTGGGTTTCCCTATCACCTTTGGATGACTCTTCATGTGCTAGCATTGGAGAAAATTGCAACAAAATTCTTATAGTCTTCACCTTGAAGCTCTCGGCATTTGAGAGAAATTGGAGAAAATATTTAGGCCCTTGGCCGTGAGGTAGAAGAAAGAAAAGAAGAGAGAGTGAGTTGTGTATTTGGTTATTTTAATTTCCAAAATTCAAATACCAAAAGCAATTACCAATTCTCAAAAGGTGTATGGCATTTATGCCTTCCAACAACTTACATCACTCATGAATAGTGATTGGTTGTTGTAGGAACACAGGAATTTGGGGCAACGCTTTCTGTCCCGGGCTCGCGGCCCGGTCAGGAGTACGGAGTAGCCACGGGGGACTAAACCGGAGAATAATAGAGTCGCCACCCGATGTGAACCGGGACAAAGATTTAAGGCCGCACTCACCCCTCGCAAGGGAAGACCTCAAACCATTGGGTTCGGAATGGTCCCTTACTTATGTCACTTGTAATAAAAGGATTTATGTAATAATTTAACCAGGCTTAAATAACATTTATTTCCAAAAATATCATGCTTCTAAATTCATATGCATACATCAACAAGTTCATCACAACATGCAACATCACATGACAATCTCATGAACATATTTCAATCCTATGATATGGAAAACTAAGAACAACCTAATCATGCTTGAGTACTATCTCATGAACCTATTAACCAAATAACATGATAACAGCCTAATCATGCTTGAATACAATCCCAAGAACACATAGAATGGATAAATACAGGAATACAAATAATACGGTTGGCGATATAACACAAGAAAGATCAACCAAGAGGCAATTATGCATGAATATGATAAGACAGACTCAGTTCAGTGTGTGCGCGTTCGTGTAGCGTTCGTAAACGCGTTCGAACGGAAATGAAACAGAATGCTCACGTTCGTGTAGCGTTCGTAAACGCGTTCGAACGGAAATGAAACAGAATGCTCACGTTCGTATGGCCTTTGTTAATGCGTTCGAACGGAAATGAAACAGAATGCTCACGTTCGTATGGCGTTCGTGAACGCGTTCGAACGGAAATGAGACCTGATGCATGATAAGGCAAAATGTATGCGCGTTCGAGTTGCGTTCGTAAACGCGTTCGAACGGGAACAGACCTGATGCATGAAATGGGACGCAATACATAAACAATAAAATAAAGGGGCGCGGCGAAGTACTGCCGTAAAGGTGGCCTTTTGGGGGCTCTTGATCTCTCAAAGAGATGACCTTTAGACCAACATACTAAGCCCATGCGCATCACATCACACATACAAAAATAGAGCCAATCATATCAAAACCAAGTATGCCCGATTGAACACATCTTACATCCAATCCGGACACACATCAACCGGCGCGGCAAAGCATCGTGGTAAATGGTTTTAAACCCCTCCCCATAAGGGATCTTTCATTCCACTTACTAAGCCCATGCGCTTGATTGAACCATGCATAAAAGATAAAGACAATAATATCAAACTAAGTTGCCCGATTGAACGTATCTTGCATCCAACCGAACACACATCAACCGGCGCGGTGAAGTAGTGTCACAAAGGTGGCCTTTTCGGCTCTTCGTCTCTCAAATAGAGGACCTTTGGACTAACTCACTAAGCCCATGCGCTCGATTGAATCATGCATAAATAAACAACATACAGAATTCAAGTGATAGAAAATAAATAAACAAAAGCAACACAAAACAAAGAGGGTGCCGTTTACTCAAGCGATAAGTGGAGTTTGTCCCGAGTACAGATCATATTACCGTCCATTCGGAATCGGCTATGAAATTTATGTCCGGGTTTCCATCCAATATACCGCGAGAGTTGACATATCTCTCATTCATTCAATACCCACAACACACATCATACACAAGCAAGATTTAACAAACAAGTAAAATATAATTCAAATAAATAACAAAGGTCCAATAAAGATGAGTGTGAAAAGTACCCTCAGGTCTAACCTTTTAGCCAACTTTCAGGCTTGCGTTTCACGGATGTCGGAAGGGTAAAACTCCTCAGCTTCTCCGGTTCACTGGTTCAGCGTCCTAGCTCACTGCTTTGCTGTTTTGCTTGCGGTTCGAACTCCGTTCTGCTCCTGTTCGGCCTATGCCTTGCTGCTCACTGCTCAGGTCACCTGTTCTATAGCGTTTCAATGAACTATTCTAAGTTTGTGTGGGTTCTTAGTGCAGTTGTGTGTGATTATTTTTAAGATTATGATGCAGTTTTTATGTTACTGTTTTTAAGGTTTTTTAGGGACTGTTTTAATAGGGTTTGGGCTGCTGTTTTAAGGTGATTCAGGGGCTGTTTAGGCGTGTTTTAGGGGGCTGGTTTTGAGTGTTTTGTAGGGGCTATATGGGGGGATGTGTTCTCGGTGAAGAGGGGAGTGTTTTGATTCGGCTAAGGGTGAGTTTTGTTTGTTTTAGATTCGGCTATGGTGGTTATTGGTGCTTTGGATTCGGCTATGAAGGATCATTGCTTGTAGTGGGTTCGGTTATGGAGGAGATGGTTAGGGCTATTTGTTCTCTTTTTTGTGTATATGTGAAGTGTCTTGGGCGTGTATTAGAGAGAGTGGAGAGAATTTATGTGTCAAAGAGAGGATGGTTTTTTTTTTTTAGCCTTGAGAAGGTTGGTGATGGTTCTTTATATAGAGAAGGGCTAGGCTTGACAATGAGAGGGATTTGGTTAATTAAAGAGGGATTTGATTTGGTGTTGGATAGGAAAGGATTAGATTGAGGGGGGACAAATCTTGGCTAGATAGGGAAGGTTGAATATTTAGTTTAAGTTGATTAGGCATACAATATTTAAGTTTGGGAATAATATATTGGTTGATTGATTTTAACTAGGCATATCTTCTTTTAATTTTAGTTTAAGTTTGGTAAATGTTTTATTTAATTGGTAAATGGTTTAAATATTTTATTAATGTTTAATGTTTAAATTAATATTTATTATTTAATTTGGGATGTGTTTTATGGGCTTTGGGGAGCTAAATGGGCTGGGGTGTGAGGCTAGCAGCAAAACCAGAATTACCGACACCGTTCGAACGCTTCCTCTAACGCGACACGAACGCCCGCAATCTGTTTGACGTTCGAACGAAGTAACGAACACAACACTAACGAAGACAGTGAGCTTGTTTATTCTGAATTTCCCCTTCCGATATCTGTTTCCCGCGCGGCTTCCGTGACTCAAAAGGTAGTGCCTCCAAATGAGACTCATCATCGGGTTTCACATGGAAAAATACAATGCCTACAGTCGCCCCCACTTTCATGGGACTTGTGCAGTGTGTGACTTTGAACAATCCTATCAAAGTTATGCAATGCAATTCTACTTACCTGGCTCGCCAGCTGTCACTTGACTTACCATGTGTTGAGTTGAGTTGATTTGGTGGTGAGGTGTTGCGACCCCTGGTTCATTCCCGAACCGTGCTCCATTTTTAGAGCGCCATTTTCGGCATCTTTTATGTTGTGCTCCATTTTGGAGCGCCATTTTCGGCCTTTGCTGTGTGTGCTCTATTTTGGAGCGCCATTTTCGGCATCTGTTGTGAGTGCTCCATTTTGGAGTGCCATTTCCGGCGTCTGTTGTGAGTGCTTCATTTGGAGTGCCATTTCCGGCGTCTGTTGTGAGTGCTCCATTTTGGAGCGCCATTTTCGGCATCTGCTATGTGTGCTCCATTTTGGGGCGCCATTTTCGGCATTTATTTGTGGTAGCGGTCCATTTCCTGAACTGTGCTGTGCGAGATTGTGGCTCATTTTGAACCGTTACTTGATGAGATGGTCTTTGCTGCTATAAACCTGCGAACACGAAACAAACATTGCATGTATGTGATATGTATGCATGTATGCATGTATATGTATTATATTCCGATGGGTTAGGCCTTCCTTGGTCCATTTCCGAACTGTGCTCCATTTTCGGAGTGCCACTTCGGCGAGATGTGAAAGTAGTCCATTTTCGAACCATGCTTCATTTTCGGAGTGCCCTTTTCGGCAAGTGATGAGATGATGGTCCATTTCGAACCATGCTTCATTTTCGGAGTGCCATTTTCGGTGAGATGTGATAATGGTCCATTTCCGAACCGTTACTGATAATGATGTGGGCCTCCCCCCCAAACTGATACTGATATGGGCCTCGCCCCAAGACTGATACTGATTGTGGGCCTCGCCCCAAGACTGATACTGATATGGGCCTCGCCCCAAGACTGATACTGATACGGGCCTTGCCCCAAGACTGATACTGATATGGGCCTCGCCCCAAGACTGATACTGATGTGGGCCTCGCCCCAAGACTGATAATGACGGGCCTCGCCCCACATAATGCCATTCCCGGAAGAACTGATACTGAACTGATGTGGGCCTCGCCCCCAAGCTGATACTGATGCGGGCCTCGGCCCTGGGACTCATCCCCAAACTGATACTGATTCATTTCTGAAACTGACTGTACTGTTGTTGTTCCCGAAGATTCCCCGTGTTCTAAACATCACTGAATTTCCTAGTGCCAAGGTTGAATGTTTTTCTCAAATATACTCATATTGTAGAAGAGATTCAGCGAAATAATGTCTTTATTATCATTTAAAGAAAATGATTCGAACATGTAGACCAAGTCAATGTCTATATTAAAAATGCATGATCAAATAAACTAGGAGGGATGATTTCATCATTCGCAACATTGCCTTCTTTCTTGGCCTATAGTTCTCCACAGTTGTCATCCCCTATTCCTATGAATGAAGCTGAGTGGTTGAGAGTTTGGAGGACAAGGGTTTCGGGTAGGCCCGAGTTGATCATGTAGTTGGGTAGGGGATTTCTGTATGCGTTGGGTTGTTCTCTTTCTGGGTCAGGTATTTTGTGAGCATCAATGAGGTTTTGGATTTCATGCCTAAGGCGGGTGCAGCCGTCAGTTTCGTGGCCCCTCCTCTGATGGAAGTGACAATACAAGCTTAGGTTAAGGTTGGGTGGTATAGGATCTGGAAGTGGTTTAGGCTCTAAGGGTTTTTTTGGAGTCATTGTCCCTTCAACTTCTCAAGTACCTTAGATAACAGCTTCCCCAGGTTAGAGAAATGCCGGTTCTTGACGGTAGCGACCTCGGCAGTAGCGGGCTTGGTCTCAGCAGGCCCCCCAAAAGTTCTTCTATTCTGGCCATAAAACTTTCTGTTTTCAGCCTCTTCTTCCTCAATATCCATGACAGTTTCCCTCAACTATCGAAAATCAACAATCATGGAGGTCATCCTCCTCAACTTGCTGTAGATCTAGGGCTTAGTGCCCTTGATGATCACTTTAATCTGGTCCTTCTCAGAGGGCCGAGTCTGCATTTTTAGAAGCTGGCTTCTCCAGCGGTCTACATACTCCTTGAAGCTTTCTTCCGGCTTCTGCTTAGTGTTCTCCAAATCACGGAGTGACAAGTCAATTTCTAAGTCTGTAACATACTGCTTCAGAAAAGCATCAGCTAGTTCCTTCCAATCTTCCTTAACCTTCTTCTCAAGGCTATGATACCAAACCACAAGTGCCCCATTGAGTGACATCCCAAACATCTTTTGGACTTGGCGCTGTGATAGGCCCATTGAACTCATGACTGAGACATATTGCTGCAGATGGACCTTCGGGTCTCCGTTCCCACTAAACTTGGCCATGTCGGGCATTTTAAACTGAGCTGGCAGCTGTTCTCCGAACGTCATTGCCTCATAATCTAACAACTCTTCATTTTTACCCCTCATTTTACGGGTAACTATTTCAACCTGATCCCGGAGCTTCTGAAATTCTGCCTGAGACCCACATAATTTGTCTGCTGCATACTTTGCCATATCATCATCAAAAGCGGGGGTATCATCCCTCAACCCATTCGGAGGCTCCTCACGCCTCACATTCTCAGAATTTTCCCCAGCACGGGGCACAGCTATACCAGCCATAGCAGTAGTCAAAGCTTGCAACTGTTCAGTGACCTTGGCGAGACTGTTCTCTAACTGATCCATACGGGACACCTCATTATCGGATTCACTCATACTTGTTCTTTTAGTGAGTCTTGTCCCTTCTCTAACCCAAACGGTATCTATGATGTCTTTTTGAGACATAGATGGTGTTAACATGATATATGTATGTATGAGGTGCATGAGATGCATGTAACATGTATAACATACTAAATCAATTAAAATTCTCAAACAAATTGGCCCGTTATCATTTTAGAATCTTTCGGGCTAATTGTCATAGGAGTGAACCCATCCCAGTTTAAATGGCCCAATGAGCTCACATTTCATGACAAAGTGCCCGACTAAATCCAAATGGTAACGTTCCGAACACAATCACAAAGTGGCCCATCAATCATTTATAAGCATTTGGCCCAATAGTCATGAAGTACGTTCTTGTCCCAGTTTAAATGGCCCAACAAGCCCATATCCCATGACAAATGGTCCAACTGGATCCAAACGACGATGTTCCCAAACACAAGCATAGAAGAAAGATGATGCAAACATGACATAATAATTTCTACACAATGGCCCATCGACATTTCAGAAGCTTTGGGCCTAATAGTCATAAGGTGCGAACTTGCCCCAGTTTAAATGGCCCAACAAGACCGCATTTCCGACAATAGTCCAACTGCATCAAAATGAGGATGGTCCACAAGCACATATTCAAGGAAATAATTGTTACTTTAGCCAACCGGTCTATGGGTGGGTTAGCAAGAGTATAGACAAAGGCTCTCACCGGCGAAGGATGGCCCACAACTAGGTCTCCCCACTCAAGGGTTCGAGCAACCAAGTGAGCGCACCCTTTTTTATACACTAAGGTACGTGCCAATGAGCTATGGTGTGTGACGGACTGTCAAATGGATTTCCCGTTGTAGATCCCCCAGAGGGAAGGTGGAGCGAGGCTCACTTAAATACCCAAGCCTCTTAGGCTCTTATCGCTTGCTGTCAGGAATAAACAACAAGTCCTCCAAATTAGTCCATCACAATAGGCCACAAGTAGAGGGCTATCTAGGTGCCTTCACAGCTTTTCCTTCTAGAAAGGTAGTGAATGAAGGAAGACACCAAACCATTACCTAGCCTCAAAATGCCTTTGATTAAACCCTCACTTTATCCACTATAGACACGGTCAATTAAAATATAAATCCAATCATTACAAATCAATATTTCGAGGCCGATTCTCTATCCCCAGTGGAGTCGCCAGACTGTAGGAACACAGGAATCTGGGGCGACGCTTTCTGTCCCGGGGTCGCGGCCCGGTCAGGAGTACGGAGTAGCCACGGGGGACTAAATCGGAGAATAATGGAGTCGCCACCCGGTGTGAACCGGGACAAAGATTTAAGGCCGCACTCACCCCTCGCAAGGGAAGACCTCAAACCGTTGGGTTCGGAATGGTCCCTTACTTATGTCACTTGTAATAAAAGGATTTATGTAATAATTTAACCAGGCTTAAATAACATTTATTTCCAAAAATATCATGCTTCTAAATTCATATGCATACATCAACAAGTTCATCACAACATGCAACATCACATGGCAATCTCATGAACATATTTCAATCCTATGATATGGAAAACTAAGAACAACCTAATCATGCTTGAGTACTATCTCATTAACCTATTAACCAAATAACATGCTAACAGCCTAATCATGCTTGAATACAATCCCAAGAACACATAGAATGGATAAATGCAGGAATACAAATAATACGGTTGGCTATATAACACAAGAAAGATCAACCAAGAGGCAATTATGCATGAATATGATAAGACAGACTCAGTTCAGTGTGTGCGTGTTCATGTAGCGTTCGTAAACGCGTTCGAACAGAAATGAAACAGAATGCTCACGTTCGTGTAGCGTTCCTAAACGCGTTCGAACGGAAATGAAACAGAATGCTCACGTTCGTATGACGTTTGTTAACGCGTTCGAACAGAAATGAAACAGAATGCTCACGTTCGTATGGCGTTCGTGAACGCGTTCGAACGGAAATGAGACCTGATGCATGATAAGGCAAAATGTATGCGCGTTCGAGTTGCGTTCGTAAACGCGTTCGAACGGGAACAGACCTGATGCATGAAATGGGACGCAATACATAAACAATAAAATAAAGGGGCGCGGCGAAGTACTGCCGTAAAGGTGGCCTTTTGGGGGCTCTTGATCTCTCAAAGAGATGACCTTTAGACCAACATACTAAGCCCATGCGCATCACACCACATATACAAAAATAGAGCCAATCATATCAAAACCAAGTATGCCCGATTGAACACATCTTACATCCAATTCAGACACACATCAACCGGCGCGGCAAAACATCGTGGTAAAGGGTTTTAACCCCTCCCCATAAGGGATCTTTCATTCCACTTACTAAGCCCATGCGCTTGATTGAACCATGCATAAAAAGATAAAGACAATAATATCAAACTAAGTATGCCCGATTGAACGTATCTTGCATCCAACCGAACACACATCAACCGGCGCGGCGAAGTAGTGTCACAAAGGTGGCCTTTTCGGCTCTTCGTCTCTCAAATAGAGGACCTTTGGACTAACTCACTAAGCCCATGCGCTCGATTGAATCATGCATAAATAAACAACATACAGAATTCAAGTGATAGAAAATAAATAAACAAAAGCAACACAAAACAAAAGAGGGTGCCGTTTACTCAAGCGGTACGTGGAGTTGTGTCCCGAGTACAGATCATATTACCGTCCATTCGGAATCGGCTATGAAATATATTTCCGGGTTTCCATCCAATATACTGCGAGAGTTGACACATCTCTCATTCATTCAATACCCACAACACACATCATACTCAAGCAAGATTTAACAAACAAGTAAAATATAATTCAAATAAATAACAAAGGTCCAATAAAGATGAGTGTGAAAAGTACCCTCAGGTCTAACCTTTTAGCCAACTTCAGGCTTGCGTTTCACGGATGTCGGAAGGGTAAAACTCCTCAGCTTCTCCGGTTCACTGGTTCAGCGTCCTAGCTCATTGCTTTGCTGTTTTGCTTACGGTTCGAACTCCGTTCTGCTCCTGTTCGGCCTCTGCCTTGCTTCTCACTGCTCAGGCCACCTGTTCTAGCGTTTCAATGAACTATTCTAAGTTGTGTGGGTTCTTAGTGCAGTTGTGTGTGATTATTTTTAAGATTATGAATGCAGTTTTTATGTTACTGTTTTTAAGGTTTTTAGGGACTTTTAATAGGGTTTGGGATGCTGTTTTAAGGTGATTCAGGGGCTGTTTAGGCGTGTTTTAGGGGGCTGGTTTTGAGTGTTTGTAGGGGCTGTATATGGGGGATGTGTTCTCGGTGAAGGAGGGGAGTGTTTTGATTCGGCTAAGGGTGAGTTTTGTTTGTTTTAGATTCGGCTATGGTGGTTATTGGTGCTTTGGATTCGGCTATGAAAGATCCTTGCTTGTAGTGGGTTCGGTTATGGAGGAGATGGTTAGGGCTATTTGTTCTCTTTTTTGTGTATATGTGAAGTGTCTTGGGCGTGTATTAGAGAGAGTGGAGAGAATTATATGTGTCAAAGAGAGGATGGCTTTTTTTGTTAGCCTTGAGAAGGTTGGTGAATGGTTCTTTATATAGAGAAGGGCTAGGCTTGACAATGAGAGGGATTTGGTTAATTAAAGAGGGATTTGATTTGGTGTTGGATAAGGAAAGGATTAGATTGAGGGGGGACAAATCTTGGCTAGATAGGGAAGGTTGAATATTTAGTTTAAGTTGATTAGGCATACAATATTTTAAGTTTGGGAATAATATATTGGTTGATTGATTTTAACTAGGCATATCTTCTTTTTAATTTTAGTTTAAGTTTGGTAAATGTTTTATTTAATTGGTAAATGGTTTAAATATTTTATTTAATGTTTAATGTTTAAATTAATATTTATTTATTTAATTTGGGATGTGTTTTATGGGCTTTGGGGAGCTAAATGGGCTGGGGTGTGAGGCTAGCAGCAAAACCAGAATTACCGACACCGTTCGAACGCTTCCTCTAACGCGACACGAACGCCCGCAATCTGTTTGACGTTCGAACGAAGTAACGAACGCAGCACTAACGAAGACAGTGAGCTTGTTTATTCTGAATTTCCCCTTCCGATATCCGTTTCCCGCGGCTTCCGTGACTCAAAAGGTAGTGCCTCCAAATGAGACTCATCATCGGGTTTCACATGCAAAAATACAATGCCTACAGTTGTCAATCACTCAAAGTGACAAGACATCCATCACTTGAATGACGAGTGATGTGACGCATGATGTGACTTGTGGGCCGCACTTGAATTCAAAATGCGAGTGGGCCCGCAAACACTCCCGGGCTCAGGTTCACTACTTCCGAATTAACGAATTTTCCGTTGCGACATAATTAAATCAAATTTAATTAAATAATTATGCCTAGCAAAATTACTATTCACGTCGCTAGCGAATTAATTCTAAATTAATTCGTTCGCCCGAATTAAAATCTAATTTTAATTCCGCGTCAAAATCTAATTTCGTATAATATATCGAATATATTATTTTATCGATTAATTCCAAATTAATCGTTCTCTCTCTTTAAATAATATTTTATCCCAGATAAAATATCTCTGTAATTAATCTCAGGTTAATTTTCTCTCTCTTATAATTAATCCCAGATTAATAAAGTGCGAGTCATACGTCATCGGTGAATCTTTGGGAAGCGACCCATGAGATTCCCGGATATGTTGGCAGTGAATCCGGTCGTCGGACTATCCGAACACGTACGTACCTTATACTACATTTTTACCGATTTACAAGACATAGTTGGCTTCTAGCAAAGCACCGTGCCTACCCAATTCTCCAGAAATATTCTTAAAAGAATATGTGATCTATATCAGACGTAGTATACGTAGTATTGTGTATTACGATCCAACATCGGATGTCACGTGCAAGGTCTGGGGCTGGAATTTTGTCTGCCCCGTACGAAGCACATATCGGATCTCTGGTAACTAGTCTCTATAATCGGATAAACATGACCTAGTCATAATATCCCGATAGCTGCAGCATAAAAGAGCACCAGTTCCGTATCCTACGTGATCATCATCTCCACTATGACTGAAGTGATACTTCCATCTTGACATCACACCCAATACACTATGATTCTCAATATACCCAGAAGAGGCGTACACAGAACCTGTTAAAGCCCTGGACGACCAAAACCAAAGCATATTGATTGTCGCAAGTATTATCGGTGCAAGTCTCAGGTTAAGACCAAATACACCTACCCTGATTCGGACTTCCATAGACACATAGTCATACTACCAATGGAATTCCGATGGGTCTATCCAGAGAGAAGTTGCTTCCGTACCATCGGTAAACACAACCTCCTATTACACTTGCATGAGTATCTTATACCCAAATATATGAGAACTATGCCGTTATGCTCCCACAATGCGTACACGTGTAATACTAGTCTATTCCGCATTATCGATGTCAAATCTCGATAATACTACGACTAGGGATATTTAATGATTAAACTTTCGTGGATTGATACTGTCTCATATCATCTCAATCCGGAACTAATCATAAGGACCTTTTATCATTTATACATCTTGGTAATCTAATTACAAATGATAAAAGAGCAATTTCCTTTGTCACATAGTTAATTTGTACAACAACACCATGATATGTACAAATAGTGATGCTATGGGTCATAATTGTCCAACATTGAGTACCGTCACAATTGTAACATCAATTACATTACCGACTCTCAATCACATTTGTGACCTTGGTGACATTAGTTATCCTAGTCACATTATGGACTCTCAATCACATTGAGCACATGACCTCAATCATATTGCCGACTCTCGGTCACACTTATGACCTTAGTTACATTAATTATTTCAGTTATATTACTGACCCTGAGTCAGATTATTGACCCTCAGACATATTAAGAGCAATCACATTTATGACCTCAGTCATATTGTGATTGTGTTTTTTTACCGACGGTCACAAAATGACTATCAATTAGGTATGTGTCCGAGTGCTTATTTGTTTAGGCACATTCACTATGTGATCATAAGTGGTTTCATCTGCATAAAAAAAAAAGAGGAATTAATATTTAGTGGGCATTTAAAATAAAAATATATGCCTTCAAAGCGCAGTATTCAAATGGGAGATAAGGGGTTAAAATACATGACCCCAAGGGGCGTGACTTGGTAGTGTAGGGCTCAGGATCTCACCTTGAGGTCCTGGGTTCGAATCCAGGAAGCGTGTTTCTTGTAAGAGCCTGAAACAATCGAGGGTTTTACCTGTTCCGTTTAAGTTTGGAAGGGATGGTTTGACGACGGGATTTCCAACGATTTCAAAAAAAAAAAAGTTAAAATATATATAGCCTTATACGCTATTTTTTTAATGTAAATAAAAAGGTTATTGTTTATGTGAACACTAATACTCTTTTTGATTTTTGCTTTACAAGGGCTTTTTACCAGGTTGGGGAGGGAAGTAGTTTTTTTTTTTTTTTTTTCAGTTTAGAGGTATTTTTTTTTTTATTATTATTTGTTTTTTTGGTTATGGGAAATATGATTTTTTTTAATAAATTCTTATTTATTTTATTATCAAGTTGTAAAATTAAAATAAAAAATTATTACAATAAAAATTAAGATCTCCTAATAAAATATTCTTTTTCTGATAATAAAATATATTTTAATCCCCATTTCTTTTAGAATTGCCTATTATAATCACAGAATTACAGTACCAATTAAAATAATAAATATATTATAATAAAAATATTATAAATGAAAAACATTTAAAATATATTATAATCTAATATCAAAATATGCAAAAATTATAATAAAAAAACATATTATAATCTTCATTTTTTTTTATAATTTTCTAGTACAATATTAATTAAAATAAAAATAAAAACATATTATAATTAGGGGTGGCAATTTGGGTTAGGATTCGTTTATTCGTTCAATTCGATTCGCTTTAAAGCGAATATGAGTTTGAAAAAATGGATTCGTTTAATAAATTGGTTAATTCGATTTGATTCGTTTATTAAACGAATCGAATACAAATTTAAGCTTGTTGATTCGTTTATTCGTTTAAGATTCGTTTTATTATTTTCTTTTATTAGTTATTGTTATTTTTCAATTAAGATTCGACAAATTATGGCTACTTACTATAGAAAAATAATATTGTCAATATTTGGTGAGGTATTTTTAATAAATCTATGTATTACATATTTTATATGGATATATTTATGAAAAATTAATGTTAATAAATTATGGTAAATTATGTTATTGAATAATATCATGACTAAACGAATTTGTATTTGATTCGTTTAATAAACGAATCGAATACAAATACTGATATTACGATTCGTTTAATAAACGAATCGAGTGCGAATTCATCACATTTTGATTCGATTCGTTTAAGATTCGATATAAATTCTATTCGTTGATTCGTTTTGCTACCCCTAATTATAATTACCCTTTTTACTCCGAAAAACACATAATAAAGACCATAATAAATTCACTTAATAATTCAAAAATATTTAATTCAACCCAAGTCATATACAAATACTTTCTTTCAAGAGGATATGTTATTACAAAGAAGCCAAACGCAATTTCACAAGGTTTATTTTTAATTTTTAATATTTTTTTAATTTACCTTATAAAATGATCAAATTTAGATACCAAAAAAAAAAAAAAAAAAAGATGTAGATACCCAAAATAGGAAAATACACATCAGGTTGATCTGATCGTAAACGAATGGACAGTAAAACTACTAGCAGCAGAGCGACAGCAACAGAAAGAGCAAAGCAAAGTATATTTGTGCAAGCAAGCAAAGAGAGAGCAAGCAGAACAAAATGTCATCTATCAAATACTGATACTATACAATTATTATGCAATGACATGTTGTTTTTCACTTTCTTGAATTTTCGGTGATCGATCTGCTTTTATTTCTACTTTTTCAATTTTAGGGTTTTGCTTTTCTCGTTATAATTGATTAGCTGAGTGCTTCTCATAAATTTGAATGCGATCGTAATAATTTCCGTTAAGTTGGATTTTGATCTGCCCATTTTGAACCAATAAGCTGCCCAGTTCTGTGATGGGTAAGGAAAATGTTCCACAAACGAACACTGGCGAAGTTTGCACAGGTGAAAGTGCAGAAGATTCGGTGGGTTTGCCAAGCTGCCGCGTTTGCCAGTGTGCTGAATCTGACAAAATGGGAGATGCTGCTTTAGCCTTTCTGGGTATTACTCCTCCTCTACCAGAACCCAAACCTGAAGCGGAAGCTCCCTGCAAAAGCATTAGCAATGGGGACATACAACAACCTGATGGTAAAAAGAATCTTGTCAATGAATCTGGCTTTGTAGAGTTCATTAGTCCTGATGGGGAAGTTTTCATTTGTAATGCTAATACCGACTTAGAGATGGGTCTGTGTCATAATCAGGACGCGCTTATTGAACTTGGTTGTAGTTGCAAAGGTGATCTTGCTTTAGTACACTATGCTTGTGCTCTTAAATGGTTTGTTAATCATGGATCCACCGCTTGTGAAATCTGTGGCGATTGTGCTAGAAATGTCAGGATTTCTGACTTCAAAAGGGTTCTGGTTGCATTAAAGGACTATGAAGCTTTAAGAAAGTGCACTGCCAGTGGAGAACCCAATCCTCCACAGGTGCATACTAGTTCCGGTGTTGATCCTGATGCTGTTGCTGCTATCAGACGGCAACGGCTTTGTGAGATTTCCTTGTGGTTTAGTCCGCATAGCAGTCATAATAACCATCATAATAGTAATTCTACTGCAGTTTCACAGGTTGTTTCCGAACAACCTTTGAATACTGTCAATGAAGATGTTGTCACTGCTGAAAATCCTGCAACCAAATGGGCCGTGGAAGGTACTGGGATTTTGCTTGCTACTGGGTTACTTACTGTCACGCTCGCTTGGCTTATTGCTCCTCGAGTTGGAAAGGTGTGTTGGATTAGGAATCATTATGCTTTATTTGGATTGTTTATAGATGGGCAACTTATACTTCTAAGTTTCTTGAGTATTATTAGGAAATGCTATTTATTTCGTTACACAAGATTTCGACCTGTTTAGTCGGAACTGGAACATTTAAATATAAAACATTAATATGACAAGTGTTGGACACATACATGATAAAACATGAATAAATATAGAACACATATATTGGTAGCACACCTTAGTGTTGGTTTGAGTTTGCATCTGCGCAAGCTTTTTATTTGTCTTCTCAGGAAGTGTTAATCTTGCTACAAATGTTTGTTTAATATCAGGTTATATCGCTTTATGTGCTGTATAATCCATCATGCTTGTCAATTAGCATAATTCTTATTGCCCAGCTATTGCAGTAGGCTTGATTAATAATCATTGTTTAACTCAATTATATGTTTATGAAGTGGAGTTGGATGAAGCGTTAATACTAGTTCATCCGATATTTCTTTCTAGGAAATCATTTACTAGCACTAGTCACTACAAACTTATGTGTGTTTGTATGTTCACACGTCAAAGTTTTCATTAAAGTTTCAACACTATCATGCCCTACTTTTTCGGCTTTATTTATATAGGCATATACTTATCAATATTAACTGTCTTAATTGGATGGAATGAAAAGACTTACTGTTTATAGGATTGAGATTAAACTTCTAGCACTAGAAGTTTATAGGATCAGTGATCAACTGTCATTAGCTCCTCTTTCTTGGAGATTAAGACCATTTTAAATAGGTTTTTCCTTGGTGTTTTATCAATTCTTTACCAAACATATCATAAACGTAAATTCTTTGCTTATAAGTGGAAGTTTTTTTAAGGAGTTAACCTCCTTGGCTCCTTTCATCCAAAAAAAAAAAAAGAATATTAGTTCTGTGCTTTATTCTTCTATTTTGAAGTTTGATGTATTAATTTTAGGCAATTTTAATACTAATGTCATTATTTTTTTTTCTTGTTTCTGTGTTTCGAGACTTCTATATATTCTATCAAGTAGGGTTGGATCATATTTATTGGCCTTTGTAGTGTTACTATATATCAAAGTAGAAAAGGAAGTCGTTAGTCCTGGAAATTACCATGTAAAAATCTAAATTTATTCTTTTGTATTTTGTGATAATGCAAAATGTCATGTTCTTTATTCTCCATGGTTCTGTATGTTTTGTCTGATAGGCTTCACTTTGATGTGCAGAAAACTGCTAGAAGTGGTCTTCATATTCTCCTTGGAGGCATGTGTGCTTTGACAATTGTGGTCTTCTTTCGCTTCGTAAGTAGCATAGATCCTGTTTCATTTGGTTTGCATTTCCTGCATATTATTGCATTTGATCTGACTCAATATAGGTTCAGTTAAATATATTTTTTAAATGTTAACTTACCAAGTTTTTCTATTCTGAAAAAGCAAATGAGAAGATGAAACATACAAGGGTTTAGAATGGGCTTTAATTGCTATGGCTGTGTTTACGAGCATTACTTATTTTTCCTTGCATCAGTGGCATTATTGGAAAATTAAGCTTACTTGTGTATGATTTTAATTTTTGGTTTGTCTGGAAGTAACCTTTAGGGAAAACTTGATTCCAACTTGTTGGTGATTTTAATTATTTAGAAAGCATCTAATTTATTTAAGGTTCTGTTACCCTGGTATTTGTAGAACTTAATCTTATCCTGGTGATTTTTTTATAGGAAACAAGAACTTTATTACGAAAAATGAGAATTACAAAGCAAGTGGATAAGAAATCCACTAAAGTAGAAAGGAAAAATAGCTTAAAGGCAATTATAGACCCTAAAACAACACCAATGTTCAAAAATACGGATAACGCCTCGAGACGGTCGGCCATTGAGGCGTAAGACGGACCGCCTCGAGGTGGTAAGGCGGACGCCTCAATCCGAACGTCAAAAAAAATTAAAATCATAAAATTAGCATAATAAAAGCATCAACAAGTCCAGAACACATTCATTTATGCATCCATCATAGTATGTTCAAAATACAACTGATAATTAATCCCTAAATATGACCTAATTTTAATACCCATACAAAATTGACCTAATTAAAAGCACATGCTCGTGAATTGAACTTTATCATTTTAATACCCATACATAATAAACACAAAATTGAGAGAGTTGTAAAGCACATGCTAAAATGGCTATTTTAGAGGGGAAAAATCAGTTGTAAAATCTGATTTGTGCAAGAAAGAGAGAGCTTACATTCGTAGGTCACAAAATCTGAAACCGAGAGAGAGAGCTTCGTGAGAGAGGCAGAGAGCTGTGTGAGAGAGGGCCAAAATTCTCAATTTTTATTTATTTTTTTATATTCACCCCTAAATGATGACGTTTTGGAGGTAAAAAGAACCATTGTATTTGGCTGCGCCGCCTCACGCCGCGTTGGATTGAAGCGGCATGAGGTGGTCGCCTCACTCGCAACGGTGCCGGAAAACATGAAAACATGCTAGAGGCGGATGCCTCGATGCTCGTGGCGACTCGGCGCTTCTTGCCGTATTTTAAAACAATGAACAACACAGCTTATCACTTAGACAACTACTGCTTTCCAATCTCTAGAAATTGTAGACAATGAAATTCCTTTGAAATGGTCTGAAACTGAAGCCCATAAAGAAGCTAAAAAATGCACTCTATCCCAAAGCTCTGAAACTTATGCCCCTTTGTCATCTTCAAAAGTTCTTTTATTTCTTTCTGACCAAATAACCCATAAAATATACATGATACCACATTTCTACAAAGTCTTTGCTCTCTTATTTTCCATGATACATTATCTATTTTTAATAGATATATATGTGAAACTCCAGCTGAAACTGATCGAATCATCATATTTGGAATAAAAATATTCCTAATATGCAAAAATAAACTTAAAGAAACAAAGTTTGATAAGCAGACAATGGATGGAAGAGAATAACCTTTTAAAAGGTTAAGAGCGTTTCCATTAATTTTAAATAAACAATTTTACAATAACTGTACTTTATCCCTGTTGGGTCATCTGATTGGGGAAGAATCGAGTTGAACTTTTGCCGATTAATTGCTAGATTCTGTTTCTAATCATTGTTCAATGTTTAAGACCACATGATAAAATTAGCAACCGATTGTTTTCCTTATAAAAGTTAACTTTTTGGTACAATTAATAAAATGAATTCAGTGAAGCCAAGAGATTTCATACCTGCTGCAAAATCAAAATTCAAAAAGCTAAATAATGAGAAAATTATTCATGAGATGACTGAAGGGGTAGTGTCTTAGTTAGAGGTGAATGAGGTTTCTCTGATCTCCTAGATGGCAATCTGAGAAATAGACAATTTATTCTTTAACTCTAAGAAATATGTAAAGTGAGAATCCTAAGCCAAAAAAGAGGGCAAACTGTTTTTTACATTTCCATTTCAAATATCCTTCCTGCTAAGCTACACTCATCTGGTGGCTTAATATGAACAATTCCATATTTAAAAAATATTTCATTATCCTGTTGGTCCAAGGATTAGGACCATTTCTCTTTAGAACTTGAAAAGACCTCATAATATTTTTGTTGTGTGAGCATTTATAATGAAACCTGTAATCTTATGCCGTCTGTACTCAACCAATCATGTAGCAAGTCTTAATGGAATCGATTTTAATGTTATTAGTGTAACTATCTTTAGGATCATAATATTTTTAAGTAGTACTTAGTCCAAAGCCCGCGCGATGCGTGAGTTCATTTTGATTTTATATGTATGATTTGTCATTTTCATTAATCTCCCTTAAGTATTACCTTATTAATAGGTATAATCATAACTATTTAAAATCCCATTAGACCATTTTATAAATATCTATATAATAAAGGAGAATGGTGTTGGAGGAAAGAGAGTGTATCCAACGGCTCTCTTTATATGGCTTAATTGACGGCCCAGATCATTTCATTGGTAATTGGAGGAAGAGAGTGAATTGATTGATGTAAATGGTCAAAAATTTTCAAATTAAAAAATAGAAAGTTAAAATAAAATCATTTAATTAAAAAATAAAATCATTTAATTTTGTAACACCGTGCCGTAGGCACGGGCAAATACTGTAACACCGTGCCGTAGGCACGGGCCAAATACTGTACCACCGTGCCGTAGGCACGGGCAAAAACTAGTTTACATTAATAGCTAAAATTGGCTCACATAACTCAAGAGTGATGATAAAACAACAATTATGTACAACCACCCAAGAGCCGGTGTGTGTTGGCAAATTGACCGCACTTCAGTAAATAGCACCGCCCTTATAGTATATAAATTCCTATCTACACAACAAAACAATATAACAACAACATTCAACATTAATATACACATTTACACCTGAATCACATAAGCATGTAAGTAGTTAATTTAATTGTTTAAAAAAAAAGGAAAACAAAAAAAAGCTAGCAACCTTTCTTAGATAGCCTAGCGTTCGAGTTTTGCCCTTTGTACGGAATCCAAGTTTATAATCAAATATAAAAACAAAAACAAATAGGACAAGGATAACATATTAAAAAATATATATATCATAGATACGCAATATGACAATAATTGATTATATGATTATAAGTGATTGCGAAATTGTTACCATAAAGAGAAAAGAGCTTGTTTAATTAGCTTTAATCTTCCGCTAATTTGTTCAGATGCAAACTGAGTAGGATGAATTGAAACATTATGTTTGAAATAAACCAGTTTGGCACCTTCTGGTTCGCTTGGGGAGCTTCTCTTGCTCCTATTGCGCCTCATAATGCTTGAAGATCCCTATTTACACAAAAAAAAAAAGAAAAAAAGAAAAAAAAAAAAAAAAACCTAAATCAGCAAAACGATATTCTTCTGTCCGATGATAAAATTGATCATCATTGTGTTGTTTCTTGTTTCAATGATATCATGCGATGGGATTGAAAATGGGAAAAAAAAAGTCTTCACAAAGATGCTTTTTCGTTTTGTTAGTAGATTACAAAAGACCAAAAGTTTTTCGTTTTTTTGCCTTGCCTTGTAAATTTTTAAACAATGGTTTGAGAGAGGGATAGTGATAAGATCATCTGATTGCTTCCTTCACTTGAATTTTGGATAGTCTTCGGATCAATGGTAGAGAAAAAATTTGTAAGAATCCTTCCAGCTTCAAAACAGATCCAGATAAAAAAATTAGACCTTTATTTTATTCATCAGTACTTGAACAGACAAATAAATGAAACTTTCATCTTTAAAACATCATTACATAAATTCAATGTAACTCTAGCTTTTATAAAGGGCATGACAAAGATGACTCAACTAAGTGAATTTCCTCCTTTTCAGGAGAGAGCTCCAAAAAAGAGTGAATTAAGCAGAAAGCTGCATTAACATTAGAAATATAGTAGTAGCATAGATTGATGCGCAACCAAGTTATAGTTTTTTTCCACAAAGGTTGTTTCCAATGTTCGAACCCACGACCAAACAGATAGCAAGTTAACACTCGAGTCTTGACCATCGCACTAGGCACGATCTTCCCCTGACCTTTCTTGTAGTGGGAGCCTTGTGCATTGGTTATGACATTTTTTTCTATCTATCTGCGGTGAAATTCAAAATTCAAAATACGAATAGATTTGGTGATAGGGATACAATGACTGATGATTGATGTTAATAACAAAAATGCCTTATTAAGGTGTTAATGGTTATGATTATTAGCAAATATTAGTATAAAAGATGCGCTATTTTAGCTATGTGGTATGGGAAAATTTACCCAAACAATAGTGGAAGAGATTATCTTATGTAAATACATTAAGATGGACATGCCTGATTGGTATAGGGGTGTAAAGAGAGACATACATTGGTCCACATTATAGTACTTACCATAGTTCCCTAGCAAGATAAATCAGGGGTCATAAAAGGAAGTGCTCTCAATGGGAATTCACATAGTTTATATTGTTGTCACTCGTTAGGCTGAATTCTAGCTGAACTGTGGGAGCATGGACGTCAAAGGTACTTCTTTGTCAGTAATCCTCTGTTTCAGGACTTTGCTAATCTAGGAAAATCCGCCAATTCTAGTTGAACTTACTTAAATAGGGGAGCTAGAAGCTCAAGATCTCATGAAGAAAAATAATCACCTTAATGTGTGTGATCTGCTAGGATATCCCTTACAATTTCAGTTGAAGATATAGCTCGTCAACATGGTAAATTTTTACCACAAGATTCCTGTGCTGGAATATTGTCTTGCATGTGGATTTCTCTAGAAAAGATTATAAGCATTTGGGACAAATCACTTGGAAAGAATAGGCAAACGATGGTTGTTTCATTATGGGAGAGAGGCTCATTCTGCCCAAAAAGAAAAATTTCCTCTCGACTAGCAGCGATCTTTTCGTTTCAAACAATTTTTACCATCTGAGTCCAAATTTTTTGTTTATTTAGCTCACAAATATATGTATAGAAAGTTGGCTGCTGTCTAATTATTAGCTTTTTGTTGGTGACCTACTTAATTGAATGTTGTAGTAATCTTCAGTGTTTAAGCATATAATGTGTTGTTTTCCTCTCTGTGCATTATGATTATGAATTTGGTTCTCATTTCACTTTATTTTTCATTTTTCTGGAATTTGGATCTGAGTATCTCGCAGACATGGGAAGAAACTGATAATTGTCTTACCACATGTTCTTTTGAAACTTGCAGTTTGTGCTTACTAGAATCAAGTATGGACCTGCACGGTACTGGGCTATCCTTTTTGTCTTTTGGTTTCTTGTGTTTGGTATATGGGCTTCACGAGCTCATGGTGCTCATACAACATGATTTGTTGGTATATTCTCGATGCATATATAGTCTTCTGTATGTTTTTGTCCTGTCAAATGTCTAATGTTGTTCAGATAGTAGTCTTTTCCAAATTGTAAGATGCCATGTGCAACTTAGGTTTTTAGATCTCGTCACCTGTATTTGTCATGTAAAATTTGAGATGTGGACATCATTATTTTTTTTTAAAATGGTAATATAGCATAAAATGACCCTTCAAGGGGGATAAGATTGTGGCATATATTCTTGAAATCGTTGCTATCTTATGGATAGGTATGTGCTCTCCCTTGACTATGAGAGCCGCAAGCAAGTAAACATTTGTTTGCAGAAGAAAGGAACAGCCTGGGTTTTGGAATTAGGATCAAGGTTCTTAAGGGAGTAAGAATGCCTTGACATGAAACCCTTTTCAATTTTCTGAAGGAATTGTACTTTATCCCCTATAAGACTACTAATGTTTTGGTAAATGGTTTAGGAATGAATGGCCAAACAAGATGCACTCAGAATTAGGTTTAAAGATTTGTTGTTTTATGGTTCATGCTGTTATAGTTGCTAATTTATCTGTTAATTCAATGAGTTGCGATGATTGACATTGTAGATTCGTCAAATTTCTTAGAAATGTCTTCAATAGGTTTAACTTGGATGTCATACTCATAGCAATTCTTTGTTTTCTTCTCCTCTTTTGCTACTTTGTCTGTAAAATAGTGTCCGATATTTTTTAAGGTTTTAGCTGAGATCATGTTATATTTTTTTGGGTGCCGTAGCATTTTTTTTTTTTTGAAACGTTGGAAATCCCGTCTCCAAACCATTTCTTACGGGCTTAAGTAAAGCATATAAAATCCCTTACTGTTTTAGGTTCTTACAAAAAACACATTCTCTGGATTCGAATCCATAACCTCAATATGAGATCCTGAACCCTATACTAAATGCAGAAGCATCAGAAATCTGGGTAATGTTTTTTGACTCTTTTGTCAAGCGTAGTAGCATTTTTTCATGAAGACTCAATTCTTAAAGTGCAAAAGAAATTCTAGGGAAAAAAAAAGGTGCATTTTGCTAGATGACAAGATATTGAATGCAAAAGCTTCAATCTATGAAATAATGATTTATTCATTGGATAAATTACAATAACTTTAAAAGAGTCTGTGTAGTTGAACTTGTCTCTCTCATATAATAGGAAAAAAGGCTTTCTTTTCTCGTTGAGGCAAATATGCCATCCTCCGTAGAAGAGCTTCCTGAGCAAACAAAATAGATATATGTTGTATTTACTTAAAGGCAATAAAAATGGGGAATGTGAATCATTCCATTAATGTCGTTTATTTTCTAAAATTTAATAAAAATAAGAGTGAGAATGGGAATAGGGTCTATATATTTAGAAGTGAGGAATGAGAGTCTTATTCTCATCATCTTATGGAATGAGATTCTTATTTCCATTATTGATGAGAAATTATAATATTGTATCTAAAGTAATTAATTAATATTAATTTATAAATAATAAATAAAATATATTAATATTTAATAATAAAATAATATTTAAAATTTTAATAAAATAATACATTAATATTTAGTAATTTAATACATTAATAAATAATTCATAAAATAATAATTAATTAATACTTAATTTATAAATAATAAATAAAATATATTAATAATTAATATTCATCAATAATTAATAATAAAATGATATTTAATATTTTAATAAAAAAATAAAAAAATAAATTAACATATAGTAATTTAATACATTAAAAATTAATAATAATATGTAATAAATTAATATATAATTATAACTAAATGTATTTTTGTAACTTGCTAACAATTCATTCCGATTACTAGAAAAAGTAAACACATCAATGATAATATTACTTCATTCTGATTCTGATTCTTAAGTAAACAACTTATTTTGATTCTGATTTACCATTCTTAATGCAGCCCATTCTGATTCTATTTTATTCCGATTTCATCTCATTTCGATTAGGGGTGAGCAAAATCGGTTTCGGTTTCCGCATGGAACCGGAACCTACCCGAAAAAAATCGGTTCCTAACTAAGTGAAATCGGAACCTGCCCAATTAAATAAAGTTGGCATTTTTGGGAGCATAAGCGCTGCCCTGACCGTGAGGACTCCTTAATACTGTTAGCGATAAAGTCGCATGATGGATTTCGATGATGCAACATGAGTGAAGACTTCGACGCACAACAGCGAGACATAACAAAAGGAGGTCAAAGCACAACGGTGATGAAGAGCGAAGAATGTGAAGAATGGCGCATATTGAAGAATTTATTAGAAGTCTTAACTTATGGATCTAATTGTATTGTGAATTGATTATTCAAGTACCTAAGCTCATAAGAAACATGCACATTCACTTAGATGCATTAAACTCATGTATAAAATGCCTTAAAAATTCACATATATATTTTTGGTACAGAGACCGACATATCAGTCCCTTACCGGTCCCCATACCGGTGAGATGCTCTGTTTTACAAACTCACTGGAATCAGCACATACCAAATCGGTCATTATACCGGTGAGCCTAACTGCTACTTCCTTACTGGAACCGGCATGACCTAAACCGGTCTTCATACCGGTACCCATACCGGTCAGCCATGCATATTACACAGTCACTGGAACCGACATGGACTAAACCGGTCACCATACCGGTTACCATACCGGCCCCAAACAGTAATATAGCCGTTGAGAGCCGTTACTATGCCAGACCAACATACCGGTGTCAGAGACTGGCATACCGGTCTCAGATTGGGAATTGGGGGCTGCCTTGTATTTTATTATAAATAGAGCCTAAATTCATTTTTTGCTTTGTTAGAGAAAAAAATGAACCTTCATATACATTCTACTAAAGCAAAAACATGAGTGTTTCAAGAACCTTCATATTCATATACACTCACACATCAAGCTCACACACTACACCTTCATATACATTTGTAGTGAGCTTAGATCACTTGGGTAAGCAACTCACACAATCTTCTTTATTTTTGTGAGTGCCCAAGTGTGTTTTACAAACTTCTTATTTAAAACACTTGTGGTTTGAGAAATCCCATCATTTGGGTAATTGTAAAGGTTCGTGAGTGACCGTTGTAGAAAACTCATTATAGAGGTTTTTGAGTGAGCCTAATTCTAAAACTCAAAGTGTAAAGGTTTGGAGTGAACTTCGGGTAAAACTCTTGGTTGCAGGTGACTCACGGCAAAAATCGATTGATAGTGGAAATCTTCAAACGCGACTTGGGGGAGTAGACGTAGGCACTGTTGGCCGAACCACTATAAATCACGATGTCATTTTCTCTATCCCTTAAACTCTTTACATATCACAAGTTTTATTTATTACATGCTTATTGGTTAGAAACTTGCATATAGGTAATTTGTTCCAATAGAGAAAATTGACCATAAACTTAATTGGTAAAATAGCTTAAAATCGGCAAAGATTTTTAATTCTGCATATTTAGGCCATGACCCAATTCACCCCCTCTTGGGTATATAGAGATTGTTTGTTGCTAGTGCTTGTAGGTAATTTCAATTGGTATCAGAGCGAGGTTTTCTCAACAAAGACCTAACCGTCCGAGAATCGATCATGGCTTCTACAAGCAACTCGTCAAATCTTGCCGAGAGATTTTCAATTACAAGACCTCATTTCTTCAACGGAACCGATAAAATTATTGGAAGATGAGGTTTCTTAACTACATTTTAGTCGTAGATACACAATCCTTCAAGGTGATCAGACGATGTGTAAAAATTTTGATGAAGAGGGATAATAATGGTGTGGAGATTCCTAAGCCCCATATTGAGTGGACCGATGAGTTGCACAATGCTCCACAAATGCTAAAGCACACAACCATCTCCTATATGCCATTGATCGTAGTCAAATTAACAAGCTTCTGGAATTTGGAAATGCACATGACCTATGGAAGTCACTAGAAATGATCAATGAGGGCACAAGCCAAGTGAAGGAATCAAAGATCAACCGGTTCATGTGCGAATTGAATAGTTTCAAAATGGAATTCGGGGAAGAGATTGATCACATGATTTCGAAGTTTACAATCATTATAACCATCTAGGTGCTTTGGGGAAAATCATTGGGCCAACCGATCAAGTGAAGAAAATCCTTAGGTCACTCCCTAAAGAATATAGAAGCTACACCTCCTCCATTAGAGACGCAAACGACATGAACACCTTAAAGTTAGATGATTTGGTCGGAAAATTACTTGAGTATGAATTGGAGATCAAAATGGATCAAAATGAGGAAGATGAGAAAAGAACAAGGAGAAATATAGCCTTGAAAGCAAGAAAAATAGACGATGCTAGCTCAAGTGAAGAAGATAGTGATGATGAGTGATAAGAACTTGCCTGGAACCAGCCAAACAAACCCCTCCACATGTTCTAAGCCCCAAGAACCGCAAATCTTGATTTTGTAAGAACAAAATCCTTCCAATATCAAGTCCAACCCTTAAGGAACCTTGCTCTTAAGAACCTTTCTTTACTTCTTTGGACAATCTTGAACAGCGATACAACGCCACAACTCTTGCCACACGTTGATAAGATTTTGTTCCGTAGAACCAAGGAAGAATCCACTCCCTCAAGATGACACAAGTCACTTTGTTTTGTAAAAAAATATGTTCTTAATTAATTATCAATTACAATGAATAATGCCCATTTAAATAAGTGGTTAACCATAATTCTACCCAAATATAATAAAACCTTAGTAAACAAAACCCAATAACACATAAAATACTTTAAAATTTCATACATGGGCTTCCTAATTTAATTAAAATGTAGCCCAGCACATAACCTTAAAAATATGAAACATAAAAGCTGTAGGGATAATTTGCGTCCGTATTTGGACCACGACGGGATCCGAAATGGACTTGGATGTAAACTACAAAGTTGTAGATCCATGAGTCCTCTTTTCAATGCAACTTGAATCACTGGAATCAGACATCGGATGAGAAAGTTACATCCAAAATATGAAGCATGCGTAAATCCCGTCACTACTAATACACCATTCAGAAATTAAACCCGAAATCAATCAAGGCAACCCATGTACGT
Organism: Zanthoxylum bungeanum; assembly: GCA_019454045.1. Lineage (NCBI taxonomy): Eukaryota > Viridiplantae > Streptophyta > Magnoliopsida > Sapindales > Rutaceae > Zanthoxylum > Zanthoxylum bungeanum. Next base: position 26,745 of record SKCR01030592.1, read on the forward strand.
CCAAGACCCATTCAATTCTTGCCTTAGACATAATAAATCCTTCATATAAAGTCTCATGCATGGACCAAACTCCAAAACCCAAGGAATCTTCCAAATCCACCAAAAATGCCCAAATACACCAATCTGACCAAGTCATGCAATCAGCCACAATTTCAAGTTAACTTGGCCCAACAAACAGAGCTCATTCTGGATCACATCATTATCCCTCTCTTGAATAGGATTCGACCTCGAATCTGTGCCCGAATCATAGAGAGTAATGATAAAATCAATTGGATGATTATTCTGGAACAAAGAAAAATCACATGGAATAAAAGTGTCAATGCTTGTGTACTATTCCCTCTTGCCCATACTCTTCCGCAAAATCTAATTGTATTGCATTCACCACCCTAATGAGATTCCTAATTAAGTTCACACTCTTAATCTCATTCACAACAAATTTTACATGTTTAACACTCACAAAAGTCTCACACGTGTTTACCCATGTATTTCCCGAGTCACTACTCTCATTTGGATGATCAAAACTCTCAACACATTGGACTACACATGTAATTTCATCAATACAGTTAGCCATGCATTGAGCTTCGAATTTATCATCACTAGCAACAGCTAAGTCATCCACCTCAACAATAGCAACAACCTCCACATCACACTCACTCATCACTACTTGTTCACTCACTACCATGCCCATATTTTCTTCTTTTACATTCATAATTTTCTAAGCACTCGACAACTCTTTCTTTTTTCCTCTTTTCAACCTCACTTCTTCTCTTCATTATTAATTGATTTTTATAGGTTTATTGAGGTGTTAAAAGAGAAAGAATCACTGACCTCTGTTCCGTGACATAAATGTACCTACTCATCCCAACATGATGCCACACTTGTCTATCATACTTCCATAAACCACCCAACAATATGTGACAATCAAGCATAGGCACCATATCACATAATACCTCATCATGAAACCTCATAGTAGTAAATACAACCATAATTTGATACTCCACCTTAACCGCAGAACAATTAGGCAAACCCCATAACATATAAGTGTCGACCCTGTATTTTTGCATGAAGCCTAATGATGAGCCTCGTATGGAAAGTCGCGAGAAATGAATGCCGGAAGGAAAAACTCCAAAATTAGCACCTCATTGGATTCGAACTCGTTCAGTCAGTTTTTTTTTCAAACCTTAGCCTCGGCACAAAACCCTGCAACCTATGAAAGCCAATCCATGCAGCACACGCCCAAGGCCCACACAAATCCCATTCACGCCCAAGCGTTCCCAAATAAAAAAATCCCATGTAAAACACATGTAAAAAATCCTTCAAATCACATTCCAATTTAACAAGATATGAAATCTCATCCTCACCAAATTTAGAGATTTTGTTCCCTAAATAAATTAAGAAAATATCTCCCATATTTATTTGATCTGTTTCCTTGATTGAAGATCCATTGAAAGCATTATAAAAAAAAGGCCATTACCAAACCCTAAAAGACTCTCTCTCTCAACTCTCTTTTCTTAGACACACATACACGGCAGTTCACAATTCATAAAAGAAACATAAGACTCTCTTTCTAGGCCCCACACACACACATACGGCAAAACACACATGCCACACACACACAGAAAACATACAGGCCACACACACACGGGGCAAAACACACAAGCCACACACACACGTGAATCACAAACACAAAGCAAGAAACACACACACACGTGAATCACAAACACAAAGCAAGGCACACACACTCGGCATCAGCACAAAACAAGACACACACACACACACACATCATCAACATAAAACAAGACACACACACATGGTATCAACACAAAACAAGACACACACGACAAACACACACACATGGCAGAAGCTGAAACAGTGAGCATAAAATAACCAAATCAGCCACTAAACAACCAACAACAATGACCAAAAACCAATCACCAAACAACACCCATACCGTGAACCAAAAACACCCCAAAACCAGCAGTAAACCGAAAACAAAACAGCCCAAAACCGTAAAGAAAATAGTCCCAAAAACAGACACAATCATCGAAAAACACCCCAAACCAACAGTCCAAAAAATAGTAAACAGCAGCCCAAAAACAGCGACCAGCAACTAGAAACAGCAAAGCTTCAATCCTGCCGGCGATGGCCTAACGCACTTTCAAGAAAGGAACTTAAAAGGTAAAACCTGAGGGCACCTTATTTATTTTTATAGTTCCGGACACGGCATGCCGGGCTAGATGTGAAATACGTCTAGCCGGGTATGCGAAGTCCTACATTAAATATGGCCAAATTTCTGGTCACATTATTTTCCTCTTTCTGTATTTTATTATTTATTTTTATCTATTCTGTTATTTATCCTTTTTTATTTATTCATTCATCGTTATTTATTATTTCGCATTTATTTTGTGTTATTTATCTTTTTACTTTTTATTCGCTTTTATTGTCATTTTAATATTCCGCTTTTACTTTAATTTATGTTTTGCTATATTATTTCACATCTACTTTCATTGTATTAATAATTGTGTGTGCTATCCCTTGCGGTATATCGGATGGAAACCTAGACATAAATTCCGTAGCTGAATCCGCATGGATGGTAGTGAGGTCTGTACTTGGGATACAACGCCACGTACCGCTCGGGAAATATTCACATATGCGTGTTTATGTCATTATTGGTGCTATTTTCGTAAGAACGTTCGAACACGTTTTCAAATGCAACTCGAACATATGCCTTCTGCCTCACTCCGTTCGAACGCGTTTACGAATGCTACATGAACCTGCACACACTGGACAACCTCATTCTTTATATTTCATGCATTTTTATATCTTAAGTTATTTATTTTGCATTATGTGTATGGGACTGATTATTTACGTTTACTATTGATGCTTTTTCCTGCTTTTGATTATTATTATAATTTTCATTATCATATTTCTTTATTTATTATGCTTTTGGAACTATTTATTTGCTTTCATTATTTCTATTAATGTACATGGGTGTGCGAATTTGTGTTTATTTGAATTATCTTGCATGAACTGCATAAGACTTGGCTATACTATTGTTTGAACCTGTCCATTATACTGGCATAAGTAAAGGACCATTCTGAACCCAACAGTTTGAAGTCTTTCCTTGCGAGGGGTGAGTGCGGCCTTAAATCATTTCCCAATTCACACTGGGTGGCGACTCCTTTATTCTACGATTTAGTCCCCCGCGGACTACTCCGTACTCTCTACGGGCTACGAGCCCAATAGTGTCATGGTCGCCGAACATCATAGGCATAACGGTAAACCTCGCTTCGCTCCTACAGATGGAGACTCTACTGGGGATAGAGAATCGGCCCAAAATAATGCCTTGTAGTGTCCGTGGCTTTGGCTTTGGTTACCCAAGTCTCATATATTTTGCATAGCCTTATTACCCTGATGGTGTCATGTATCGTTAAGTCGCTTTCACTCAAGGCGGCGGATTGTTATGTGGCATCATCACTCGTTGGCACGTACCTTATGGTATAAAAAAGGCGCGCTCACTTGGTCGCTCTAACCCTTGAGTGGGGAGACCTAGTTGTGAGTAACCCTTCGCCGGCGGGAGCCTTTATCCGTACCCTTATAAGCCTACATATGAACCATAGATGTCATATAGAAACTACCCTTATGCTTGTGTTTGGGACCATTATCATTTGAATCCATTTGGACCTTTTGTCATAGGATACAAACTTGTTGGGCCACTTAAACTGGGACAAGTTTGCATCTTATGATGGTTGGGCCAAAAGTTTTCAAAATGACGATGGCCACCTTGTGTTTGGGCCCCCTATCATTTGAAGCTGTTTAGCCACCTTATCACAAAAGTGTAAACCTGTTGGGCCTTTTTAACTGGGACAAGTTTGCACCTCGCGATAATCTGATTGAACACTTTAAAATGATAACATACCAACTTGTATGAAAACCTTGATGGGCTTAGAAGGTCCAAACATGATCCGAATATGCCAAGTGCATGAGTCTGATATCCGCACTGGCTTTCATCCAGGAAAGGTACGCCTTGTTATGACATATTTGTATACTTTTGGATATCTCCAAGTCCATCCCCACAACCATGATTATCAAGGGCCCAATTCGTCGTTTCTGGACAATGGCATGATCCCCATAACAGGCTTAGTCAATATTGTAAATGGGTGGTCTTTGTCTGTTACTGATGAAAAGAGACTGAGGTATCCAAGGTTCACCCCTGTAGTGTATGAGAGAACGATTTTGTGTACCCCACATTGGTGCATAAAATAGGCCATACTTAGGGCAGAAATGGACTTACCGCGAGTGTGGGAGGAATAAGGTCGGAATGCTATATGATGTTTTGATAACCATATGCATCTCATGCATCGCATGCATACACATATCATGCTAACTCGTTTTCTTAACAGCCATCATAGATATCTGTTGGGTTAGAGAAGAAGGAAGACTTGTCAAGAAAAGGTTAGCAAGCATGAATGCGTTAGGCAGTGAAGTTTCCACATGGATCAATTGGAAACTGACATCACCAAAATTACCGAGCAACTACAAACTTTGACCAACGCTATGGCCAGTTTGACCTACCCCGTACAACCAAGAACATAAAGTTTTACGGCTAGAATAGAAAGACCATTGGGGGGCCTTCAGGGACCAATCCTGCTCCTTCTGAGGTCGCCGCTATCAGAAACATGCGATTCTCCAATTTTAGTAGACATTTGTCAAAGGTGTTTGAAGAGTTGAAGAGGCAAAGACTCATAAATCCCTTAAAACCTAAACCATTTCCAAACCTTGTGCCACACTACCTCGACCTAAACCTATGCTGTTACTTTCATCAGCAAAAAGGCCACAAAACTGACAACTGCACCCGCCTTAGGCATGAGATCCAGGACCTCATTGACACCCATAAAATACCCGACCCGGAAAAAGAACAACCCAACACACACAGAAACCCTCTACCCAACTACTACTCTGTTCCACCAGCCACCTACATAATCAACTCCGGCATGCCCAAAAGCTTTGTCCTCCCAAACTCTCAACCATCAGACTTCTTGTATGGAGATACATGATATCAGCAGTGAAGATGAAACGGAAAAGAAAAAGAAAATTCAGCCAGAGAAAAAAAGATTGTTTGTTTTTAGTCCTTAATAGTTAAGCATAAGTCCAATGATGAAATTGTTTGCTTCAGGGTGAAATCTTAGAAACGATAAGTTCTTAATGTACTTTTATCTGATACTTTGAGTAGTTGATCTATGTTAGACTCGTAAGCAGTTAATTATAGGTTTTTAACAGTGAAAACCCGAGTAGTTGGCGAAGTGACTAGTTGAAGAAATTACACGTCGATGAATGACCGTCTTCTTAGATGTCTATCATGATTTGCTTGTGTTATGATGTGTGGTATGGTTGAAAATAAAAGAAAAGTCTCTAAATAAAAAAAATTAAACCGATAAGCATTAAGCTACCCATGGGCCAGTACTAGGACCACCATGAGGAGAAATGCTACCTTAAAGGGTAGGTGTGTTGAAAAATAAAAGAGACAAAAGAAAAGAAAAAAGAAAATCATACCATATTGAGCACATAAAAAGAAATTGCAGAGCATAATTGAGCCTGTAATATAGTATGTCGATATGGAATGCCACATCACATAGTGGCAGACAATGAAGTCCAATTTCAGGGAGAAGGCATATTTCGAAATATGAGAATCGGAAGACATGATCCCAAAATGATGAGGCCACTTTCACAAAGACGTAATCCACTTTGACCCAGTGCAGATAGCGAAGAGCAGAAAGCTGAGCCAGGTCTGGGGGCGACCAGTCTACCATCCCGCGGATAAGGGACACAACGAGACCTTGAGCAATGAGACCAAAGAAAACTAAGCAATCACCAGAGTAGAATTGACAGGAGGAAACTGTAAGCAGGCCCATGGGGCGACCAAAGACTTTTACAGGAAAATGGCACCAAATGCCAAGAGGATTCCTAAAGAGGTGAAGAAAAACCTATAGCACGAGGAATGCCTAATCAAGGACGACATCAAGCCAACAAGACAAAGAAAACCCATCGGAATAGGGATTTCATCCATGCATACATGCATACATGTCTCATACACACAATTTTTGTTTATGTTCACAGGCTTTGAAGAAAAAGAAAAGTGGCAAGGACGAGCAACTCCTCGAGAATGAGGACGAGCAAGGGGCGAAGTGCCTTACCACCACTATCAACTCAGTACAGTTCAGGAATGAATCCTAGGGGTCAAAGCACTTCGCCATCAACTCAACTCAGTTCAGGATCAAAACCCAGAGATCAAAGCATCTCACACTCGGTGGTTCGGGAACAAAACCCATGGGTCAAAGCACCTCGCCATCAACTCAATTCAGTTTGGGAACAAAGCCCAAAGATCGAAGCATCTCACACTCGGTGGTTCGGGAACAAAACCCATGGGTCAAAGCACATAGCCATTAATTCAACTTAGTTCAGGAATAAAGCCCAAAGATGGTTCGGGAACAAAGCCCAGGGGTCGAAGCACCTCGCCATCAACTCAGCAGAGTTCGGGAATAAAGCCCATGATGGTTCAGGAATAAAGCCTAGAGGTCGAAGCACATCGCCATCAACTCAACTCAGTTTGAGAATAGAGCCCAGAGACCGAAGTATCTCACACTCGGTGGTTTGGGAACAAAGCCCATGGGTGGAAGCACCTCGCCATCAACTCAAATCAGTTCGGAAACAAAGCCCAGAGATCAAAGCATCTCACACTCGGTGGTTCGGGAACAAAACCCATGGGTCAAAGCACCTCGCCATCAACTCAACTCAGTTCGGGAACAAAACCTAGAGATCAAAGCATCTCACACTTGGTGGTTCGGGAATAAAACAAAAGGTCAAAGCACCTTGCCTTCAACTAAACTCAGTTCGGGAACAAAACCCATAGATCAAAGCATCTCAAACTCGGTGGCTCGAGAACAAAACCCAGGGGTCGAAACACCTCGCCATCAACTCAATTCAATTCGGGACCAAAACCCAGAGATCAAAGCATCTCACACTCGGTGGTTCGGGAACAAGACCTAGAGGTCGAGGCACCTCGGCATCAACTCAACTAAGAAAGGTTCGGGAATGAACCATCTCATACCAGTAACGGTTTGGGAATGAACCATCTCACACCAGTAACGGTTCGAGAATGAACCATCTCATACCAGTAACGGTTTGGGAATGAACCATCTCACACCAGTAACGGTTCGAGAATGATCCATCTTACGCCAGTAACGGTTCGGGAATGAACCATCTCACACCAAGAACGGTTTGGGAATGAACCATCTCACACTCGGAATGGTTCGGGAATGAACCATCTCACACTCGGTGGTTCGAGAATAAGAGCCAGGGGTCGAAGCAGCTCGCCACCAACACAACTCAGAGATCGAAGCGAAACAACAGGTAAGTCCGATAATTACCGACAAACCAGGTAAGCAAAAAATACATGCATGACTTTGATAGGGTTGTCACTGTCATACACTGCACAAACCCCATCAAAGTGAGGGCGATTGTAGACACTGTATTTTTACATGAAGCCCAATGATGAGCCTCGTATAGAGGCACTACCTGAAAAGTTACGGAAGTCACGGGAAACGAATGCCGGAAGGAAAAACTCCAAAATTAGCACCTCATTGGATTCAAACTCGCTCAGTCAGTTTCTGTTTCAAACCTTAGCCTCTGCCCAAAACCCCTGCAACCCATGAAATCCAATCCATGTAGCACACGCCCAAGGCCCACACAAAGCCCATGCACGCCCAAGCCTTCCCAAATAAAAAAATCCCATGCAAAACAAATGTAAAAAATCCTTCAAATCACCTTCCCATTTAACAAGATATGAAATCCCATCCTCACCAAATTTAGAGATTTTGTTCCCTAAATAAATTAAGAAAATATCTCTCATATTTATTTGATTTGTTTCCTTGATTGAAGATCCATTGAAAGCATTATAAAAAGAGGCCATTACCAAACCCTAAAGGACTCTCTCTCCCAACTCTCTTTTCTTAGACACACATACACGTCAGTTCACGATTCATAAAAGAAACCTGGAACTCTCTTTCTAGGCCTCACACACACACACGACAAAACACACAGGCCATACACGCACGTGAATCACAAACAAAAATCAAGACACACACACGTGAATCACAAACACAAAGTAAGACACACACACACGACATAAGCACAAAACAAGACACACAAACACGATATCAACACAAAACAAGACACACACACACAAGGCAGACGCTGAAACAGTGAGCATAAAATAACCAAATCAGCCACTAAACAACCAACAACGACGACCAAAAACCAATCACAAATCAGCACCCATACCGTGAACCAAAAACACCCCAAAACCATCAGTAAATCGAAAACAAAACAACCCAAAATCGTGAAGAAAACAATCCCAAAATCAGTCCCAAAAATAGCCACAATCACCAAAAAATACCCCAAAGCATCAGCCCAAAAAAAATAGTAAACAATAGCCCCAAAAACAGTAAACAGCAGCATAAAAATAGTAAAAACAGCAGCCCAAAAATAGCAAAAACTGCAGCCCAAAAACAGCGACCAGCAACCAGAAACAACAAAGCTTCAATCCTTTCGGCGACGGCCTAACACACTTTCAAGAAAGAAACTTAAAAGGTAAAACATGAGGGCACTCTATTTATTTTTATAGTTCCTGACACGACATGCCGGATTAGAGGTGAAATACGTCTAGCCGGGTATGCGAAGTCCTACATTAAAGATGGCCAAATTTCTGGTCACATTATTTTTCTCTTTCTCCATTTTATTATTTATCTTTATCTATTCCGTTATTTATCCTTTTTTATTTATTTATTCATCGTTATTTATTATTTCGCATTTATTTTGTGTTATTTATCTTTCTATTTTTTATTCGTTTTTATTGTCATTTTAATATTCCGCTTTTACTTTTATTTATGTTTTGCTATATTATTTCACATCTACTTTCATTGCATTAATAATTCTGTGTGCTATCCCTTGCGGTATATCGGATGGAAACCCAGACATAAATTCCGTAGCCGAATCTGAATGGACGGTAGTGCGGTCTGTACTTGAGATATAACTCCACGTACCGCTCGGGAAATATTCACATATGCGTCTTTATGTCATTATTGGTGCTATTTTCGTAAGAATGTTCGAACGCATTTTCAAATACAACTCAAATGTATGCCTTCTGCCTCACTTCGTTCGAACGTGTTTACCAATGCTACACAAACGTGCACACACTGGACAACCTCCTTTATATTTCATGTATTTTTATATATTTAGTTATTTATTTTGCATTATCCGTGTGGGACTGATTATTTGCGTTTACTATTGACGCTTTTTCCTGCTTTTGATTATTATTGTAATTTTCATTATCATATTTCTTTATTTAATATGCTTTTGGAACTATGTATCTACTTTCATTATTTCTATTAATGTACATGGGTGTATGAATTTGTGTTTATTTGAATTATCTTGCCTGAACTGCATAAGACTTGGCTATAACATTGTGTGAACCCGTCCATTATAGTGGCATAAGGAAGGGACCATTCCAAACCCAACGGTTTGAGGTCTTCCCTTGCGAGGAGTGAGTGTGGCCTTAAATCATTTTCCAGTTCACACTGGGTGGCGACTCCTTTATTCTCCGATTTAGTCCCCCGCGGACTACTTTGTACTCTCTACGGGCTGCGAGCCCAACAGTGTCGTGGTCGCCGAACATCATAGGCATAACGGTAAACCCCGCTTCTCCACAATAAGGCATATGATGGTTTCACAATGACATCCCTAATTCCACCACGTGACTAGTACTAACTAAATTAGCCCAATGTTCCCCCCAATGTTCCTCATTAATAATCACACTACACACCTCATCTTTCACAAATACTCTAGTACGAAAGATATTATTTCTTGGCTACCCCGTAATATCAACCAACACACTGGCCATCTTGACAAAACAAACTCAAGAATGAAGAAAATACCAAAAACAATGATAAAGACAAAGACAAGATTAAAAATAAGACTAAAAAAACTAAAAGACAATTATTCTGAATCAAAGAAAAATCACATGGAAGAGATATGTCAATGTTAGTACAATAATGATTGCTTTTCATTCCCTCTTGCCCATACTCTTCCTAAAAATCTATTTTCATTGCATTCACTACTCCAATGAGATTCCTAATTAAGTTCACATTCTCAATCTCATTCATAACAAATTCTACATGCTTAACACTAACAAAAATCTCACACATGTTTACCCAAGTGTTTCCCAACTCATTACTGGTATTTGCATGCTCAAAACTCTCAACACATTCGATTACACATGTAGTTTCATCAATACATTTAGCCATGCAATGAGCTTCAAATTTATCATCACCAGCAACAATTAAGTCATCAATTTCAGTAATAGAAATAACCTCAGTATCACACTCACTCTTCACTATTGCTTGCTCACTCACTACCATGCCCATATTTTCTTCTTTTACATTCATAATATCGCTAGCAAGTTTATTTTTAAGCACTCAGCATCTTTTTTTTTTTTTCCTCTTTTCAACCTAACCTCTCATCTTCATTATTAATTGGTCTTTATAGGCTTATTGTGGTGTTAAAAGAGAAAGAATCACTGACCTCTTCTCCGTGACATAAATATACCTACTCCTCTCAACATGATGCCACACTTACCTATCATACTTCCATGGACCACCCAAAAATATGTGACAATCAAGCATAAGCACCACATCACATAATACCTCATCATGAAACCTCATAATAGTAAATGCAACCATGACTTGATACTCTACATTAACCTCATCATAATTAGGCAAACCTCATAACATATAAGGCTTATGATGGTTTCGCAATGACAACCTCAATTTCTCCACGAGACTGGTACTAACTAAATTAGCCCAATATTCCCCAACAATAATCACAATGCACACCTCATCTTTCATAAATACACTAGTACAAAAGATATTATCTCTTGAATGCCCCATAATATCAACCAACACACTTGGCATCTTGACAAAACAAACTTAAGAAGGAAGAAAAGACCTAAAAAAATGATAAAGACAAAGACAATACTTAAAATAAGACAAAAAAAAACTAAAAAAAATCACAGGAGACTGAAAAAAAAATAAAAAAAAAATCATATTCAAAACTCAATTATAAATTTAACCGAAAATTTCCTTTTCGATTAAGGAATACTAAGGCAATCCATAGCACAACTTAACACACAAGGTAATTGATCAAACTTTTCTTATTTCTCTTGTAAAAGTTTGAATTTTTTTTAATGACTATCTAAACCCTAATTATGCATGCACATTAAATAAACAAACTGATTCAGAACTAATTAGAAACCGGAAACTGAACTGACTCAAATCCCGTAACTAATATTTGGACTCGAAATCGGGACCCGATATGAGAAAATACAGATTTCAGCTATGTACTATTGACTAGATCTTGTCGAGTACATTCAAATCGATATATTATGGGTCTCGTAACTCTTTCTAGATCAAAAGTTACAGCCTTTTTAAATTCAGTGCGCGGCTGACAAATTATGACTGAACTGATCCGAAAATTACATACAAATTCGACTCTATTTGACTCAGAAATTCCATGAATTGAAACCTATATGCTATTACCATGAAAGAATATTATAATAACATCTAATATGTAGTCATAAACATGAAAAAATTAAAAAAAAATTAAATTAGAAGAGACAAAAAAAATATAAAGACTTCATAAAATGATAAAAATAGAGAAAATCTTGACCTTGGAACCCTGAGCTCCTGATATCAAATGATAAGAACCTTCCTGGAACCATCTAAATAAACCCCTCCACGTATTCTAAGCCCCAAGGACCGCGAATCTTGATTTTGTAAGAACAAAATTCTTCCAAGATCAAGTCTAACCCTTAAGGAACCTTGCCCTTAAGAACCTTTCTTTATTTCTTTGGAGAATCTTGAACAGCGATACAGTGCTACAACGCTTGTCACACGTTGATAAGATTTTGTTCCGTAGAACTAAGGAAGAATCCACTCCCTCAAGATGACACAAGTCACTTTGTTTTGTAAAAATTATGTTCTTAATTAATTATCAATTACAATGAATAATGCCCCTTTAAATAGGTGGCTAACCCTAATTCTACCCAAATGTAATAAAACCCTAGTAAAATAAACCCATAAGACATAAAATACTTTAAAACTTCGTGCATAGGCTTTCAAATTTAATTAAAGTTCAACCCATCACTTAAACATCACATAACCTTAAAAATATGAAACATAAAAGCTGTAGGGATAACTTGCGTCCATATTTTGACCAAGAAGTGTTTTGAATTGGATTTTGATGTAAAATATAAAGTTGTAGATCCATGAGTCCTCTTTCCAATGCAACTTGAATCACTAAATTTGGACATTGGATGAGAAATTTACATCCAAAATATGAAGACTGCGCAAATCCCGCCACTGTTAATGCACCATTCGGAAATTAAGCCCGAAATCAATCAAGGCACCCATGTACGTCCAAGACCCATTCCATTCTTGCCTTAGACATAATAAAACCTTCATATAAAGTCTCATGCATGGACCAAAATCCAAAACCCAAGGAATCTTCCAAATCCACCAAAAAAGGCCCAAATACACCAATCTGACCAAGCCATGCAATCAGCCACAACTTCAAGTTAACTTAGCCCAACAAACAGAGATCATTCTGGATCACAACAATGAGTTGGCACAAATAACCAATGAGTTCAAAAAGATCCTCAAATCCGTAAAACTTAAAGGAAAGTCAAATTTGGATGAGAAGAAAGAAGAAAAATGGCCACAGAAGCACAAGAAAATAGTTTCCTATGAGTGCGATAAACCGGGTCATATAGCTATCGATTGTCTATTGAGAATATTCAAAGGAAAATCCAAGAAAAAGGCATTGAAAGCTACTTCAACTTGGACCGATAGTGACTCTAGCTCATTCGATGAGGAAGAGATCAAAGAAAGAACAAATCTAGCATTCATGTCTATCAAGGATGAGGATTTATTCTTTGAAAGCGAAGAAGAAAAGGTACACAACTTTCAAGAATTTAATGAATTACTTGATGTTTTTAATGGATTAAATGAGTTGTGTGAAATGCTTAAAAAGAAGTATAAATTGATTAAAAAGAATATCTAACATGCCCTATAGCTCAAAAACATGTGATTGCAAGTCTATTTCGAATGAAAATATTGCTTTAAATGAAAAGTAATAGATTTGCAAAATATTGTTAGTAAATTTACATTGGGACAGAAAAATTTCAATATGCTAATTAGATCCCAAAAATGTGCTTTTAAAAGAGAAGGATTATGATATAGACCTTACATTAAAAGAAATTTTTTGAAGAATTATTTTGTTAAGGCATCTAATTCTCATGCTAATATTACTATCAATGAAAATATCACATGTCATGCATGTAATAAAAAGGGACATAAAATTTTTGAGTGCATAAACAAAAATATTACTAAAAATGCATTGATTCCTCATGGAATCAAGATTAACCCCCATGAACCCAAGAAAGATTGGGTACCAAAGTGTACTTGATAAATTTGTAGGGGGAGCTTTGGGAAGAATCTTAAAGAGAAATGCGAATTGATCCTAAAGGCTCAAAGAAATTAGGAATGACAATGGTAAAAGGTAAAATCTGTATTCACGGAAACATTGGTACAATTTCCTCTAAACTATATATGTATGGCCATTTCAAATTGGTAAAATTAATTAGAAACATACTAGTGATTAGGCAAGTAATCAACCTTCTATTGGTATCGATTTTCATTTGATATCATTATATGCCTTAATCATATATTTAAACTAATTAAGTATCAATTAGTATCATATGGAATTTATTGAGTTAAATGATATATATGTAATTATTTGATTGACTTGCATTAAACATGCTTTTGCCATTGAACATATTGAGTTAAAAATGAAATGACATATTGACATAATTTTAGATTGATATCATCAAATGCATGGATATTTGATTTTTTATTATTGATATCATAAAAATAGAGAGAAATTATTAAAAATGCATTGTTCAATTGGTATTCATTGGTACAAAATTTGAGAAATGCTCTATGCATGATTTTTACATTTCATGGAAAAAATGGGAAATGCTAAATGTGCACATTTATAAATTTTGGTATCATTATTTGATAATGCACATATTTAATTGATATCTCATTAGCATTTAATTTTTACTTCTCCACTTTTTGATAATGTCAAAGGGGAGAAATGATTAGAAATGAGATTAAAACTCGTGTTACCCTCACTTTTGTATTAAGGGGGAGTAAATGTACTAATGTGTTTGTCTAAGTCTTATAGAGCTATATTAAAGACAATTACACATTGAAGGGGAGCTGATATTGAGGGGGAGCAAAATCTTCAAAATTTGGACTCTCAGAAGCTCACAAGTTTTAAGAGGTTGCCATCATAAAAAAGAGGGAGATTCTTAGCGACAAAATCGCATGATGGATTTTGATGATGCAACATGAGTGAAGACTTCGACGTAAAATAGCGAGACATAACAAAAAGATGCCGAAGCACAATGGTGGTGAAGAGCGAAGAATGTGAAGACTGTCGCATATTGAAGAATTTATGTGAATTCTTAGCTTAGGGCTATAATTATATTGTGAATTGATTATTCAAGTACCTAAGCTCATAGGAAACATGCACATTCACTTAGATGCATTAGGCTCATGTAAAAAATGCCTTAAAACTTCACATATGTATTTTTGGTATAGAGATCGGCATACCGATCCCCATACTGGTGAGATGCTCTATTTTACACACTCACTAGACCCAGCACAGACCAAACCGGTCATCATACCGATGAACCTGAAGATTTCATAGCCACTGGAACCGGCACAGACCAAATCGGTCATCATACTGGTGAGTCTAACGGTTAGTTCCTCACTGGAATCGGCATGACCTATACCGGTCTTTATACCGGTGCCCATACCAGTCAGCCATGCATATTGCACACTCACTGGAATGAATACAGACCAAACCGGTCCCCATACCGGTTAGTATACCTGCCCCAAACGGATATATCCAAATGATAATATAGCCATTGAGAGCCGTTACTATGCCAGACCGACATACCGATGTCAGAGACCGGCATAGCCGTTACTATATCAGACCGTCATATCGATGTGAGAGATCGGCATACCGGTCTCAGAAAGGGAATTGGGGGATGCCTTGTATTTTATTATAAATAGAGCCCCAATTCATTTTTTGCTTTGTTAGAGAAAAAAAGTGAACCTTCATATACATTCTACTAAAGCAAAAACAAGAGTGTTTCAAGAACCTTCATATTCATACATAATCACACATCAAGCTCACACACTACACCTTCATATACATTTGTAATGAGCTTAGATCACTTGGGTAAGCAACTCACACAATCTTCTTTATTTTTGTGAGTGCCCAAGTGTGTTTTACAAACTTCTTATTCAAAACACTTGTGATTTGAGAAATCCCATCGTTTGGGTAATTGTAAAGGTTCGTGAGTGAGCCTATGTAGAAAACTCATTGTAGAGTTTTTTGAGTGAGCCTATATCTAAAACTCAAAGTGTAAAGGTTTGGAGTGAACCTCTAGTAAAACTCTTGGTTGCGGGTGAGCAATGGCAAAACTCGATTGATAGTGGAAATCTTCAAGCGCGGCTTAGGGGAGTGGACATAGGGACTGTTGGCCGAACCACTATAAATCACATTGTCATTTTCTATATCCCTTAAACTCTTTACATATCGCAAGTTTTATTTATTACATGCTTATTGGTTAGAAACTTGCATATAGGTAATTTGTTCCAATAGAGAAAATTGAATTTAAGCTTAATTGGTAAAATAGCTTAAAATCAATAAAGATTTTTAATTCCGCATATTTAGGTCATAACCCAATTCACTCCCTCTTGGGTATATAGAGATTGTTTGTCGCTATTGTTTGTAGGTAATTTCAAATACATGTTAGATCAAATCAACCACAAACAATGACATAAAAGTTAAAACCCTATGTTACAGCATAATAATATGTAACATCCCACTCCTGAAGATGCTACCGGCAAGGAATAGACTGATCTATCCCCATGAGCCCTTAACTTTCTAACTACAATTTATCCTACTACTCTATCTCAAATGAAAACTCATACATGAGACCGTGGCCCAAGTCATGTAACTTAATACATATAATAGTAAACTCAATATACTTCTCTTCACAACTTTGTACTAGACACTCTTAATTTATTATAACAACTATTACGTTACTAATATATGCATGTAACTCTGCTAAGACCATGACTGGACTGTCACTCTATACTCAATCTGTTGGACCCAGACACCCTAGTGACTGCCATCAGTATCCATCCCCTCGAGCTCGTCCTCCGGTAATCCTGCAAAACAAAGAATATGAGAGTGGGGTGTCAGGTCGTTTGAACGACCTAATGAGTGGATACTAAAATAAAAAAACCATGAGAAAATCTAAAACATATCTGTAATTCATTTTCATGCATGCATCATAAGAAAAATATCAAACGCTCAACACCCAAGTCGCGCGCATAGACTAAGCGAGGAACGAACAATCCCCGTCGACATGGTAGCGAGTCATACCATTTCAGATGGTCGAGACCCTAAAAAGAACTCCGGTGGAAACATATGATGAGTCATAAAAACATAAAAAAATATGTAACAAGCGTCGGGGCGGAAACATATCATCAATCTATCATCTCAGCGGAAACATATAAATCATTCAGAAATCATAAAACAGTAAACAAGCGCTGAGACGGAAACATATAATCATCATGCATATTCTTCATTAATTTAAAACTTCAAAACTTGAAAAGAAATTTAAAACATAAGTCGAAAATGTAAAACAAGTATCCACTCACAGATTTGGAACTTGTTGATGATGCCTTGCGATGGTGGCGGAACCGCACCTCCTGGTGATAATCTGGAATTAGCAAAATTCATTAGTACCAAGGTTGCGAATTATATCCTTACTTAATAAAATTTGTTCGTTATTCATGATAACTCATCCTTGATATGTTACTAACATTTTAAGGAGGTCTAATAATTTTTACTACGCTCATTTGAGGATCTCACAAACTACTTCGCAAAACTCCATATTCTGCCCTCTTTCCAGAAATTTCAGTGCATCAACACTGACTTTGAAAATTTGGTGTGCTTAATCGGGATTGAATTTGGAGTTGAAATTTTAATATAATACTTCTTTATGTGTCTATTCTATCTTGGATTTTACGGATCATGATTTTGATTCCTAGAACTCAAGTTATGGATTGAAGATCAGGGGCTGCGCAGCTGAAAAAACTGGGCATATGGGCAGCGGATAGCCCGACTTTAGAAATTTGGTCCGGTCTCATCTTAAGTCAAAAAATTATGATTTTTGGATATTTACTCTCTTATGTGTCTAATTTAAGTGAATTTTTAAGGATCTTAATTTTGTTTTCTAAAATCCGAGTTATAACCGATTATCTAGGCGTTGTTCAGAATTTAAAAGAATCAGATCCTAAAACAGGCAGTCTAATTTCGTAATTTTCCATAAATTCATCCAATATTGAAAAATTCTGAACTTTTAATAGGTTAATCCCTTATGAGTCTAGTTTATGTAGAATTTTACAGTTTATCGATTGGAGACCTAAAACTCAATTTATAAATAATGTATGAGAATCTATCCAAATTACACTGGAATTGAAATCACTGCATATTCTCGCAAACTCATTGCTCTATTTAATCCACTTAATTCAGCCATAGTTCCCATGAGTTTTAACAGAACAATAATACAACTCCATGCACAAAATACAAACTGAAATTAATCCCAAATTTTAAGTAGATCCTAGGGTTTTCTAAAGCACAAATCATCCTCCATAATTAATTTTACACCATTATAATACCAACTCCACACTATTTATCATCAATAGCTACATACCAACATCCAAAAATACACATTCTTGAATGAAGTTACTCTTACCTTATTCAATTGATTTTTCCTTCATCCTTCAAGTCTTCCAAGCTTGTTACTTCTCTTCTTGACTTGTTGTAGGTTGCTTTTGCATTTGTTCCCTCATTACCTTTGATGAGAAAATGACTTTCCTCTTTTTTTCTTCTCTCTCTCTCTCTTCCTTCTTCTCTCACGTTTGCTTCCCCTTTCTCCAAATATTTGAGGATGAATGAATAGTCATCCTTTTATACTAGGGGCTAATAACTTTAATTTCTCTTCTTGATTAATTTGGTCCCTTCTAGAGAAATCTAGGGACTTGTAGGATATTTTAGAGTTATTGAGCCATTAATAATTAATGGACCCAAGTGAGAAAACTATGGGCTTGTGGATCCAAAATGGGAATTTCTTTTTTTACTCTTCATTCACGTTATTTCAAAAATATCCTGGATAAATGGCCATATTCGTCCTAGTTTCCCTCAAAATGTAGAAAAATATCTAACATAAAAGTTGTAGATATTCGTCTTAGATTTTCGGCGATATAAAATTCATCAAAATCGAAGTTTATATGAAAAAGTTACAGCCTAAATACCACATGCTGTCCGAAGAGGATAGGAATTAGGGTTACTTATTGGAAAGCAGCTTAGATAGCCTTGGGAATGCTTAATAACCTGTCTATGGAGCTTGAGGACATACTCGAGGATCGGATACTGGAGAGGTAATGCCTTGTATACTGGTATCTCAGACATACTGCGTATACCGAACCCCAGCACTCTGCCCACTGCAGTAACTGACTCCCTAGACCATGCTCTGGTATCATCTTTGTAACATCCCCGATTCGGGAGATGCTACCGGCAAGGGATAGGCCTTACTATCCCATAAGCCTCTAACTTATGATAACTGCTATTCTTTTCACACACACACACACACACACACACGCACACGCACACACACACACATATATTTATATATATAAACTCATATGTGGGACCATGGCCTAACTCATTAACCATGTATGCATAATGCTCTTAATATTAAGTACTCTGTTTAAATAAACATTTCAACACTGACAATAACTTCAATAATGCAGTATACATGTGACCATTTCTGTATAACATATATGTTATATGACATTCTCTGACTCTGACTGAACTGGACTTAATCACTGACTTGACTTGGTGGACCAAATCCCTAGTAACTGCCATCAGTATCCATCCTCCAGAGCGTGTCCTCCATGAACCCGCAAAACAAAACACTGAGAGTGGGGGTGTTAGATCGTTTGAACGATCTAAGTGAGCGGATGATTTAAAAGTAAATACTAAAAATTCTTTTTAAAGATCCATGGTTCTAAAATCATATTCATCTCAAATCATCTTCTTGAAATCTCTTCTATTAATCTGAAACCACTTTCTTTCTGGAAATTTTTTCTAAAGTTTACTTTTGAAAAATTGATTATGAAAACATGTATCTGGAAGGTCTATTCTGAAAGCTATTTCTGAAGTATCGATTTCTGAAAAATGTTTCTGTAATTATGTGTCTGAAAAACTATTTTCTGAAAATTGATATCTGTCTGTGAAAAATCTGACGTATGGGGGCGTTACGTATCGCCGTCCCCCCATACAGCTAACTAGAGCCGGGAGTGCAAACCTATAACTTTGGGGCGTTACGTATCGCCGTCCCCCAAAGCATGCCACTTCTGTCCCTGAAACTAATGGTCTTGGGGCGTTACGTATCACCGTCCCTGTAGGCATTGCATTTTTGCATACCGAGCCCAATAATGAGTCTCGTAAGGAGGCACCACCTTTTAAGTCGTGGAAGTCATGGACAATGGTCGTCATAAAGGAAAAGTCAAGAATTGA
This sequence comes from Zanthoxylum bungeanum, assembly GCA_019454045.1. NCBI lineage: Eukaryota > Viridiplantae > Streptophyta > Magnoliopsida > Sapindales > Rutaceae > Zanthoxylum > Zanthoxylum bungeanum. The sequence continues at coordinate 46,587 of SKCR01030592.1, forward strand.
TATGTTATTGGTTTTGATTCGCTAAAATCGCTCGGAGTTCGCTTGTTGAATCTTCGTTTCGAGGCATACCTTTGGCCCAAAATCACCGCAAACCCTTCCAAGCCCACCTAAACACCTAAATCCCCATCCAAATCCCATAAAACCAAGACAAATCAAACACCAAGCCAACTAAGCATGAAGCCCACGCCCAACACACAAATTTCACCCCCCATTCACTATTCAAACAAGATTTACCCTTCTACCAAGCCTAATTTACACCTTTGACTTCAAACTTACCATAACCTTCATTTTCAAAAAACTTTCCAAGGCATTTATTAAGACAACCCTACACCATTTATGATGAAACCCCACGCCCATGACCATTTCATATTCTTTTCTTCATTTTCCATCACCTTTCTTTTATTGTCAACAAAGATCACAATTATATCACAACCTTTGATCATTTTCAACAAAGATATCACAATTATATGCCACCTTTCAACAAAGTTTGGTATCAAATTAATTGTCTTTGGCCTACCTAATAAATGCTTACCTTTGTTGCCTATATAAACCCTCATTTTCTGCCTTGAATGTAACATCCCAGATTTTTGGGACTGTTTTAGGAGATTCTCAGATTGACGATATAGTCTTGGAATAGAATAATAATGAAGAAATAGTGTTTAAGTGATGGAATATGGATCAGAATATTATGAAATGAATATTCTTCGCGTTAGAAAACTCGTGGGACCAAGAATCAGTTACGTGATTTTTTTTTTTATTATATGCGTATAGTTTACAGTTTTGGGCATGAATTTAGCAAACGAACTCCGATTGAGTTGATTCTTGAATCATCGGACTCGTTTTTCCGAGACGAACAACTTCCGTGTTGAACACATTTCGAGAATCGCATCAGAAGAGCTTCGAAAGTGGTGATTTCCGAAGTACCCTTATTAGTGGGGGCATATTGGTAATTTTTGGAATTTGATATTTTTATTATTTTTATTATTATCAGCAGCCTAATACAGAAAATGAAGAAGATAAGAAAGAGAAGAAAGACAGAGAACAGGCGAGAGAAAAGAAAGAAAAAGAGAAGAGAAGTTTCGGTCCCGATCCGTAGCTCAAATCCGACCGAGTCCTTAAGGAAAAGTGTAGATCTCGTTGAGATGATCATTTTGGTGGTGGTTTCATCTTGGGAAACTTCCAATTTTTGAAGAGATCTCGGTAAGAAACTTTTTATGGTTTTTCTCGATTTCCCGTTGATCCGGAACTCCGATCGACAAACCGTCAGCGCCATTAGAACCGAAATGAGGAGAGGAATTCACGGCCACCAGAAAATCTGGGTTTAGGCCGGAGCGTGGCGCTCACGCGCCACTCTTGTGGCGGCGCGTGAGGCCCACGCGCGGACGGGAGAGGTGGCGCGTGGAACACACGCGCCAGGCAGAATTTCGCCGCCGATATTTCGAGTATCCTCCGCGAATTTCAGACCATTCCGAGTAGTATTGGACCTCCGAATCTTAAATTTCGTTAAGTTTACGAGAACGACCAAACCACGTTTCTCGCATATTCTTTCATCTATTCTAGTTAGGATTATGTTCTTTATAGTAAATTCTTTTGTCTGTTAGGTGATCGTGATACAGTAAGCAGGGACGGTCCTGCTGCATAGTTCCTTTCTCAGTAGTCAGCTCACCAGGTGCGTGGATAAACCTGTAACATTGATGTTTTCAAAAGTATATAGTATGTATGTTTTCTTAAATGAATTTTAAGGTAATGCATTAAATGAGTTTGTTTTCAGAAAGTTTATATATTTTGCTATAAGGTATGGATCGAATATTGATTATGTTGAAATCATGTGTTTGTGATATATGAGAAACTTGCATGATTTGAGATATATGAGCATGGATTTTGGAAATTATTTTTATGTTAGGATGCACCCCGTGTACTTATATGTGCCAGATTATTGCCATGAGATAAAGTCTCATGTTGCCAGTTATTGCCGTGAGATAAGGTCTCACGTTGCCAGTTTGCTCCGGATGCCAGTTTTGCCGTGGGGAAGCCCCATGTTGCCAGCTTTGCCGTATTTGTCATGAGGTTGTGCATATAGATGAATAAACAAATTTATCTTTACAGAGTATTTTTGAGCAGTATGAGTTTTATGAGAAATGAGATTTATGATTTGAGTTTTATGAGAAATGAGTTTATGAGAAATGAGATTTATGATTGAGTTTTATGAGAAATGAGTTTATGAGAAATGAGATTTATGATTTCAAGTAAATGTTGAGATATCGATTTACAGCTTATGTATTTATTTATATTATGAAAGACTTGTTCGATCCACTTTGTTACTTGATTATCCACGGCACTGAGCTGTGATCCATTGCACTAAGCGTGAGCTTACCCCCCATTCCTTAACATTTCAGGTTTAGCAGATTAGTAGATCGTTCTTTCATCTGCTGTTTCGTCATCATTCCTGCCAGTAGAGAAAAGGTTGTGCCAACAGTAGAGTGTCTTGTTATGTTTTGAGACTGTATTTCTAGATATGTATTTCTTGGAGAATTTGTTATGTGATTATAGGCATTGAGCCTTTAATTGATACTGAGGTTATTGTATTTCCTTTATGGATATTATGTTGAGTTTGATCATGGAGATCCTAGTTTTATGATGAGATTTTATTTTTCAGTTTAGATTTTTCCTTGTATTTTGGAGGATTAGTCCATATTACAGGGGAAACTCTGCCAGTTTCTAGTCTCCGTCTCACCCCTACTCTACCTAAGGGGACGGGTGTGACATTGAAAGACCTAACATATATTAAGAGCACATACCTAGCACTTTGATAGCACATATTGAGCATACACTTAGCATTTGGAGATCATAAACCAGCCCTTTATTTCCCCTACAACACACGCCCAAAGTCCTCTCCTTCACTGCCCATCTTCACGCCCCTAATCAGCTCCAGTTCAGCTCCCCATTCAGCCCTCATTTATCCTTCAAAACACACGCCTAACTGCCTCTGAATCAGCTCTATTCTGCCTCTCAACCAGCGCCCAAATCATCCCTCATTCAGCCCTTGCATTCACGCCAAACACCCCTGAAAAACCAGCTCCACTCACGCCAATTACCCTTGGAAAACAGCCCCCCCTAACACATCAAACATCCCTTCGTCTTTGTCCCACATCGCTTGAGAAATACCCTCTCCATTTCAGCTCCCCTTCACGCACAAACACTTCACAATTCACACACCCCTCAATCCCACATCGCCCAGGAAACTCATATTAGCTCTCCCTCACGCACAAGCCACACAGCACACGCCCACTGCCTCACAAACTACCGCATAATAACCCTTCAACAGCCCATGCACACACTCTCTTTCACGTAACCACTAGCCACACCTGCCCTCTTTAGCGTAAGCCACCTGCCATCAATCTCAAACGCCATTGTCCAAAGCTACCCACTGACCAAGCACGCCAAAAACCCTTACAATCAGCCCTTGCTCACGGCCATAAGACCCCTCAAAAGCAGCCTCTGATTCACGCCAAACCCTCTCCATTTCAACACCTGAACTGCCTCACAACTCACCGTAAATCTGCCCGTAAAACTATCTATAAAACAGTTCAAAAAATCACCCAAAATATAGCCAAAACAGTGACCCAAAACAGTCCTTAAACAGTCCAAAAATCAGCCAACAAACCGAGACAAAAACACCCCAAAACAGCCCCCTAATTCACTGCAAACCAGTGAGCAAAGTACGAAGACCTGAACGGCAGCGAAACGAAGTGAAAATAGCGAGCAAATCAGCGGAACAGCGAGAGAAAAGGCGAACCAGCGAACCAGAAAAGTTGCGGAGTGTTAACCCTTCCGACGGCCGTGAAACACATTTCCAATAGACGACGCAAAAGGTTAGACCTGAGGGCATATGATATTTATTTTCCTCGCATGAATTAATGAATTAGAAGCATGTAATTTAAGTTTTTTTGCATGAATTAATTCTTTAGAAAGTATGTAATTTATTTTATTTCATATAACTTAGAAAGCATGTAATTTACGTTTTCTCGCATGAATTAGTATTTAGAAAGCATGTAATTTATTTTATTTCGCATTAGTGTATTATGTGATTTCGGGTGAATGGAATATGTGTTCTTTCTTGTGGTATATCGGATGGAAACCCGGACATAAATTCCATAGCCGAATCCGAATGGACGGTATTATGGTTTGCACTCGGGATACAATGCCTCATACCACTCGAAAGATTCATGTATTTCATTTCATCCAACTTGTATTTGAGCATGATTAGGCTACTAGAATGTTATTTTATTTCAAGCATGTTTTGGTTGTTTACCTTTTGTATTAGGAATTTAAATTAAGACATGTTTAGACTACTATGTATGTAGCATCTTTGATGTGTGATATCGGATGTTTACCGTTATGAAAAATTACTTTCAAAGCATACGAACTTAGATTTAGGCCTATAAGAATTTAGGATAGCTTTACCAATATATGTCAAGTAGACTTGGTTAATATTACACAAATCCATTTATTACAATTGACATAAGTAATGGACCATTCCGAACCCAACAGTTTGAGGTCTTCCCTTGCGAGGGGTGAGTGCGGCCTTAAATCATTTCCCGGTTCACACCGGGTGGCGACTCATTTATTCTCCGGTTTAGTCCCTCGTGGGCTACTCCGTACTCCCAACTAGGCCCTGAGTCTAGAACAGCATGGTTTCGCCCAGTTTCTGTGTCCTACAGTCCCCCAAGCCACTGGGGATAGAGAATCGGCCTCGAAATATTGTCTTGTAATGTTTGGATTTGTGTCTTAATTAACCATGTTTACTGTGGGTTTATGGAATTTAATCAAAGGCATTGCTAGGGCTAGGTTATGGTTTGGTGTCTTCCTTCATTCACTACCTTTTTATAAGGAAAAGCTGTGAAGGCACCTAGATAATCATTTTCCTAGGGGGTGGTTGGTGTCTTCCTTCATTCACTACCTTTTTATAAGGAAAAGCTGTGAAGGCATCTAGATAATCATCTCATGTGATAGACTAATTTGGAGGACTCGTTGTTTATTCCTGTCACCAAGCGATAAGAGCCTAAGGGGCTAGGGTACTTAAGAGAGCCTCGCTCCACCTTCCCTCTGGGGAATCTACAACGGGAAGTCCATTTGACAGTTAGTCACATACCTTAACTTGTTGACATATAAGGTGCACCCACTTGGTCGTTTGAACCCTTGAGTGGGGAGTCCTGGTTGTGGGTAATCCTTTGTCAATAAGGGCCTTTGTTTACATTCCTAAAACCTACACATAAACCGTAGTTTTATGACTATTAGAAATTATTTACTATTGCTTGTGTTTTGGACCATTATCATTTGGATTCAGTTGGACTGATTGTCAATAATGTGAACTTGTTGGGCCATTTAAACAGGACAAGTTCATGTCCTTTGACCATTGAGCCCAAAGCTTCTAAAATGTCAATGGGCCATTCTGTGTTTGGGCTTCTTATTATTTGGAGTTATTTAGTTATATTATTGCAAAATGTAAACTTGTTGGGCCTTTTCAACTGGGACAAGTTTGCACTGCGCAATAGTATGATTGAATACTTTGAAATGATAATAAGCTGATTTGTATATGTATTGCACACATCTTATACACCTCATGCATATATACATCATGCTAACCCTTATGTTTCCAAAGCCATCATAGATACCTGTTGGGTTAGGGAAGGGAAAAGACTCACCAATAAGCCAGTAGCAAGAATGAGTGAATCTGTCAACGAGGGATCCCGAATGGATCAGATTGAGGCAAATCTCACCAGAATGACAGAACAGTTGCAAGCACTTACTGCTGCTGCTGCCATGTCAATGTGGCTGCACCCCGGGCTGGGGGAAGTTGAGAATGAGAGGTGTGAAGAGCCTCAAACAAGGTAAATGATGATGCTCAATATTTGATGATGATATGGCCGAATATGCTGCTGGGAAGATGGCTGGGAATCAGGCAGAAATACAGAAACTTTGTGACCAGATGGAGTCTGTTACCCGTAAACTGAAGGGGAAACATGAAGACTTGTTGGATTATGATTCCATGACCTTTGAGGAACAGTTGCCTGCTCAGTTCAAGATGCCGGATATGGCCAAGTTCAATGGAAATGGGGATCCGAGGGTCCATCTCCGCCAGTACGTTTCAGTCATGAGTTCAGTGGGTTTGTCGAAGCGTCAGGTGCAGAAAATGTTTGGCATGTCACTTGAGGGAGCTTCTGTTGTATGGTACCACAGTCTTGAGAAGAAAGTGAAGGAAGACTGAAGGGAGTTAGCTGATGCCTTCCTGAAGCAATATGTTACTGATATGGAGATTGATCTGTCACTCCGGGATCTGGAGAAGCTGGGGGAGAGCTTCAAAGACTATGTAGATCACTGGAGGAGCCAGCTTCTGAAAATACAGACTCGACCCTCAGAGAAAGACCAGGTAAAGATGATCATCAAGGGCACCGAGCCCTCTATTTATGGTAAGCTGAGGAGGATGACCTCTATGATCACAGATTTCCGACAGTTGAGAGAAACTGTCATGGAAATTGAAGAGGAAGAGGCTGAGAACAGAAAATTCTATAGCCTGAACTAAAGAGCTATTAGAGGACCCTCATGAACCAAGCCTGTTACCGCAGAAGTTGTGGCCATAAAGAACAGGCGTTTTTCTAATTTGGGCAGACCCTTGTCCAAAGTGCTGGAGAAGTTGTTGAAACAAAGACTCTTAAAGCCATTAGAGCCCAAGCCACTTCCAAATCCTCTCCCACTATACCTGGATATGAACCGTTACTGCCATTTCCACCAGCAACGCGGCCATGACACTGATAATTGTGTCCGCCTCCGTCATGAAATACAAGACCTGATTGACTCCCGCAAAATCCCCGATCCAGAAAAAGACCAGCCAAACACTCACCGTAACCCTCTACCCAATTATCACTATGTTCCCCCACCTACTTACATGATCAACTCTGGCCTGCCAGAAAACCTTGTCTTGCAAACCTTTGACCAAACAGCCTTTTGCCTTGGTATTTGGGACAGTAATAGTGAAGATGAGGCAGAACAGAAGTAGGATTTCTGGGAAAATTTCTCAAGCAGTGATGAGGAAGAAGTAAAAGGTATGACCCGGAGTGGGCGTTTTTACAATGATACAGTTGAAAAGGGGAAATAAGTCCTAGAAGAAGGCCGAGAAGTGACTAAGAATGCTGAGAATACTGAAGATGACACAGTACTGCAGCAATTAAAGAAGACTCGAGCACAAGTCACCATTTGGGAATTATTGTGTGCATCTGGAGAACACAGGCGGGCTATGGTAGAAGCTCTGAGCAAAATTGTGGTACTAGAAGATGCCAATCCGGTTATGTTTGTAGGATCAGTACAGATAGACGCTCTACAAATAACCTTATCTGATGAAGAACTCCCAGCTGAAGGGAGAAATCACAACAGGCCTTTATTCATCCGAGCTGAAGTCAGAGGCAAGAAAACATCCTGTGTAATGGTGGATGACGGCTCGTCCATAAATGTTTGTCCATTGAAAATCCTAGCGAGGCTGGGTATGAAGAAGGCAGATCTAAATCCCTCCAACATGACTATCAAAGCCTACGATGATAGCAAACGAGGAGTCGATGGGACTTTTACTGCAATAGTCAAGGTTGGACCGGTGGAAGATGAGGTGGAGTTTATTGTACTGGACATCCCAGCTACTTTTTCCTTACTGTTGGGAAGACCTTGGTTCCATAAGCTTGGGGGCGTGCCCTCTACTTTACACCAGATGATCAAGTTCCCACACGAGGGGAAAATTGTCATCATTCAAGTCGAGGTAGATAATGCAGTAGCCGCTTTGGAAATACAACCTCTCACAAGGTTCCAAGTGTCGTTGACTTTCGAGGAATGGGTGGACCCCAAGGTAGCGAAGATTATGGAGAAGATGAAATTTGAACCAGGTAAAGATTCCTCATTGCCCAACTTTAAGGGGCAGAATACTCGAAGGGGTTTGGGGTACCGATCTGATGAAGATAAGCCGAAGGCCAAGAAGAAAGGCCTAAAACTAATAGACTGTTTTGTGAAGGCCTTGGGATACCAAGGGGAGCATGAACCAGTAGAAGTCAATGGGGTAGTGGTGCCTGGATTTGAGATTTTCCAGGACGTGTTGGGAAAGAAGCTGATAATAGAAGAAGCTGCAAAGAAGGAAGAAGAAAAATGGGAGGAAGAGTTGATGATACTGGAGAGTCTGACCCTTGAAGAGAATGTGGAAACCATGGAAGACCCAACTCTGGGAGATGAAGCATCTGTGGAAGATGAGGATGTTTATCTCTCTGATTTATTTGAATGTATTCCCACTTCTGCTTGCAATAAAGACGTTCCTTTCGCTTACTTGTCTGAGTCTCCCAATTTACACGACTTGAGCATATTTGACATCAACTCCACCAAAACAAACACATTCAACTCGGTGTGAGTACGATCAAGATCCCAGGTCGTCTTGATGGAATGATGGTCTGTCAAGAATGCTTCTTGTCGAGAGAGTCCCAAGTGATTGCAGTGAGGTCCTAAGGGAAAAATAGAAGAAGTGCTGGTCAAGTACCAAGTATTGCTTGTCCATGAGGACATGCATGGGTAACAGAAGCATCGCCCAACATGCAATTCCAACTATCCGAATATGAAGCCAGTAAAACAGAAACTCCGACGGATGAGACCAGAATGGGCTGAGAAAGTCAGAGAAGAAGTCAAGAAACAGATAGACGTGGGGTTTCTGGAAGTAGTAAAGTATCCAGAATGGTTGGCAAACATCGTGCCTGTGCCGAAGAAAGATGGCAAAGTCAGAATGTGTGTTGATTACAGAGATCTTAACAAGGCATGTCTGAAAGATGACTTTCCTTTGCCACATATAGATGTACTGGTTGATAGTGCAGCCTTATCTGCCATGTATTCATTTACAGATGGGTTCTCAGGATACAATCAGGTTCTCATGGCAGAAGAAGATAAGCACAAGACTGTCTTTGTCACCGAATGGGGAACTTACTGCTACAGGGTAATGCCATTTGGGCTTAAAAATGCGGGAGCCACTTATCAGCGGATGGCAACCATATTATTCCATGATTTGATACACAAAGAGATAGAAGTGTACGTGGATGACATGATGGTGAAGTCAGAAACAAGGGATGGACATATAGAAGCTTTGGAGAAGTTCCTCGAACGAGTTGATAAGTACAACTTGCGCTTGAATCCCAAGAAATGTGTATTCGAGTAACGTCAGGCAAGTTGCTTGGCCACACAGTTGGAAGGGGGGAATAGAAGTGGACCCCGAGAAAATCAAGGCAATTACTGAAATGCCAGCACCGAAGACAGAAAAGAAGTCAGAGCCTTCTTGGGGAAAATCCAATACATCAGCAGGTTCATTGCCAAGTTAACATCAGTATGTGAGCCTATTTTCAAACTGTTGAGAAAATACCAGCCAGTAAAGTGGAATGAGCAGTGTCAAGCAGCCTTTGATAAAGTCATAGAATATTTGGTGAAGCCTCCTGTATTGAGACCTCCGAGACCAGGCACACCCTTGACATTATATCTGGCCATAGAACCAGAAGCACTGGGGGCGATGGTAGTACATGCAGATGAGACAGGGCTGGAACATGCAGTTTATTACTTGAGTAAGAAAATGCTCCCGTATGAGGCTCGCTATCAAGAAGTGGAAAAGATCTGCTTAGCAGTAGTGTGGGCTTCCAGAAAACTGCGGCATTACTTCCAGTCTTATAAGATCCAGGTAGTGGCAAAGGAGAATCCTTTGAAGTATCTGCATTCAGTGCCTTCACTAGTTGGAAAGTTGGGCAGATGGTTAGTATTGCTGACAGAATTTGATGTCGAGTATCTCACTTCTAAGGTAATCAAAGGGCGAGCCGTGGCGGAATTCCTGGCATTGCAACCTGTTGAAGGAGATCGGTACAAGTTTGAATTCCCATACGAGGAGATTCAAGCAATAGCAGTTCAGGGATGGAAAATGGATTTTGATGAAGCAGTGAACTGCAAAGGAGCCGGGATCGGTATTGTAATAGTAACCCCAGAAGAAGAAACCTTACCTATGGCCAAGAGGTTGACATTTGGAGTAACCAACAACATGGCTGAATACGAAGCTTGTGCTTTTGGGTTAACTACACTGACAGCCTTGAAAGCCGAGAATGTGGAGGTTTATGGAGATTCATTGTTGGTGATTCGACAGATGCAAGGAGAATGGGAATTAAAGGAAGAACGGTTGAAGCCTTATTTGTTTCACCTCAGGGACTTGGCACAAGCCCTCTCTGACTGTAAGTTTTGGCACTTGCCTCGAGAAGAGAATCGGATGGCAGATGCATTAGCTACACTTGCAACAACTTGGGAGAATCCAGAGAAACTGGTAATGAGACCACTTGTACTGACAACGGCAAGCAAACCGATGTATGAGACAGAAAAGATAATGGAATTAGAGGTCGATGACGGGAAACCTTGGTATCATGACATTCAGAGGTATCTGGAACGCGGAGAATTCCCAGAAGGGGCAAGCAGAAAAGATAGGTTGGCTATTCAAAGGTTAGCTTCTCAATATGTGATTCTGAAAGGGGAACTGTACAAGAGGCAGATGAATGATATTCAGTTGAAATGTTTGAAGAAAGAAGAGGCTCAGCAGGTAATGGAAGAAGTGCATGCCGGTGTATGTAGACCACACATGAACGGATTGAATTTGTCCCGCAAGATAGTGAGACAAGGTTTTTACTGGTCGACTATTGAGGCAGACTGTGCAAGGATGGTGAAGCACTGCTATGATTGTCAGATACATGGTAATTTGAATCATCTGCCGCACACGGAGTTGCATGGGCTATCGGAGCCATGGCCTTTCTCAGCATGGGGAATCGATATGATCGGGGAAATTCGACCAAATGCATCGAATGGGCATCGATTTATAGTAGTAGCAGTTGACTACTTCTCAAAATGGGTAGAAGCAGAATCATTCCGCAATGTGACAGCAAAGCAAATGGCAAAATTCATAGCTCGGAATCTCATTTGTCGGTACGGTATGCCACACCATGTGGTAACAGACAATGGAGTTCAATTTCAGGCAGAAACCAAGGCAATGTTACAGCGGTATGGAATAGGCCATCACAAGTCCTCACCATACAGGCCGCAGGCTAATGGGGCAGTCGAGGCAGCCAACAAGACGATTAAGACAATATTGGCCAAAATGACAGAAAATTGCAGTGATTGGGCCGAAAAACTACCGTATGCTTTGTGGGGATACAGGACTTCTGTGAGAACTGTAACAGGGGCCATGCCTTATTCCTTGGTCTATGGAATGGAAGCGGTATTGCCGGTGGAAGTTGAGATTCAGTCTATGCGGGTATTAGCAGAAGCAGAATTGCCTGAATCAGAATGGGCCGCACAGAGGTTTGAACAGTTGGCGTTGATGGATGAAAAGAGGATGAGGTCCTTGCATCACATGCAGATTTATCAGAAGAGGTTGGCTCGGGCATTCAATAAGAAGGTGCGTCCCACTAAGATCAAGAAAGGTGACTTGGTGCTTAAGCAGTCGAGGCCGTCGACAATGGATCCGAGGGGAAAGTTCAGACCGAACTGGGAAGGGCCCTACATCGTGCAGAAAGTCATGGGAAATGGAGCAGTGAGGTTGTCAGATTTGAAGGGAACGAGTTCACCGAGCCGATCAACGTGGACAGGTTGAAGCTGTATTTTGCCTGAAGAGCCGACAGAAGACCTAACCCAACAGGATAGGAAATTCACTCATGCATACACGTAACAAACTTGCATCTTGTCTCATGTGTTTTTTTTTGTTTCAATTTCACAGGTTTAGAAAAAGAAGAAGAAAGCAACGAGAATAAGATAATCAGAAATCTTGAAAGCACTGTATTGGGTTCAGGTAGTAATCATTGGGTCGAGGCCTGCATTGGTATCAGAAATGGAAAAGAATCCCTGGGGGCGAAGCCCTCATTATTAGAAGTTGACAGAAGAATTCTGGAGGATGAGTGAAAAAAAACGAAAAAAAAAAAAAATGAGTGAGAGAGAAGTCTTTGGTAACTAGATATATGTCCAGTGATGACATTATGTGCTGTAAAGAAAAGCCTTAGAAGCAATAAGTGCAAGAAGTGTTCTTCCCCGGTGTTCTGAATAGATAGATCTCGATCAGACTCGCAAGCACTTGAATACGGGATCTCAACAGTGGAAGCCTGAGAGGTTAATAAGATGATTAGTCGAAGAGATGATGGATCAGTGAATGACCGTTTGCCTGGGTTTCCACTCTGGTTTATGTACACTACGATATATGATATGTTCAAGAATGAAAGAAAAAGTCTCTATAAAAAAAGAAAAAAAGAAAAAAAGAAAATAGACCACCTATAACCGATAAGCGTGAAGCTACCCATGGGCGAGTATTAGGACCACCATGAGGAGAAATGCTACCTTAAAGGGTAGGTGTGTCAGAAAAAGGAAATATAAACGAAAAAGAAAAGAAAAGAAAAAAGAAAAAAAGAAAGTGAAAAGAAAGAGACAAAAGAAAAAGAAACCATATCATATTGAGTATGCCGAAGTAATCACAGAATGTGATTAAGACATCCGGGTTGGTTAGACCCACTGGTCCGATTCTCTGAAGCGAACTCATCGAGTTGGCTTACTTAAGGAACAAGCTGTGAAAGAACCTTGGCACACACACACTAAGAGTCTAGTTCAGATCACCTATTCAGATGATCGGAGTCGAGTATATCAAGTACTTTGAAGATTCTCTGGCTTCAACGTGAAGCACCTGTTGAGAACGGAAATATATCTAGCTATCAAGATTATCTCGTAAGAAGAAGTGTAATTTGCTGAAAGGAATTATTGGCATCAATATCAGTTTTCCTGGCATGGCACTCTGGGGGCAACCCTACATCAGAAGAACGGATCTCAGAATTTGGGATGAATCCAGGGAATGAATCCTCAGTTTGGAATGAATCCAGGAAACGAATCCTCAGGTTTGGAATGATTCAGGAGAACGAATCCTCAGTATTTGGAATGAATCCAGGGAACGAATCCCTCAGTATTTGGAATGAATCCAGGGAACGAATCGTCCAGTGTTTGGAATGAATCCAGGGAACGAATCCCTCAGTATTTGGAATGAATCCAGGGGACAAATCCCTCAGTATTTGGAATGATTCCAGGGAACGAATCCCTCAGTATTTGGAATGAATCCAGGGAACGAATCCCTCAGTATTTGGAATGAATCCAGGGAACGAATCCCTCAGTATTTGGAATGAATCCAGGGAACGAATCCCTCAGTATTTGGAATGAATCCAGGGAATGAATCCCTCAGTATTTGGAATAAATCCAGGGAACGAATCCCTCAGTATTTGGAATGAATCCAGGGAACGAATCCCTCAGTATTTGGAATGAATCCAGAAAGATCTCTCAGAATCCAGGAATGAATCCAAGGGTCGAGGCCCACATCAACTCAACACAGCAGGCAGACCAGGTGACAGCTGGCGAGCCAGGTAAGTAAAAATGCATTGCACGAACTTTGATAAGATTGTCATTAGCACACACTGAACAAATCCCATCAAAGTGGGGGTTACTGTAGGCATTTTATTTTTGCATACCGAGCCCAATGATGAGTCTCGTAAGGAGGCACCACCTTTTAAGTCGTGGAGTCATGGATAATGGTCGTCAGAAAGGAAAAGTCAAGAATTGACATGTTATTGGTTTTGATTCGCTAAAATCGCTCGGAGTTCGCTTGTTGAATCTTCGTTTCGAGGCATACCTTTGGCCCAAAATCACCGCAAACCCTTCCAAGCCCACCTAAACACCTAAATGCCCATCCAAGCCCCATAAAACCAAGACAAATCAAACACCAAGCCCACTAAGCATGAAGAACCCACGCCCACAACACACAATTTCACCCCCCATCCACTATTCAAACAAGATTTACCCTTCTACCAAGCCTAATTTACACCTTTGACTTCAAACTTACCATAACCTTCATTTTCAACAAACTTTCCAAGGCATTTATTAAGACAACCCTACACCATTTATGATGAAACCCCACGCCCATGACCATTTCATCTTCTTTTCTTCTTCATTTTCCATCACCTTTCTTTTATTGTCAACAAAGATCACAATTATCACAACCTTTGATCATTTTCAACAAAGATATCACAATTATATGCCACCTTTCAACAAAGTTTGGTATCAAATTAATTGTCTTTGGCCTACCTAATAAATGCTTACCTTTGTTGCCTATATAAACCCTCATTTTCTCCTTCGCCTTGAAAGACCTAACATATATCAAGAGCACATACCTAGCACTTTGATAGCACATATTGAGCATACACTTAGCATTTGGAGATCATAAACCAGCCCTTTATTTCCCCTACAACACACGCCCAAAGTCCTCTCCTTCACTGCCCATCCTCACGCCCCCAATCAGCTCCAGTTCAGCGCCCCATTCAGCCCTCATTTAGCCTTCAAAACACACGCCTAACTGCCTCTGAATCAGCTCTATTCTGCCTCTCAACCAGCGCCCAAATCATCCCTCATTCAGCCCTTGCATTCACGCCAAACACCCCTGAAAAACCAGCTCCACTCACGCCAATTACCCTTGGAAAACAGCCCCCCCTAACACATCAAACATCCCTTCGTCTTTGTCCCACATCGCTTGAGAAATACCCTCTCCATTTCAGCCCCCCCTCACGCACAAACACTTCACAATTCAGACACCCCTCAATCCCACATCGCCTAGGAAACTCATATTAGCTCTCCCTCACGCACAAGCCACACAGGACACGCCCACTGCCTCACAAACTACCGCATAATAACCCTTCAACAGCCCATGCACACACTCCCTTTCACGTAACCACTAGCCACACCTGCCCTCTTTAGCGTAAGCCACCTGCCATCAATCTCAAACACCATTGTCCAAGCTGCCCACTGACCAAGCACGCCAAAAACCCTTACAATCAGCATACTCCTGCCCTGCTCACGCCATAAGACCCCTCAAAATCAGCCTCTGATTCACGCCAAACCCCCTCCATTTCAACACCTGAACTGCCTCACAACTCACCGTAAATCTGCCCGCAAAACTGTCCATAAAACAATTCAAAAAATCACCCAAAATATAGCCAAAACAGTGACCCAAAATAGTCCTTAACAGTCCAAAAATCAGCCAACAAACCGAGATAAAACACCCCCAAAACAGCCCCCTAATTCACTGCAAACCAGTGAGCAAAGTACGAAGACCTGAACGGCAGCGAAACGAAGTGAAAACAGCGAGCAAATCAGCAGAACAGCGAGAGAAAAGGCGAACCAGCGAACCAGAAAAGTTACGGAGTGTTAACCCTTCCGACGGCCGTGAAACGCATTTCCAATAGACGACGCAAAAGGTTAGACCTGAGGGCATATGATATTTATTTTCCTCGCATGAATTAATGAATTAGAAGCATGTAATTTAAGTTTTCTTGCATGAATTAATTCTTTAGAAAGTATGTAATTTATTTTATTTCATATAACTTAGAAAGAATGTAATTTAAGTTTTCTCGCATGAATTAGTATTTAGAAAGCATGTAATTTATTTTATTTCGCATTAGTGTATTATGTGATTTTGGGTGAATGAAATATATGTTCTTTCTTGTGGTATATCGGATGGAAACCCGGACATAAATTTCATAGCCGGATCCGAATGGACGATATTATGGTTTGCACTCGGGATACAATGCCCCGTACCACTCGAAAGATTCATGTATTTCATTTCATCCAACTTGTATTTGAGCAAGATTAGGCTACTAGAATGTTATTTTATTTCAAGCATATTTTGGTTGTTTGCCTTTTGTATTAGGAATTTAAATTAAGGCATGTTTAGACTACTATGTATGTAGCATGTTTGATGTGTGATGTCGGATGTTTACCGTTATGAAAAATTACTTTCAAAGCATACGAACTTAGATTTAGGCCTATAAGAATTTAGGATAGCTTTACCAATATATGTCGAGTAGACTTGGTTAATATTACACAAATCCATTTATTACAATTGACATAAGTAAGGGACCATTCCGAACCCAATGGTTTGAGGTCTTCCCTTGCGAGGGGTGAGTGCGGCCTTAAATCATTTCCCGGTTCACACCGGGTGGCGACTCATTTATTCTCCGGTTTAGTCCCTCATGGGCTACTCCGTACTCCCAACTAGGCCCTGAGTCTAGAACAGCATGGTTTCGCCCAGTTTCTGTGTCCTACAGTCCCCCAAGCCACTGAACCAGAACTGTGGGTGCAGATCTATGCTACCCTTCAAGCTCTGAAACTAGGATCTATCGGCATATTTCATCCCTAGTCCTGAACTAGGATCTAGGGGCATTACATATCGTCGTCCCCCCAGTCCTCCACATGTGCACATGTCATCCGTCAATTCCATGTATGTATCAAGTTGCATACTGAGGTGAATTTTTCCCCCATGCCTAAAAAATATAAGACTATGATTTGAAAACATTTCTTTTCTAAATCATTTCTCAAAACATGCTAAACAAAATATAATGAAAAATAAACTTGGCTAACGCCCTAAATGAAGAAAATATAAGTATGATATTTAAAACCATCATAAAGTAAAATCAACTTAAGAAAAAGTGTGTCCACTCAGTAGTTTTGAATTTGACTGGCACTGATTACTCTGCCGAAGAAAATTATGATTCTTGCGATGATCTACATTTGATAAACTAGATTAGAAATGGACTAAGAAACGTACTACGGAATCAGGCTAAATTTACTTATTTAAGTGGTTGCTATCACTCCGATAGGTATCATACTTATATTAAGATGTAATATATATATATATATATACACACACACACACACACACACGAGTTGATACGAGACCCTTAGGGTGGTCTCTTACATGTTAGGGTGAAACAGGACTAGTTTAAAACTGATTTGGGATGTTTTTACGTCACGCGTCGCGGCACTCAATATTCCAGAAACATCCTGCCATTTTTCCACTGCGCTCACGACACGAACCAGTTTTCTAGGATTTTGTGCTTATTTTCAAGGTCCATCTTACACCAAAAGCACCACAAACACTTCCATAACAAAATTATTGCAGAAACTAATCAATTGAACTTCAAAGTCAAATGTTCTACATCAAGTTATCAACTTCAAACAATTTTTTAAATCTCAATATCCTTAATTTAACTAACCCTTTAAAGAAACTTGAAGAATTATCTAGATTATGGATGGCAGTGGGTAGGGTATGTGTTGAGTTTTTCTAAGGTCCCATGATCAAACAAGACATGAAATAATGCGTGAATACACCAACGAAGATAGCGGAATACTTACATTGGTTGGTAGAGTCGATTTGAAGACAAATGAACCCAAAAAATGCACTGCCATGTAAGCTTACTGCATGCAGTCCACTGCCTCCAAAAACAGAATTTTGAGATGAGAAACGCAGCTCCTAGCTTCGTTGGATGGATCCCGGCTCATGGTCGAACCTCCCTACCACCTTCGCAAGACTTGTAAGTGTGCTAGCACTTGAATTTTCACCATGAAAATCCACTCTTGCTTCCCTATTGTTCACGCCCAAACTGGTTCAAAACCAGTGAAGAACAGCCACTGTTTTTGGCGTGAGAGAGATGAGAGAGTTAATTGAATTTTGTTACAAAAAATCAATTTATATTTATGCCATAATATTTATTAAATTAATAATAAACTTATGACACAAATCATGCAATGGCTTAGAGTGTCAAACACTCAATTTTCATGCAAAACCATTGAGTGCATTGTACACTATCTCCATGCAATGCATTAGAATTAAATAATGCATAATATGACATGTGTCATGTGGGCCCCACACGTTTCCAAATGAAAGTGGGCCCACGTGCACTCACGCGTTCGGGTTCGATATTTCCGAAATACCGAACTTACGTCGCGACGTTAATTAAATCGAATTTAAATAAATAATTGCGCCTAGCGAAATTATTATTTACGTCGCTAACGAATTAATTCTAAATTAACTCGTTTGCCCGAATTAAAATCTAATTTTAATTCCGCGTCGAAATCTAATTTCGTTTAATATATCGAATATATTAATTTACCGATTAATTCCAAATTAATCGTTATCTCTCTCTAGACGATATTTTATCCTAGATAAAATATCTCCGTTATTAATCCTAGATTAATTTTCTCTCTCTTCTATATAATCCCAGATTATTCAAGAGTGCGAGTTGTGCGTCATCGGTGGATTATCGGGAAGCGACCCATGAGATCTCCGGATAAGTTGGCAGTAAATACGGTCGTCGGAGTATCCGAATCACGTACGTACCAAGTACTACGTTCTACCGATTTACGAGACAAGGTCAACTCCTAGCAAAGCACCAAGTCATCCCAATTCTCCGGACATATCCGTTTAAGAATATTTAAGATCTACATCAAGCGTAGTATACTAATGTATTGTGCATATCGGCCCAGTATCGGATAGTCACGTGCTAGGCCTGGGGCTGGATAAGTGTCTGCCCCGTACGAAGCACATGTCGGATGTCTGGTAACTAGTCTCTATAATCGGATATACATGACCTTGTCATAATATCCCGATGGCCGCGCAGCACTTAAGAGCACTAATACCGTATCCTGCGTGACATCATCTCCACTATGACTGGAGTGATACTTCCGTCTTGACATCACATCCAATACACTACGATTCTCAATATACCCAGCATTGGCGTACACAGAACCGGTTAGAGTCCTAGACGACCTCAACCAAAGTATATTGATTGTCGTAAGCATTAGCGATGCAAGTCTCAGGTTAGACTATACACACCTACCTTGATTTCGGCCTCCCATACACATAGTCATAATACCAATGGGATTCCGAGGGGTCTATCCAGAGCGAAGCTGTTTCCCGTACCATCGGTGAAACACGACCTCCTATCGCACTTGCATAAGTATCCAATACTTATATATATGAGAACTATGTCGTTGTGCCCTCACAACGCACACAAGTGCAATACTAGCCTATTCCGCATTATCGATGTCCAGTCTCGATAATACTCCGGCTAGGGATATTTAATGATTAATCCTTCGGGGACTGATACTGTCTCATATCATTCTCAGTCCAGGAACTAATCATAGGGACCTCTCTTCATTTATATATCTATGGTGATCTAATCACAAATGATGAGAGTGCAATTTCCTTGTCACATAGTTAATTTGCTACAACAACACAATGATCTGCGCAAATAGTGACGCTATGGGTCATTTTGTCCAACAATCTCCCACTTGGCACATAGCCAGTCACTCAAGTGTCCCACACCCGAACTATGTACAGTTCGCTCAAATTGCTGAGGAAAGGTTTTTGTCAGCGGATTTGCTTGATTATCGTCTGACGCGATTTACACGATCATCACATCACCACGATGTATGATCCGAACGAATCAGATGAATATAGAAGTATATATCTGGATCGTCGATGAGAACTTTAATTCCTTAGCCTGTGCTGACGCCTAGCTCAGCTGCTAAAAGAACTATATCTAATCTAATTAGATTTATTTTCGATCCAAATGGCTTCTATTGCTGCCTCAGCTGCAGCAATAATCCGCATTTGTTGTTTATACGGCAACAGTATCTTGCTCGGAATATTTCCAGCTCACTGTCCCGTTATTCAAACTTTATAGTACCGTAGTATTTAACTGTTTGGAAACTTGCAGCAGTGATCCCAGTCACTTCAAGTTGTCTTTCTCCATAGTTTAAGACAGCATCTTTAGTTCTCTAAGATACTAACAGATGTTCTTAACTTCAATCCAGTGACTATCACTTGGATTGACCTGATCGTGACTCCATATGCTCGAAGCGTATGAGACACCAATACAAGTACATTTTAAATGTACAATTTCCCAGAGAGTGTTAACAACTCCAAATCTATCCCAGTAGATCTTTATTCCTTGAATAAAGGTTGTTACTCTCCAGAATTCTACGGAGAATTTCTATTGAAAGAATATCTATGAAAGCCAAGCTTTCACCAATTACTTTATGGGAATTTAACTGTCAGTGCGCTCTCCCACTAACCTCCTTATATACACAAGAATTATTTCGTTTTGAGTCAAATCATAAATCATTATGATTATTTCAAAACGACAGTTCCAAGAACCTTATGCTTGCATTAATCCAAACATGGATCGAATAATCCGCAAACCTTGTTTGTCGGTTATTCAAAATCGTCAGGATGTTGTAAACATCCTCCAAAAGGTTTCCTTTTCAGGAAAGCGATTTTGATTTGTAACTGACACATTTCATAAATGAAATATACAGTTATCTACAAGCATCTTCAAAATGGATTTACCATGGCAACAGGTAAAAGGTTGAATCGTTATTAACACAATGTTAATAACGATACATTTCCGTCAAAAGCCCAGCTTAGTACGTTGGTATGTTGCCTTCCATGTATGTCTTCCTTGAAGACGTTAATGTACTAATAGGCACAATGCCTTGTGGTACAACAACTAGTATCCAAAATAGTTGTTATACATGGAATCCATTTCGGATTCATGGCACTTTGCCATAATAGGGAGTCGATACCTCGTATCACTTCCTCAAAACGTAGTCGGTGGATATACCTTCATAAGATTGACATCTTTATGAGGTTAGATCGGAAACCCATACCCCAGGTTGTTTTCTGACTCTATCCGATATACGAAGTTCTTGTGTATTTGAAGATTAATGGTATAGATTCATCATAGATGAACTATTTGTGTTCCATTAAGGACTTCGTGCCTAGAACAATATTACTCCGATTTTCATCGAGTATCACTATCCTCCCACTGACCACTGCATATCAGTATTTCTCTCAGGAAAACTACATGGTGAGCAACAATCATATTGTTCTCATGTGAGATTTATAAGTACTATACTTATGGTTTCCCTTAGGATAACCTATATTGGCACTTATCCAATTTGGGTCTTTAGTTTGGTATCATCCAAACGTTATGCCTAGCATACCCAAATTATTAGGAATGAGAAACCCTGTTTCTTTCCTTTTCATATCCTATATGATATCTGTCAAACAGATTTATATGGAACCTTATTCTAAATAAGTTTTGCACTGTTAATACATATCCTTTAGAAGGAAATAGTAGCTCAGAGCGACTCGTGATAAACCTTATCATGTCCAACAAAATTCGGTTTTAGTTCGGACACACCGTCTAACTGACGTGTCTCGGGAGGAGTCCTCATTTGAAAGAATACCGTACTCTATCATGTGCATATGAAACTTACTGCTTAAGTATTTTCCAATACGGTCTTACCGTGGCGGAATAATACTATAGCCGATCTGTTTTTCTATTTCGTGTCGAAACTCTAAAGTTTCCGATTTGTGTTCTTCAAAAGAAACACATAACCATAACGTGATGCCACATCCGTTAAGGTCACGAAATATTCATGTTCACATCTAGCTTAGCTAGATATGGGCCCACTAACTTCACCATGAATAGGGCTAACAGATCGGTGGCCCTTATACTATTACCAAGTAAATAGTATTTTAGGTATTTTACCTAATAAACTAGATTTGCAGACCTTATTTGAATAGTCAAATCAGTCCTAGTACCCACTCTTCAAAAGTGTGGATATACGAGTCTCGTTTAATTGTGTCCTAGACAACAATGCCACAAATAAGTCTCTATTGATCAAATCAATTTGAGCTATTTATTTGTCATTTTATATGTTTGAGATTTTATTTATATTCAAAATATAAATTCTGTTATTCACATCTAATGTGTTTATCTCAGTATCATCTTTATATAATAAAACACTTAGTGTTCTAGAATATAAAGGTTTATCCACAATGGATTAAACACTGATATAGAGATAATGTCTCTAGTCAAACTAGTTACATTATAACAGTTCCTAATTTAAGTACACACCCGAAGGGTAGTTCCTAAACTTAGGTATCTACGGTCGAAACAGCGACTTTCGTCCCGTTTCCGATTCGCAGAACAATCTCAGCCTGAAGTCAGTATCCTGCTCAAAGCAGATTCTGAACATCAATACATATATTTTATGTACCACACTAAGTATTTAAAATCCAATTTCAATACTAGTAGTGAACATAACTTTGACAAATATTTTAAAGTTAGAGCCTCGCCCTTTCTTTAATTCCTTCGTGTCTTCCATATCCAAATGGTAGTCACTTTGGGATATGTTAATTATCATTTTCAATATTTTACAAACTTTTGGCCAAGCCTTGGGTTTCGGAATATCGAAACGATGTGCACCTTGTGCAACACGCCCAATTGCAAATTTTGACTTTTCACCTCTAGAATAGTCAAATCAATTCTCTAAGAATTATTAATTGCAATTTAATACTTTTAAATCTAAAGATAGATTTATGACAAGTATATTAAATTAAGCACTAAAGTCATCATCACATAAATCTTCCAAAGATTTTATGCTCTGCTATTTGCTTAATTATGGGCCTAGATATAACAAGTTATTTTATCCAATAAAGTAACCTATTATTAATTCCCAATGAAAATTAAATCATTTAAAACATTTAATCCAAGGATTATATATTTTAAATATTCAACTTTTCAATTCTTCCTTGATTTCAATAGTCCGACTATTTAATCAATTTTAATAAGGTACTATTTATTATAATGATTACAATAATCCAATTATTTAATCAACTATAATTTTAATATTGATTACTATAATCCAATTATAAAATCAACTATCATTTAATTCAATTATATTGATTACTATAATCCAATTATAAAATCAACTATATATTGAATGAGTTTGTATATAGTCCAACTATATATATATATAAAACAACATAAAATATTAGTCCAACTAATACTTTTTAATATATGACGAGTGATATTTGTTTGAGCGCGTATGGCGAGTAATTGAACGAATATTGCAAATTCAATTCTTGCCTCCCACTATTTTTCGTCGAGCCTCTAACCCTCTGTCGAGTACTCGGGAAACCGTGTTTCCTAGTGGGCTAGGATCCCGTTAAATATCACACAATCTTGACTTTGGCCAACAAATTGTATGATAATTAACTAGGTAGATCTCTAAGATCAATTGGATCTAATCCAACTCCTAGATCCAGTAGGTGGACATCCAAGTCCTAAACATATATCTTATATATGCCTATATATCCAATATATACCCTAACCTTTTTCCTCTGAATCAACTAGGCCTTGGCTTTGGCACAACAAACCTGATGATCCCAGTCAAGCGCGGACCCATTGACCATGGAAGCTTCGTAATCAATGTCGTTGGACAAGAAGTGGTCTTGACTTTGGCCAACAAACCACAACTTGGACAAGACACCGATATGGAACAAAGCCTCGTGATTAAAACACATCTTCGACGGACAAGGGATTGACTTTGGCCAACAACCCCTGCCAATCTCGGATCTTGAGTAAGAATCACTCAATGGAAGGAAAATAAACGCTTGATATTTAACGAGGGTTTTTCGCGTGCAAATTGGCTACCAATTTAATTATCTTTGTTAAGGTCTCATCATCATACACCCTTAAACATGCATTCTAAATACATAATAAAGCGAGTATGAAAATAAATAATAATGATATGCGGATGGATACTTAACACATTGATCCTAGATCAAATCTCTCCCTTTCTCTCTCAAGCTAGCACTTGTATTACTTCTACCCGTTACACTACACTTCTAAAGAAACCTCATTTACATTGAGGGGAATAGGTGAGAAGAGAATACAAAGAGAATAGAGGTGATAAGGCTGGACACGCAGGTCCTATTTAATAAATCGAATTTATTACAACAATTTCCAAAATTGCCCCACCCGACTAATATCCATCCGATATACATTATTCATTCAACACAACCACGTATTTACACACATAAGCATGCTATCAATCAATCTAATCAAATTAATTAATCTGATAATTAAGTGATCATCCAATGTTCAAACAACGATTTGATTTTGTTCAAGTCAAACTCGTTTTTGCGAATAAGTACTCAAAGTACGAATTCATGAATTAAATTAAACTACATCATTAAATCTAATTTAACATGTATTTAATACTAATTCAATATTCAATTCCAAATTAAATATTACACTTTATTAATAAACCTTTTACGATTTAAATTGCAAATTTAATCGTAACGCGTCTCAAAGACCGATTAACGTCCAACGTCAATTCAATTAAAGTCCAATGGGCTTTTAATTGATTTCTTAAGGCGTGGACTTTTTGTCAACTCGGATCAAACCGATAACCAAAGTCCAATCCGGGATTTACCCCATAAGCCCATAAATCAATCTTGGCCCATTAGGCCCAATTGAACTTTAAAGGTTCATTAGTTGCATTTGGGCTTTATGGTTAAGGTTTTGGGCCCAATTGGATCCAATCCATTTGGCCTAAACCAAACTTGATAAATCAAGCCCAATAGCCCAAATACAACATTTAAATCCAATTTCCAAAATTAGGCCCAAATAATTAAATTCAAAAAAAAAATCCAATTTTCCCAATTTAATTACCAAAATGTATTACATGATCAATCAACTAAATCAACATTTCTAAAACACCATATTAGTCCAATTAATCATGCTTGATTCATTATCATATGTCCAACACACAAATTGAAAAATCAAACCCATCTACATGCTTAAAGGTCTCGGCCAAGGGAGTGATTTCATGTCCAATTCGGTTTCAATCCAATTAATCCGCAATCGACATTAAATACATATCCCGAATGATTTCCAATACATCCAATTATCAAAATCAAAATTACCAAGACATTAGGGCAATCAAACCATTCGGCCAACATATAATTTTTGGGGTTTTTGTCCAATTCGAAATCCAATCCAATTCGATTCAAATTAACATCAACCTAATTGATTCCATTTCATCAAATGAATCAAAAATCAAAAATTCCAAGAATCCAAAATGACATTACATTCGGCCAACATGATTCATTTGGGGAAAATTATTCCAAATCAATTTTCATCAAATTAGTCTAACCAAAATGAAATTAAACATGTTATAAACATACTCAAACAAACAATTTATTCAAATCATGCTCAAATCACATTTACCCAAATTTTAAATCCCTAAAATTTCATGCTTGCAACATTAGCTCTTGATGCCATGTTGAGTTTTTCTAAGGTCCCATGATCAAACAAGACATGAAATAATGCGTGAATACACCAACGAAGATAGCGGAATACTTACATTGGTTGGTAGAGTCGATTTGAAGACAAATGAACCCAAAAAAACGCACTGCCATGTAAGCTTACTGCATGCAGTCCACTGCTCCAAAAACAGAATTTTGAGATGAGAAACGCAGCTCCTAGCTTCGTTGGATGGATCCCGGCTCATGGTCGAACCTCCCTACCACCTTCGCAAGACTTGTAAGTGTGCTTAACACTTGAATTTTCACCATGAAAATCCACTCTTGCTTCCCTATTGTTCACGCCCAAACTGGTTCAAAACCAGTGAAGAACAGCCACTGTTTTTGGCGTGAGAGAGATGAGAGAGTTAATTGAATTTTGTTACAAAAAATCAATTATATTTATGCCATAATATTTATTAAATTATAATAAACTTATGACACAAATCATGCAATGGCTTAGAGTGTCAAACACTCAATTTTCATGCAAAACCATTGAGTGCATTGTACACTATCTCCATGCAATGCATTAGAATTAAATAATGCATAATATGACATGTGTCATGTGGGCCCCACACGTTTCCAAATGAAAGTGGGCCCACGTGCACTCACGCGTTCGGGTTCGATATTTCCGAAATACCGAACTTACGTCGCGACGTTAATTAAATCGAATTTAAATAAATAATTGCGCCTAGCGAAATTATTATTTACGTCGCTAACGAATTAATTCTAAATTAACTCGTTTGCCCGAATTAAAATCTAATTTTAATTCCGCGTCGAAATCTAATTTCGTTAATATATCGAATATATTAATTTACCGATTAATTCCAAATTAATCGTTATCTCTCTCTAGACGATATTTTATCCTAGATAAAATATCTCCGTTATTAATCCTAGATTAATTTTCTCTCTCTTCTATATAATCCCAGATTATTCAAGAGTGCGAGTTGTGCGTCATCGGTGGATTATCGGGAAGCGACCCATGAGATCTCCGGATAAGTTGGCAGTAAATACGGTCGTCGGAGTATCCGAATCACGTACGTACCAAGTACTACGTTCTACCGATTTACGAGACAAGGTCAACTCCTAGCAAAGCACCAAGTCATCCCAATTCTCCGGACATATCCGTTTAAGAATATTTAAGATCTACATCAAGCGTAGTATACTAATGTATTGTGCATATCGGCCCAGTATCGGATAGTCACGTGCTAGGCCTGGGGCTGGATAAGTGTCTGCCCCGTACGAAGCACATGTCGGATGTCTGGTAACTAGTCTCTATAATCGGATATACATGACCTTGTCATAATATCCCGATGGCCGCGCAGCACTTAAGAGCACTAATACCGTATCCTGCGTGACATCATCTCCACTATGACTGGAGTGATACTTCCGTCTTGACATCACATCCAATACACTACGATTCTCAATATACCCAGCATTGGCGTACACAAAACCGTTAGAGTCCTAGACGACCTCAACCAAAGTATATTGATTGTCGTAAGCATTAGCGATGCAAGTCTCAGGTTAAGACTATACACACCTACCTTGATTTCGGCCTCCCATAGACACATAGTCATAATAATATAATGGGATTCCGAGGGGTCTATCCAGAGCGAAGCTGTTTCCCGTACCATCGGTGAAACACGACCTCCTATCGCACTTGCATAAGTATCCAATACTTATATATATGAGAATTATGTCGTTGTGCCCTCACAACGCACACAAGTGCAATACTAGCCTATTCCGCATTATCGATGTCCAGTCTCGATAATACTCCAGCTAGGGATATTTAATGATTAATCCTTCGGGGACTGATACTGTCTCATATCATTCTCAGTCCAGGAACTAATCATAGGGACCTCTCTTCATTTATATATCTATGGTGATCTAATCACAAATGATGAGAGTGCAATTTCCTTGTCACATAGTTAATTTGCTACAACAACACAATGATCTGCGCAAATAGTGACGCTATGGGTCATTTTGTCCAACAAGTATGGTGCGAGTTTTCCATTACCAAACCTGCACCCGCATATGTAAATAAATTACCAAACCCGCACCATACCCATTGTGGGTTTTAATTTTCATTACCAAACCCGCACCACATATAAAAATAAATTACCAAACCCGCATTGGTACCCAACGGATTTTTTGCAGGTTTTTAAAATATTGAATTACTATGTGTTCTTAATAATATAATTTTTTTAATTAAATAATTTATTTTTAATTGCTAACTGTAGTTTTCACATTAGTTTTTCATTTGACATATACAACATGCAATGTATGTATATACAATACATAGATAACATAATGTATAAAAGACTCAGTACCATATGTTTATTTTTTCATATAAACATAATTAAAACGAGTTTTTCCCTTCATAATTATAATGATCTAAGTTAGCCAACTCAATCGGAAATAAGGTAAAAAGTAATCACCAACCTTTGGTCGTATTTTTTATGCTAAGTGTAATGAAAGTAATGCTTACAAGGCTCAAGTGGTGTCAATGTAATGAAGAAGCAGGAAAGCAACTCAAGTTGCAGCAAACACTAGCTTATTTTGCTCCTCTCCCGTTTCTGATCATGTGAACTTAATCCAAATTTTTGTATTATAATTTTATTAACAAGTGTGATTAAAAAAAAACAATAATAGTCATGCAAAAAATCTTTCATTGGGCAGGTTGCGGGATGCGGCTGAGTGGGAGTGTGGAACTGTGGATTAGTGTTTTAGGTTTATGTTTTGTTAGTTGTTTTTATATGAAGGTTTTTTATATTGTCCTAAAATATTAATTAATAAAAAATAATATTGTGGGTATGCGGATACCCGTAGCGGATACCCGTATTTTTTTCTTAAATACCAAACCCGCACCGCACTCACAACGGGTTCTGCTTTAAATTACCAAACCTGCACCGCACCCACTAATATATTTACCAAATCCTACCCATTGCGGGCGGGTTTTTGCGGGTTTGCGGGTAAAATTGCCATCCCTAATCTAGATAGGTCCGAGTTATTATTCATCTGAATTTTTATTCTATATTTTTAACATGTTTCCCCTTCGAATATAGAAATTTTTTCAACGCGAAAGTGCAAAGAAACTTTAAGAAACTTTAAGAATTATCTGGATAGGTTCGAGTTATTATTCATATGAATTTTTATTCTGTATTTTTAACATGTTTCCCCTTCGAATATAGAAATTTTTTCAACATGAAAGTTGTAGGTCGCGATCTTATCTTTCCGAAAATATAAAATTCATAAAAATTGGAGTTCGTATGATAATGTTATGGCCCAAATACCATGAGCTATCCGGAGTGGAACATCGTACCCTCTCGTATCGGGATCTCGACGAATTTACTGATTGTCTCCCAAGTCATTTCATGAGTGTATAAGCATTCAAAAATAATTTATATAATATAATATTCTTCCCAAAATGAAACAGTAATCGAGATCATCGGTCGTCGCGATTATCGGTCGTTACAAATTCTCCCCCTCTTAAACAGTATTCGTCCTCGAATCCTTTCTAATACTGAGCTTGGTACTATAAATTCTGAGAACGTAGCACGATATAACCTTGTTTCTTAAGTTTTGAACTCTTTTTTTTCTTAAACCGATATCCGGGGGTTACTTCTTTCTATCTGACACTCTATAATTGTCTTTCACTTATTTCTTTTTTCCCTTAAAGACTTAATACTTCTCTTTAAGACTTCTTGGATAACTATTCATTTTTTACTTGTCTTCACGAAAGTATATCCAACTTATAGAATCTCAAATGATTTAGTTACATTCATGCTAATATGGATCTATCTACGGTTGTTCTACAAGAATTGCTTGTTTTTCATCTTTTATTTCTCTTGTTAGGTTATTACCAACTCTTAAATATTGCTTGTTCTTAAGTATATCTCAAGTTCTTCACTTCCTTTATTTATTACAACTCCCTTAATGGTCTTTCTGAGTGCATCCTCAATATTTTCTTATCCAACGCCTTCTTATGCTAAAAATGTGATTTTTGTCTCTTAGGGTTAGGGTTCTTTTATGTCCATCATAACTTGAAACATTCATAAACAAAGATACTCCTTATTGCAAATAGAAACACTAGTCCCAATACTCCTACTTATAGGCTTCATCCTCTATATTCTGTTGTCTTCATCTTTATATTCCTTGCTAAGATAAATCTGATTGTCCTTCCTTTGTACCGCCTTGTTTCTTAACCTTCGTATTCTTATAGTTGTTTCTTAAGTTATTGATATATTCACCATTTAGTTCCTTTGGGTATCTCCATGTTTTTCCTCAATAAATCCATTCCTCGTTACATTTTTTTCTTATTACACATCATAGGAACTCATTAGTTGTACTTAAGACCTTTCTTTTGTTACTATCAAATAAAATTTCAGTCTTATTTCGTCATTTATAAAATCTATTATCACATACTACTACTAATCTTAACTTTGTAAAGTTTATTCTTGTATTTGTGTACCTTTATCATTATCTATTTAATATCTTTTCCATTATCGTTTTACTAGGACAGTCCTATCTCCAAGTATTTTTCTTGTCTTCTATCTTATTTTCTGTTTTATTCTATGCTTCAGACTTTTGCAATATATGTCTATGTTTCCTTACCAGAAAGATGTTATCTTTACATGTCTCTTTCCATGTCTAATGCTATTCTTCTGTGTAACATCCCAGATTTTCAAAACTGTTCCAGAAGATTCCCGGACGGCTGTTTTAGTCTCGGAGCATGAGGATGAGGAAGAATAAGAGTTTAAGTGAGGCTATATGAGTTGGAATATTATTTTAGGAATTTTCGTCGCGTTGGAAAACGCGTGGGATCAAAAGTCAGTTACGCGATTTTCGTAAAACGTGTAAAGTTTATAGTTTTGGTCACGACGGGAGCAAACGAACTCCGATCGAGCTGATTTTTAGACCATTGGATTCTTTTTTTCGAGACGAACAACTTTCGTGTTGAACATTTTCGAGAATCGCATCAGAAGGGCTCCGAATTTGTGATTTTGCAGAAGGTTCTAGAATATGGGCTGATTTGTTATTTTCGCAGGGACCTAATTGTTATTATCCAGCATGGTATTTAAAGCCTTCAAATTTCACTTATTTGCAAAATTGGCAAAACCAATTAAAGACCCTCACCCGCACCCCAAATCGCACCCGGTAATGAGGCCCTCGCCGGTGACGATTCCGGCCACCACTGGCCGACGCACCGGTGCAGATCTGTTCCTCCAACGACGGCGAGCAGGTTGGTGGCCGGCGACGGGGCTGAATCGCCAGCGGTAGAGAGAATCGAAGGGAAGAAGTCACGCACGGGGAGAAGGTCGATCCCGGCTCGTCGTTTCGTTTCACGAGCCGTGCCACCTGCTAAATCGAAGCCCTCGACGAGTACTACGAGTGTGTGGAGTCGGTTTTGCCAAACAACGGCCGGAATCACGCGAAACGAGAGAAGAAGACTCGGTGAACAGTAAACCCATGTCGAACGGTAGCTCCGATCGGAATTCCGTCGATACCAGTGCATTCGTATGGCCGAGGGGAGTCTGAATATGGCCTCGGAATTTCGGTACGACTTTCCGTTCAAAATTTCATATTTCAAAGTAAACCGATTTATATTCGGATGGTTCCGGTAGTTCCTTAGTTTAGTGAATTGCGTTTATATGAATTAGATATGTTTTTATATGTTAAAACGATAAATGTGGTAGAATTCGGGGTGAATCGGATGAGGTATGATCGATCCGGTAGAATTAGCGAGATTCCGGTAAAACGGAGTTTCTCGCGCGACCGAGCGTAGATAACCGTAATTATGAAAATAGAATATATATGATATTGCGAGGGTAATTTGGTAATTCTGGAGTAGTTCGGGGGGTTTGAGACCCTTCCGTAGCGTTTGCGGAAACATTTCTGCAAGATTTGCCGCAAACGCGTAAAACGAGGTTCTAGGCTATCCAGCAAGTTGGAATAGTATAAAAGATATGTATTAGAGTAATGAAGTTTAGGTCGTATTATTAGAGTTGATTCGGGTGTTCCGGGGATGCTCGTAGTTGATTTAGATAAGTTGGAAGTTTCCGCAAATAGCGGTACTAACCTTGCGTTGTTACTTGTTTGACAGATCGGACCAGGATTATGAGTGTTCGTCTAGCCAGGTAAGTAACTCATACTATGAATGCTTAGAATGTTTAATGATGTTCAGCATTATAAACACAATAAAGTTAAATATGGTTATACGTATGAAACTTGTATATATTTATATATATAAAGATCAATGTAGAAAGAGGAGGCAAGTGTATTGTATGTACATGTAGAAAAGAATAAGTAGTTCTAAACATATATATGAGTAAAATACAGACATGAGCATTTAGAGGTAAAGAAATGTATGTAGATTGGTATATAAATAAACAGTCATCAGTAAGCTTTAGATTGAAATATAAGAATGACAGTGTACAAGCGTATACAGGAAGCGGGAGTAAATACTGATAAACCTAATATATTTGAGACTTGGGTATGGGGGATGTAGAAACTACACCCTAGGGAATGGGATTAGAATTATAAATGGAATAATCAGATATGAACTAGAGATATAAAGGAAGTTGTAAATTATGCGTTATCTAAGAACATTAGCAATATGAAGATAGATATGAGTGTATAAAGTGATAAAGAACATGAACGAATAGAATATGCATAACTCGAGAATACACAAAAGGTTATGATTTGAAATGCCTGAACACAAATTGATAGCTAGAAAACGGCAAAGAAGTTTAAGAATAAAGGTATTGGAACTTATATATGTTTGATATCTGATATAGTAGTAGAGTTTCGAATGCATGCTTGTAAATATAAATTGTGCAACGTATTGACTGTGAGCCACTAGCAAGGTAAGTTATAAAGGTAAGCCAAGTTGTGATAGTTTGATGTGTGCATATATATATATAGATAAATGTAATTATGTATGAATGTAAGATGAATTTAGCATGTTTAGCTTGAACAAGTGTTCTGTCGATATATGAGCATATAGTAGTAAGATCATTATAGAGAATATCATAACCAGGGTAGAGAAAAGCATGAGAATGCATATATGCATGTTCATGTGTGTGTGTGTTTAAGTTTTCATCAGATAAGCAAATGATAACAATGTTTTCAACAATTTCAAATTTTTTAAAGAAAGCTTTCAAATGCTTTTGGAAAGAATCGTATTTCAGAAAATGTTTTACAGTTTGAGTTGCAGATTATGATTTTATGGTTTTCGGGGCATGAGGTAAAAACTCACCCCAGTATGTAACTTGAGGTATAGTTCGGAATTGACAGATACTTTGGATTCGGGATTTGGGATTTGACCCATCCCAGTTGTACAGTTTGGAATTGACGGTTAGACGCATGTGCACATGTGGAGGACTGAGGGGACGCTCTCAGATCCTTGAGCAGGACTAGAGGCTACAGGGTCTCGAAATCCTGATTTTAGAGATGTCCAGTTGAGTTATGGTCCTGGGCATCGAGTACACCCAGTTGAGTTATGGTCATGGGTGCAGAGAGACGTCCAGTTGAGTTATGGTCCTGGACGTAGAGTTTTCTTCAGTTTTCAGACATACAGAACACAGTTTTTCAGGTTTTCAATACCAGTTTTCAGTTTTTAGACTTTTCAGTACACGGTTTTCAGAAACAGTTTCTCAGATTTCAATTTTCAGTTTTCAGAGATGCCGCAGTTGAGTTACGGTCCTGGGCATCAAGTATTTTCGGTTTTTAGTTTTCGAATCTTCAGTACAAGTTTTCAGGTTTTCAAGATTTAGACTTCAGAACTCAGACCTTAAATAAGAGTTTTCATAAACTGTTATTTTAAAGACAGTTTTTAGAAAAATGAAGTTTTTAGAAACAGAGTTCTTCAGAAAGAACCTTTCCAGAAAAATAAAGTAAAGTACAGTTTATAAGACATGCATATGAACTCATATATCCTAGAAATTCGTTGAGATGCATATAGATGATGTTAATGCACGATTATATGATTTCATATTCATAAGTATATAGTTAGCATTTGTGAGGCACGAGTGCATATAAGCATGACTTTATTTAGTGCATGCATATCAAGGTTGATTGTATGAGTTGCTTGCATATCTAGAAAGAACATACTGTAAGGATGCTAGTCATGATGAAATAATAATAATACATGCATGTAGCCATAAATAATGGTAGTGGATTATATAGTTAACACAGATAAGTCTTAATTATCCGATTTGATGATATTTCAAGATAATAAAAGAAAGAAAGCTATAATAATTGTCAGATCTAGAATTAACTCAGAGTATACCAAAAAAGGTAAAAAGAAGAATCAGAATAACACAGAAGAAGTGAAATGGATCATAACCTGTTAGTTGTGAAGTCGAACGTGATGAATTATATGGATTTTGGTAGAAGTTAATAAATATATAGGTGTATGTACAGATGAAATGACTAATAGAAGTTAACACAAAAATAAACGGATATAAGTTATAAGTTAAATTAGATTTATTGATGTCTGTATGATTACTTACTGAGTCATTACGACTCACACCACTTCCGTTGATAGTTTTGCAGGTCAGTAGCTGTCTTAGGGGATCAGCAGATGCTTGGCGAAGACTTTGAAGACAGTGGATCGCCCCAATTACAGTCAAGGGAGTCCTGGGTCGATTTATGGGTCCTCACGGCCCTTGTATAGTTTGTATTTGCATATCATTTGTATAAGTAATGTTAAATCATAGTTTTAAATTTTGAATTTTGGCCGGAGGCTAAGTATTTATTTTCTTCTTTGAGTTCAGGCCTAAGGCCTTGATGTTGTGTTTCTGGCCTGAGGCCGAGATGATTGAGTTCTTGTTGTATTTGGATGCTGGCTACAGACCAGGTTGCATGATGTTACGAATACATCATGCTGAAATTTTGTTAGATTCAGAGGCTTATGGAGATGGGTTTAGCCTGTCTCCTTCCGGTAACATCCTGGCCTAGGCGGGATGTTACATTCTGTATTCTTATTTCTGGTATTCTAATATTTTACCTCTTCATCGTTCCAACTAGACAACTTCTCTTCTAATTCTCCTTGCATAAAGTTATTTTCCTTTTCTATTCTGCTCTTGTACTATATAGAAAGATTTCATGTTCTCGTCTTCTTCCATTAAGCATTTACTTGTTCCTAGGAGTTTCTTAAGGAGAGCTTCGAGGTTCATCTTGTCGCTATCATTTGACGAGGGTTAGGAGGGTGGGGTTTATCCTAGAGCTTTTTTGTTGTGGTGTTCTCACTAGTTACCTGTGCTGTAGTTGTGTGTGCCACTTATCTATGAGCTTAAGACTCTCTTTTCTGCATATCTAGTGTTAACTCCCAACTTAGGTTCTTTTGTTAACAACCATCTGAACTATCTCTTTCAACTTTACCCATACTCTTTCTCTGGCTATTGGTTTTACTACATCTTACTGAAAACTTACATAAGGTTCATACTCTCTCAAACTCCTACAATACCTCATCTATTAAACTTCCTTACTAAATTTTGCTCTGTTACTTGGCTTTCCTCCTTATCCTGATTCTTTAACCCTATCAGGTCACCCCTCCATTGGAAACTCCACATTTACAACTATTTATGATATTACTACTGTATCTTTAGCTTTGGTAATACATTCTTACTAATCCGTTCTTTTTTGGTATGGTGGGAAACTTTATATCTTTTGGATACTTTACTCATGTGTTGCTATGTGGTGCTTACTTTATTCCCTTAATCCTTTGAGCCTTTACTTCTTTGAAAGTTTTTATGTCCTACTATATATCTGGTTATCCCTTCTGTATTTAGCTAAACTTATTATAACTACAAACTACTCCGTCTCGTTCAAGATATTACAATCTTATGATTCTTCTCTAGGTCATGTTTAGCTTTTGGGTTTGGCTGTCACATAATCTATTTATCTTGTCCAATGTTATTCTTAACTTATTCATCTTTTCGTTGGGCTCTAAATTGGGGTGAATAAACAATTTCTTTAGACATCTGAAAGTATAATTTTTCGTTAACTGTTTAAGTCCAATGAAGGTCTAGTTGGGTGTCTACACACTTAATAGGGTCAGATTTATTGAACAGAAGAGTCATCGGTCATTCTACTGGGTCTGCACCGACTACTCTAAGTCTTGAGGTTTTCACAACCTTCTTTAATTATGTCGAGGTTTTCATATGCATTGTTGTCTTTAAATTCTTGTTATCTCTGCTACCATAGATACCGGTCTTTCTTACTGCTTTGTATTTCCCTGTCTTATCTCTTGGCTTTATGTTGTACTACTGTGACTGGTGATGGTTCACTATCATGGGCTATTTTCTAGGTCTTTGCTCTCTGCTCTTGCTATCTGTAAGAGTGAAGCGGGGTTTACCGCTATGCCTATAATGCTCGGCGACCACGACACTATTGGGCTCGCAGCCCGTAGAGAGTATGGAGTAGTCCGCGGGGGACTAAACCAGAGAATAAAGGAGTCGCCACCCAGTGTGAACTTGGAAATGATTTAAGGCCGCACTCACCCCTTGCAAGGGAAGACCTCAAACCGTTGGGTTCGTAATGGTCCCTTACTTATACTAGTATAATGGACGAGTTCACATAATGGTATAACCAAGTCTTATGCAGCACATGCAAGAAACTTCAAATAAACACATAAATTTGCACACTCATAAATCTAAATATAAATGAAAGTGAATGCATAATTCTAAAAGCATATTAAACGAGGAGGTACGATAATGTAAAATATAATAACAGTAAAAGCATAAATAATTAAGTGCATAGCGTCCTGAAACACGTTCAAATGAGATAAGGCAGAAATGACATCTATAATAACATAAACACATGCGTGAATGTTTCCCAAGCGATACTTGGAGTTGTATCCCAAGTACAGACCGCACTACCGTCCATTCGAATTCGGCTACAGAATTTATGTCTGGGTTTCCATCCGTTATACCGCAAGAGGCAACACTCAATCATTGACACAATGGAAATATGAAAGTAAACGTGAAGTGATGCGGCAAGACATGAGCATGAATAAGAGCAGAATAATAAAGCGAGATGAATACATAAAAAGACAAATGGCGGAAATAAATAACGGAACATCAAAAGAAAAATAAATGACGAAATAAAAGAAAGGAGATGCGATCAAGAGACTTGGTCGATTTTAGTGTGGGATCTCGCATGCCCGGTTGGATATATTTCACTTCTAACCAAACATGCAGCGTCCAAGACTATGAAATAAATATGGTAAAGGGTGCCCTCAGGAATTTCCCTCAAAGGGGTGACCTTTAATCCAATGTAAGTAGTCATGAAAGTGGATACAAAGTAATATAGTCGAACATGAACAAAAGACAAAAGACAAAAGACAAAAGAAAAATGAAAATAAATAATTGAACATCAAAAGAAAAATAAATAGCAAAATAAAAGAAAGAAGATGCGACCAAGAGACTTGGCCGATTTTTAGTGTGGGATCTCGCATGCCCGGTTGGACATATTTCACGTCTAACCAAGCATGCAGCGTCCAGGACCACAAAATAAATATGGTAAAGGGTGCCCTCAGGAATTTCATACAAGGGTGCCCTCAGGTCTTACCTTTTAAGTCGCTTATTATAAGTGCGTTGGGATGTCGCCGGAAGGATCAAAGCTTCACAATTTTTCTGGTTCACTATTTCTGTCTGCTGTTTGCTGTTTTTGGACTGTTGTTTTCACTAGTTTAGGGGCTGCTGTTTGGAGATTATTTTGGGACTGTTTTATGGGATTTAGGCTATTGTTTTTTGGTGGTTCAGGGGATGTTTTAAGGGACTATTTTCGGGGATATGCATGGCTGATTTGGGGACTATTTTCGGGGATATGCATGGCTGGTTTAGGGACTATTTTTGGTGGTTTAGGGGGGCTGTTTCGGGACTGGTTTTTGGTGGTTTATGGGAGTGTTTTGGGACTGGTTTTCGGTGGTTTAGGGGAGTGTTTTAGGACTAATGTGTGTTCGGTAATGAGGGATGTTTGCTCACTGTTTCACGTGTGTGTGTGTTTCTAAGTGTGAGCCGAGGTGAAGGGCTGCTTGAGCTGACTTTGGTTGTTGTTTGTTCACGCTACTGGTAGAGGGCAGGCTTTGGGTTTTTTGTTCGGTTGAAGTGTAAGTGTGTGTGTCGGTCAGTGGGTTGTTGTGTCGGTTGAAGGCTGGGGTTTTGTGTGTTGGCTATCTTTGTTTTGTGTTCTTGGGCGTGTGATGTTTAGGTTTTGTAGCTTGTTTCGTTGCTATTTTCCGTGAGTGATGGAGCTTTTGTTGCTGGTTATTTCGGTTGGTGGGTGTTTGAAAGTGTGCAGTGAGAAGAGAGAAATAGCTTAGTTTTTTTTTTTTTTTGATTTTCCGTGTGAATCTCTCAATGTATAAGAAAGGTCCCCCAAGGGTTTGGTTTTTGTTGTCTTTTTATAATGCCAAGGGATTCCCTAGTCTTGGAAATAAATCACACAAATATGGGATATATTTTCTTAATTTATTTAGGGAAATAATTTTTGTAATTTTGGTGAGGATGTGATTCAAAATCTCTTTAAATTGGAAGGTGATTTTGAAGGATTTTGCACATGTGTTTTGCATGAGGGTTTTTTAATTTGGGAAGGCTTGGGCGTGTGGGCTTGGTGATGGATGGGCCGGTTGGGTTTGAGGGTAGATAGACTTTGGGCGTGTGGGATTTCATGGGTTGCAGGGTTTGATTTGAAACAGCGGCTAAGCAAATCCGAGGCGGGCTAGTGAGTCTGAATCCGATGAGGGGTTAATTTTGGAGGTTTTTCCTTCCGGCATTCATTTCCCACGACTTTCACAAATTTTCAGGTAGTGCCTCCATACTAGGCTCATCATCGGGCTTATGAAAAAATGCAGTACCTACAGTCGCCTCCACTTTGATGGGGCTTGTGCAGTGTGTGACAATGACAATCCTATCAAAGTCATGCATGTATTTTTACTTACCTGGTTCGTCGGCAGTTGCTGGACTTACCTGTTGTTCTGCTGCTTTTGTGAATTGCTGCGACGCTGAGGTCATTTCTGCGAGATGCTATGATCTCTAGGATTCATTACCGAACTGAGCTGATTTGGTGGCGAGGTGCTGCGACCCCTGAGGTTCATCTCTGCGAGATGTTGTGATCTCTAGGATTCATTACCGAACTGAGCTGATTTGGTGGCGAGGTGCTGCTACCCCTGAGGTTCGTCCCTGTGAGATGCTGTGATCTCTAGGATTCATTAATGAACTGAGCTGATTTGGTGGCGAGGTGTTGCGACCCTTGAG
Organism: Zanthoxylum bungeanum; assembly: GCA_019454045.1. Lineage (NCBI taxonomy): Eukaryota > Viridiplantae > Streptophyta > Magnoliopsida > Sapindales > Rutaceae > Zanthoxylum > Zanthoxylum bungeanum. Next base: position 84,963 of record SKCR01030592.1, read on the forward strand.
GTCCATCCCTGTGAGATGTTGTGATCTCTAGGATACATTACTGAACTAAGCTGATTTGAGATGGTTCATTTTCGAACTAAGCTGATTTGATAACGAGGTGCTGCGACCTCTGGGGTTCATCCCTGCGAGATGCTGTGATCTCTAGGATTCATTACCGAACTATTCCTGAGTGTTAGATGGTTCATTCCCGAACCATTATTGGTGTGAGATGGTTTATTCCCAAATCGTTACTGGTGTGAGATGTTTCATTCCCGAACCGTTACTGGTGTTAGAAGGCTCATTCCCGAACCGTTCCTGAGTTGAGTTGTGGCGAGGCGCTTTGACCCATGGGTTTTGTTCCTGAACCACCGAGTGGGTTTTGTTCTCGAAGTTGTTCTCCATTCCCGGAGTGCCATTCCCGGCTTGATCGTCCTCATTCTCGAGGAGTTGCTCGTCCTCATTCCTGAGGTTGTTCTCCATTCCCGGAGTGCCATTCCCGGCTTGCTCGTCCTCATTCCCGAGGAGTTTCTTGTCCTCATTCCCAAGGTTATTCTCCATTCCCGGAATGTCATTCCATGCTTGCTCATTCTCATTCCCGAGGATTTGCTTGTCCTAATTCCCTAGGTTATTCTCCATTCCTGGAGTGACATTCTCGGCTTGCTCGTCCTCATTCATGAGGAGTTTCTTGTCATCATTCCAGAGGTTATTCTCCATTCCCAGAGTGCCATTTCGGATTTCATGGCACTTTGCTATAATAGGGAGTCGGTACCTTGTATCACTTCCTCATATGTAGTCAGTTCGTATTCCTCAATAAGATTAATATCTTTACGAGGTGAGATCAGAAACCCATACCTCCCAGGTTGTTTTCTGACTCTCTCCGACTTGTACGGTTCTTGTGTATTCGAAGATTATTGGTATAGTTTGATCCTTGATGAACTATTTATGTTCCATTGAGGACTCAGTGCCTGGAACAGTATTACTCCGATTTTTATCGAGTTTTACATTCTTCCCACTAACCACTGCTTATAGGTATTCCTCTTAGGAAAACCGCATGGTGAGCAACAATTACATTGTTCTCTTGTGAGTTGCATAAGTACTATACTGTTGGACAGTTATGACCCATAGCGTCACTATTTGTACAGATCACGGTGTTGTTGTACAAATTAACTATGTGACAAATGAGATTGCACTCTTATCATTTGTGATTAGATCACCTAGATATATAAATGATGAGAGGTCCCTATGATTTGTTCCTGGACGGAGAATGATATGAGACAGTATCAGTCCACGAAGGATAAATCATTAAACATCCCTAGTCAGAGCATTATCGAGATTGGACATCGAAGAATGCGTAAAAGACTAGTATTACACTTGTGCGCGTTTGTGAGAGCACAACGGCATAGTTCTCATATATTTGGGTATAGGATACTTATGCAAGTGTAATAGGAGGTTGTGTTTCACCGATGGTACGGGAAACAGCTTCCCTCTGGATTAGACCCCTCGGAATTCCATTGGTAGTATGACTATGTGTCTATGGAAGTCCGAAATCAAGGTAGGTGTATTTGGTCTTAACCTGAGACTTGCACCGCTAATCCATACGACAATCAATATACTTTGGTTGAGGTCGTTGTTGGACAGTTATGACCCATAGCGTCACTATTTGTACAGATCATGGTGTTGTTGTACAAATTAACTATGTGACAAAGGAGATTGCACTCTTATCATTTGTGATTAGATCACCTAGATATATAAATTATGAGAGGTCCTTATGATTAGTGCCTGGATTGAGAATGATATGAGACAGTATCAGTCCACGAAGGCAGAATCATTAAATATCCCTAGTCAGAGTATTATCGAGATTGGACATCGATGAATACGTAAAAGACTAGTATTTCACTTGTGCGCGTTGTGAGGGCACAACGGCATAGTTCTCGTATATTTGGGTATAGGATACTCATGCAAGTGTAATAGGAGGTTGTGTTTCACCGATGGTACGGGAAACAGCTTCGCTCTGGATTAGACCCCTCGGAATTCCATTGGTAGTATGACTACGTGTCTATGGAAGTCCGAAATCAGGGTAGGTGTATTTGGTCTTAACCTGAGACTTGCACCGCTAATACATACGACAATTTATATACTTTGGTTGAGGTCGTCCAGGGCTTTAACCGGTTCCTGTGTACGCCAATTCTGGGTATGTCGAGAATCGTAGTGTGTTGGGTGTGATGTCAAGACGGAAGTGTCACTTCAGTCATATGGAGTTGATGATCACGCAGGGATACAGAACTCGTTCTCTATATAAGGTTGCAACCGTCGGGATAATATGACTTGGTCATGATTATCCGATTATTAAAGAGACTAGTTGCTCGTTATCCGATATATGCTTCGTACGGGGCAGACACTGTACCAGCCCCAGGCCTTGCATGTGATCATCCGATACTGGACAGAAATACGCAATACTACGGTATACTACGCTTGATATAGATCCTTATTCCTGTAAGGATATTTCCGGATAATTGGGTAGGCATGGCGCTTTGCTAGAAGCCAACCTTGTCTAGTAAATCGGTAAAACGTAGTACTTGGTACTTACGTGTTCGGATAGTCCGATGACCGATTTGACTGCCAACATATCCGGGGATCTCATGGGTCGCTTCCCAAAGATTCACCGATGACGTATGACTCGCACTCTAAAATAATCTGGGACTAATTAGAAGAGAGAGAAAATTAATCTGGGATTAATTGCAGAGATATTTTATCTGGGATAAAATATCATTTAAAAGAGAGATAACGATTAATTTGGAATTAATCGATAAATTAATATATTCGATATATTAAACGAAATTGGATTTCGACGCGGAATTAAAATTATATTTTAATTCGGGCGAACGAATTAATTTAGAATTAATTCGTTAGCGACTTGAATAATAATTATGCTTGGCATGATTATTTAATTAAATTAGATTTAATTGCGACGCAACGGAAAGTTCGTTAATTTAGAATTAGCGAACCCAAGCCCGAGATTATTTGCGAGCGCATTCGTATTTCGAATTCGAGTGCGGCAAATCAAATCAAGCGTCAAATCGCTAGTAGCATCTAGTGTCACATCATTCGTCAATCAAGTGATTGATGTCTTTCACTTTGAGTGATTGATGCAAGTCACTATTCATGATTGATGGAAGTGATGTGAGTGGTTGGTGCCATTAAAGCTTTAATGGTTTGCTTTTTGAAAGCAAAATTCAAATGAAATGCATTTGAAATTCAAATGAGTGTATATAATACACAAATTTGGAAACCAAACACAACTCTCTTCTCTCCATCTCTCTTATTCTCACGCCCAAAGGGGCCTAAAATGCTCACTGGTTTTTCAAGGAAAAACCGAGCAGTGGGGAAGCTTGGAGTGGGATTTTGTGGCAAAATCTCAAGTGCTAGCACACTTACGAGACATGCAAGGTGATAGGGAAGCTCACCCATGAGCCGGGAACCGTTCGACGAAGCTTGGAGCTTGACGAAGGACCAAAAATGAAGTCAAAACAGTGAGGAAAATCTGCACTGCAGTTCACGCCAAAACCAGTGCGTTTTTGGAGTTTTGTTGCCTCCGCGTCGCTCAACCGATCGATGTAAGTATTCCGCAACTTCCTCGATTTGTATTCGCACCTATTTCATGCCTTGTATTCGATTCTTGGGACCTAGAAAACCCAACATTGGTATCAGAACGAGTAAAAGCATGAAATTTGACATAGGGCTAAAATTTGGGTAAAAATGTGTTTGAGCATGTTTAATGAAATTGGATGATTTTGTGTGTTTATAACATGTTTTATTAATGATTGATTAGATCAATTTGAACAAATTTGATTTGGAACAAATTTGCCCCAAATTGTTATGTTGGCCGAATAGGTTAGGGTTTTTGAATTCTTGGAATTTTTCATTTTGATTCGTTGGATGAGTTGGAATGACATTGGATAATGTTAATTTGAAATTAATTGGATTGAATTTTGAATTGAACAATTATTCCCAAAAACCTACCTTGGCCGAATGGTGCCCTAAGTGTGAGATCTTGGTGATTTTGTTTCGTTGATCATTGGATGAGTTGGAAACGATTGGGAAATATTGATTGCGGATTTAATTTGATTGAAACCGAATCGATTTTGAAATTTCCCTAAATGCCGAGAACAATAAGCATGTATTGGGTTTGATTTTGATTAATTTGTGTTGGACACTAATTGATGAATATTGCATGATTAATTAGCCTAATTTGTGTTTTGGAAATAAATGATTTGGGTGATTAATTATGTTAATGCACTTTAGTTAATTAAAGTATGAAATTTGGAATTTTGTGTTTAATTAAATTTGGGCCTATTTTGTGAATTTGGGCTTAAGTGTTGTTATTGGGCTTAATGGGCTTTGTTGTACAAAGTTGGGTTAAGGCAAATTGGATTGGATCCAATTGGGCCCAAAACCGCCTCCATAAAGCCCAAATGCGACATAATGGACTTTTGTAATTTAATTTGGCCTAATAGGCCAAAATTAATTTTGGGCTTATGGGGTAATTCCCGGATTGGACTTTGGTTATTGGGTTTGACCCGAGTTGACCAAAAGTCCACGCCTCAAGAAATTAATTAAAAGCCCATTGAACTTTAATTAAATTGACGTTGGACGTTAATCGGGCTTTGAGACCCATAACGATTAAATTTGGAATTTAAGTCGTAAAGGTTCATAAATAAAGTGTGTTATTTAATTTAGAATTAAATAACGAATTAGTATTAAATGCATGTTAAATTAGATTTAATGTTGTAGTTTAATTTAATTCGAGAATTCGTACTTTGAGTACTTATTCGCAAAATGAGTTTGACTCGAGCAAAATCAAATCGTTGTTTGAACATTGGATGATCACTAATTATCAGATTAATTAATTTGATTAGATTGATTGATAACATGCTTGTGTGAATACATGGTTGCGATGCATGAATAATGTATATCGGATGGATATTAGATGGGTGGGGCAGTTTTAGAAATTGTTGTAATAAATTCGATTTATTAATTGGACATGCGTGTCCAGCCTTATCACCTCCTATTCTTTGTATTCTCTTCTCACCTATTCCCTTCAATGGAAATGAGGTTTCTTTAGAAGTGTAGTGTAACGGGTAGAAGTGATATCTGTGCTAGCAGGAGAGAGAAAGTGAGAGATTTGATCTAGGATCATTGTGTAAAGTATCCATCCGCATATCATTATTATTTTTCATATGCGCTTTATTATGTGTTTAGAATGCATGTTTAAGGGTGTATGATGATGAGACCTAAATAAAGATAATAAATTGGTTGCCAATTTGCACGCGAAAAACCCTCGCTTAATATTGAGCGTCATTCCTTCCATTGAGTGATTCTCACTCAAGATCCGAGACGGCATTGGGTTGTTGGCCAAAGTCAAGCCCTTTGTCTGTCGAAGATGTGTTTGAATCACGAAGGCTTTGTTACATGTCAGTGTCTTGTCCAAGTTGTGGTTTGTTGGCCAAAGTCAAGACCACTTCTTGTCCATCGACATTGATTACGAAGCTTTCCATGGTCAATGGGTCGCGCTTGACTGGGATCACTAAGTTTGTTGTGCCAAAGCCAAGGCTTAGTTGATTCAGAGGAAAAAGGTTAGGTAATACATTGGATGTATTGGCATATATAAGATATATGTTTCGGACTTGGATGTCCCCCTACCGGATCTAGGAATTGGATTGGATCCAATCGATCTTAGAGATCTACCTAGTTAATTATCATACAATTTGTTGGCCAAAGTCAAGATTGTGTGATATTTAACGGGATCCTAGCCCACTAGGAAACACGGTTTCCCGAGTACTCGACAGATGGTTGGAGGCTCGCCGAAAAATAGTGGGAGGCAAGAATTGAATTTGCAATATTCGTTCAATTACTCGCCATACGCGCTCAATCGAATATCACGTCATAAATTCCGTCAATTAAATGTTAATTGGACTAATATTTAAATTGTTGTTTTATAAATAGTTGGACTATTATATTCAAACAATTTAATTATGGTTGATTTTATAATTGGATTATAGAAATCAAAATAATTGAATTTAATCTATTAAATTATAGTTGATTAAATAGTTGGACTATTGTAATCATTATAATAAAAGGTACCTAAATAATTGATTAAATAGTTGGACTATTAAAATCAAGAAATAATTGAAAGATTGACGTTTAATACATAATCCTATGGAAAATGTTTTAAATGGTTTAATTTTCAAATTGGGAATAATTTCAGGATGGTCCTGGAAATTAATAAGTTATTTTATTTGATAAAATAATATATTAAGCCTAAAGCCCGGAGTTAAGCAAACAGTAGAGCATAATCTTTGGAAGATTATGTGATGATAACTTAAGTGCTTAATCCATTAAGTTTGTCGCAATAGACTCCTTAATTTCTGAATCAGAACTAAGGATTAGATCCTTAAAATAAAATGAAGAAATTGAAGGATCTTCATAAATCTATGTTTAGACTTTAGAAGTACTAAAATTGCAATAGTTAATTCTTGGAGAATTAATGATTAATCTCATGGAGACAAAGTCAAACTTTGCAATTAGGCAAGTTGCGCAAGGCGCACCTTACTTCGATATTCTAGAAACCCATGGCTTGGCCAAAGGCTTCTGGAATGTGAAAAGGGCAAAGGCAATATCATTATAATCTTCTGGAAAGATAAAAGGACATATCCCAAAATGTCTACCTAAATGTGGCAAACGGGATCGCGGAAGCGTGACTGCCGTTTGGACAAAGCAGACATGAAGGAATTAAAGACGGTGCAAGGCTCCGACTTTAAATATGTTTGTCATATATGTATTCATTACTAGTATTGAAATTAGATTTTAAATACTTAGTGTGATACAAAAAATATATGTATTGATGTTCAGAATCTGTTTTGAACAGGATACTGACTTCAATAGAGATTAATCTGCGGATTAGAAACGGGACGTAAGTCGCTGTTTTAACCGTAGATACCTAAGTTTAGGAACTACCTTCGGGTGTGTACCTAAATTTGGAAACTGTTATAATGTAAATAGTTTGACTAGATACATTATCTTTATATCAGTGTTTAACCCGCTGCGGGTAAACCTTTATATTCTAGAACACTAAAGTGTTTAATTATATAAAGATGATATTGAGATAAATACATTAGATGTGAATAACAGTATTTATATTTTGAATATAAATAAATCTCAAATATATAACATGACAAACAATAGCTCAAACTGATTTGATCAGAAGAAACATATTGTGGCATTGTTGTCTGGGACACAATTAAACAAGAATCGTATATCCACGCTTTCGAAGGGTGGGTACTAGGACTAATTTGATCACATTCAAATAAAGTCTACGAATCTAGTTAATTGGGCGAAGTGCCTAAAACACTATTTACTTGGTAAAAGTGTAAATGCCACAGATCTGTTAGCCCTAGTTCATATTGAAGCAAGTGGGCCCATGTCTAGCTAGGCTAGAGGTTGATATGAATATTTCGTGACCTACACGGATGTGGCATCGCGTTATGGTTACGTGTTTCTTTTGAAGAACACAAATCAGAAACTTTTAAGTTTCGACACGAAATAGACATACAGATCGGCTATAGTATTATACCGTAACGGTAAGACTGTAATGGAAAATACTTAAGCAATAAGTTTCTAAAGTACTTGAAAGAGTATAGTATTCTTTCAAATGATGACTCCTCCCGGAACACGTCAAAGTGACGGTGTGTCCGAAAAGACTAACCGAATTTTGTTGGACATGATAAGGTTAATCATGAGTCGCTCTGAGCTACCATTTCCTTCAACGGATAAGCATTAACAGTGCAGAACTTATTTAGAATAAGGTTCCATAAAATCTGTTTGACAGATATCATATTAGATATGAACAGGAAAGAAACCGGGTTTCACATTCCTGAATATTTGGGTGTGCTAGGCATACGTTTAGATGATACCAATCTAAAACCCAAATTGGATAAGTGCCAATTGAAGGTCATCCTAGGGATAACATAAGTATAGTACTTATACATCTCACAAGAGAACAATTAGATTGTTGCTCACCATGCGGTTTTCCTAAGAGGAATACCGATATGCAGTGGTAAGTGGGAGGATAGTAAAACTCGATGAAAATCGGAGTAATACTATTCCTGGCACCGATTCCTAAATGGAACACATATAGTACATCAAGAATGAAACTATGACTATTAATCTTCAAATACACAAGAACCGCGTAAGTCGGAGAGAGTCAGAAAACAACCTAGGGTATGGGTTTCTGATCTCGCCTCGTAAAGATGTCTATCTTTTGAGGTATACCAACTGACTACGTACGAGGAAGTGATAGAATGTATCGACTCCCTATTATGACAAAGTGTCATGAATCCGAAATGGATTCCATGTATATCAACTTATTTGGATACTAGTTGATGTACCGCAAGGCATTGTGCCTACTGGTACTATAAGTCTTCAAGGAAGACGTACATGGATGGCAACATACCAACGTATAAAGCTAGGCTTTCAGTGGAAAGGTATCGTTATCAACATTGTGTTGATTTCGATTCAACCTTTTATCTGTTGCCACGGTAAATCCATTTGGATAATGCTTGCTAATGCTGCATAATTCATTAGATGAAATGTGTCAGCTTTACGGAAATTGCTTTCCTGAAAAGGAAACATTTTGGAGGATGTTTACAACATCCTGTCGGTTTTATCGTACCAAAACTAGCAAACAAGGTTTGCAGGTTGTTCGATCCATGTTTGGATTAATGCAAGCATAAGGTTCTTGGAACTGACGTTTTGATGTAATCATAATAGTTTATGATTTAATTCAAAACGAAAAGATTCTTGTGTATATAAGAGGGTTAGTGGGAGCGCACTGACAGTGGTTGTCCTAAATAATAATGATAATATGTCATTTCTTGGAAATGATATTCCCATAAAACAATCGGTGAAAGCTTGGCTTTCATAGAAATTCTCCTTAGAATTCTTGGGAGTAACAACCTTTATTCTAGGAATAAAGATCTACTGGGATATATTTAGAGTTGTTAATACTCTCTGAAAAATTGTACATTGAAAAATGTACGTGACCTGGTGTCTCATACGCTTTGAGCATATGGATTCACAAACAGGCCAATCCGAGTGATAGTCACTGGATTGAAGTTAAGAACATTCGTTAGTATCTTGGAGAACTAAGGATGCTGTCTTAATCTGTGGAGATGGAGAACTTGAAGTGACTGGGATCACTGTAGCAAGTTTCCCATAACCGATAAAAACGGTACTATAAAGTTTGAATAACGGTACAGTGAGCTGGAAATCTTCCAAGCAAGATTCTGTTACCGAATAAACAACAAATGCGGGTTATTGCAGCAGCTGAGGCAGCAATAGAAACCTTCTGGGTCAATTAATTAAATCTAATTAGATTAGATATAATTCTGTTAGCAACTGAGCTAGGCTTGAGCACAGGCTGAAGAATTAATGGTCTCATCAACGATCCAGATAATTCGATATTCATCTAATACGTTCGGATCATACATCGTGGCAATGTGATGATCGTATAAATCGCGTCAGACGATAAATCATGCAAATCCGCTGACGAAAGCTTTTCTCAGCAATTGAGCCAAACAGTACATAGTTCGGGTGTCAGACACTCGAGTGACTGGCTATAGGCCAAGTGGGAGATTGTTGGACAGTTATGACCCATAGCGTCACTATTTGTACAGATCATGGTGTTGTTGTACAAATTAACTATGTGACAAAGGAGATTGCACTCTTATCATTTGTGATTAGATCACCTAGATATATAAATGATGAGAGGTCCTTATGATTAGTGCCTGGATTGAGAATGATATGAGACAGTATCAGTCCACGAAGGCAGAATCATTAAATATCCCTAGTCAGAGTATTATCGAGATTGGACATCGATGAATACGTAAAAGACTAGTATTTCACTTGTGCGCGTTGTGAGGGCACAACGGCATAGTTCTCGTATATTTGGGTATAGGATACTCATGCAAGTGTAATAGGAGGTTGTGTTTCACCGATGGTACGGGAAACAGCTTCGCTCTGGATTAGACCCCCTCGGAATTCCATTGGTAGTATGACTACGTGTCTATGGAAGTCCGAAATCAGGGTAGGTGTATTTGGTCTTAACCTGAGACTTGCACCGCTAATACATACGACAATTTATATACTTTGGTTGAGGTCGTCCAGGGCTTTAACCGGTTCCTGTGTACGCCAATTCTGGGTATGTCGAGAATCGTAGTGTGTTGGGTGTGATGTCAAGACGGAAGTGTCACTTCAGTCATATGGAGTTGATGATCACGCAGGGATACAGAACTCGTTCTCTATATAAGGTTGCAACCGTCGGGATAATATGACTTGGTCATGATTATCCGATTATTAAAGAGACTAGTTGCTCGTTATCCGATATATGCTTCGTACGGGGCAGACACTGTACCAGCCCCAGGCCTTGCATGTGATCATCCGATACTGGACAGAAATACGCAATACTACGGTATACTACGCTTGATATAGATCCTTATTCCTGTAAGGATATTTCCGGATAATTGGGTAGGCATGGCGCTTTGCTAGAAGCCAACCTTGTCTAGTAAATCGGTAAAACGTAGTACTTGGTACTTACGTGTTCGGATAGTCCGATGACCGATTTGACTGCCAACATATCCGGGGATCTCATGGGTCGCTTCCCAAAGATTCACCGATGACGTATGACTCGCACTCTAAAATAATCTGGGACTAATTAGAAGAGAGAGAAAATTAATCTGGGATTAATTGCAGAGATATTTTATCTGGGATAAAATATCATTTAAAAGAGAGATAACGATTAATTTGGAATTAATCGATAAATTAATATATTCGATATATTAAACGAAATTGGATTTCGACGCGGAATTAAAATTAGATTTTAATTCGGGCGAACGAATTAATTTAGAATTAATTCGTTAGCGACGTGAATAATAATTATGCTTGGCATGATTATTTAATTACGACGCGACGGAAAATTCGTTAATTTAGAATTAGCGAATTCGAGCCCGAGATTATTTGCGAGCGCATTCCCATTTCGAATTCGAGTGCGGCACGCAAGTCAAATCATTAGTCACATCAAGCGTCAAATCACTTGTCACTTTGAGTGATGTGACTTGACAACTTGATTGAGTTGACTTGATGTGATGAGTGATGTGTGTGGTTGGCAATTAAAGCCAAATTTGTTTGAAATGAAATGAAAATTCATTTCATGTGTATTAGATACACAACAAAGACACAAAACCGAAATACACACTTTCCCTCCTCTCTCTCCTCTTCTTCTTCCTCTCATCACTCACGTTTTTGTTGTTCTTCAAGAGGCAGTGGACTGCCGATTTTAAGAAGCAAAAATGGAGGGAAGCAAGTGCGTTTTGTGGCAAAAAGAGAGTGCTAGCACACTCCGGGAACAATGCGAAGGTGATAGGGAAGCATACCCATGAGCCGGGAACCACTACGATGAAGCTTGGAGCTTCAAATCATGAAGACAAGGGATGAAATTCACTATTCACAGCAGCCCACTGCCTTGAAAAAGTGAGCAGAATTTGAATTTTTGTTGCCCAAATCGTCGCTCAACCGCTCGATGTAAGTATTCCGCACTTCCGTCGTTGTATTCACTTATGATTCATGCTTGAGTTTTGATCTTGGGACCTTTAAAAACTCCAACATATACTTTGGTTTCCCTAGGATAACTTACAATTTAGGCACTTATCTGATTTGGGTTCTAGTTTGGTATCATCCAAACATATGCCTAGCATTCCCAAATCTTCAGAAATGATAAAATCCAATTTCTTTCCTGTTCATATCTAATATGAAGTCTGTCAAATAGATTTTTATGGAACCTTATTCAAAATAAGTTTTGCACTGTTTAATGCATATCCTTTGAAGGAAATGGTAGCTCAGAGCGACTCATGATTAACCATATCATGTCCAACAAAATTCGGTTTCTCCGTTCAGACACACCGTCAAACTGACGTGTTCCGGGAGGAGTCCTCATTGAAAGAATACTATACTCTTTCAAGTATTTGAGAAACTTATTGCTTAAGTATTTTCATCATGGTCCAATCATGGTGTTTAATACTTTAGCTGATCTGTTTGTCTACTTCGTGTCGAAACTCTTTGAATTAATCAAAAGCTTCCGATTCGTATTTCAAGAGAAACACATAACCATAACGCGATGCCACATCCGTAAAGGTCACGAAACATTCATATCCACATCTAGCCTAGCTAGAAATGGGCCCACTTACATCACTATGAATGAGGGCTAACAGATCGGTGGCACTTAAACTTTTACCAAGTAAAAGGTGTTTTAGGCACTTTGCCTAATAAACTAGATTCGTAGACATTATTTGAATAGAATCAAATCTGTCCTAGTACCCACTCTTCGAAAATGTGGATATACGAGTCTTGTAAATTGTGTCCTAGACAACAATACCACTTATAATTCTCAACTGATTAATTCAGTTTGAGCTATTTGTTTGTCATGTCATATGTTTGAGATTCATTTATATTCAAAATATAAATATTGTTATTCACATCTAATGTGTTTATCTCAATATCATCTTTATAAAATAAAACACTTTAGTGTTCTAGAAAATAAAGGTATACCCGCAACGGGTTAAACCCTGATATAGAGATAATTTTCCTAGTCAAACCAGTTACGTTGTAACAGTTTCCTAATTTAAGTACACACCCGAAGAGTAGTTCCTAAACTTAGGTTTCTACGGTTAAAACAACAACTTTCATCCCGTTTTCGATTCGTAGATCAATCTCATCTGAAGTCAGAATCCTGTTTGTCAGTAGATTTTTCACATCAGTACATATTTATGTACCACACTAAGTATCTAAAATCCAATTTTAATACCAGTAGTGAACATGTTTATGACAAACATACTTGAAGTCAGAGCCTTGCCCGTCTTCTCTTCCTTCATGTATGTTTTGTCCATACGGCAGTCACGCTTCCAGTGACCCCGTTTGCCACAGTTTAGGCAGACATTTTGGGATATGTCATTTGTCTTCCCAAAAGATTATAATGATTTTGCCTTTGTCCCTTTTCCACACCCCAGAAGTCTTTGGCCAAGCCTTGGCCTTCCGGAATGTCGAAGTAAGGTGCGCTTTGAGCTTCTTGCCTTATTGCAAACTCTGGCTTTGTCTCCTTGAGTATAGCCATTAACTCTCCAAGAGTTTTCTATTGCAATTTGTACTTCTAAGATCTAAGGATAGATCTATGAAGATCCTTCAATTTCATTATCATACTATATGGATCTAATCCTTAGTTCTGACTAAGAAATTAAGGATTCTTTGCGGCAAGCATAACAGATTAAGCACTAAAGTTATCATCACATGAATATTCCAAATATCAAGTTCTACTATTTTCTCAACTCCAGGCTTAGGCTCGAGACGTCACTCTATCAAATAAAGTAACTTCTCGGTCTCCAGGACTATCCTTAGATTTTATTCCCAATTTGAAAATTAAAGTCGTTTAAAAAACATTTTCTCCCAAGATTATGTTTTAAACACTAATATTTCATTTATCTTGATTCCAATAGTCTAACTATCAAATCAACGATTTTAGGTACTATTTAATTATAATGATTATTATAGTCTAATTATATAATCAACTATAATTTAATAGGTTAAATTCAATTATATTGATTACTATAATCCAATTATAAAATCAACTATTAATTGAAGTAGTTTGAATACAGTCCATGTAGGTGTTTCTAAAACATGTCCCAAGATCATATAAGCATGTAAATAAGCATGTAAATAAGAAATTCTAATCCATGTCCCAAGATCAAAAGAGCAAACAAATATATATATATGAATGAACAATAATGAAGTATGGCGGAATCATACTCACAAAGATTGGAATGCGGATGTGTTGATGAAATAAAACTTCTCCTTTGTGCAGTGAGGGTTTCGGCCAAGGTGAGTGGGGAAGCTCCAAGCTTTCTTTGATCCTTCCAAGCTCAAGAATTAGTTTCCCATAACACCTTTGTATGAATCAAGTTGGTGCTAGCCAAGATTTGTGATTTAGTTCCAAACCAACACACTTTATCTTCAAGTTTTACAAGAAAAATTGAAGAAGAAGAGAGCTGTGAATAGTGGCAGTTCACGCCACTTTGAGAGGAAAAGAGAGGAGATGGTTTTTGTTGACTTGTAATTTTTGTGTTAAATTGATTTTCAAAAAATCAAAATGATTATATACCAAATATTTGGTAAATCAAAAGTCAAAGAAGCAACCCATCTCATCCATCAACTTGAGTGTTGAACACACCAACACCAACTACCTAATTCCATCACCAAAAAGCTAATGCTTTGACTAGTGATGTGATGGTTGTGTGACATGTGGGCCCCGCTTGATTCCAAATACGAGTGGGCCCGTAAACACTCCCGGGCTCGGGTTCGATAATTCCGAATTAACGAACTTTCGTCGCGACGTTATTTAAATCGAATTTAATTAAATAATTATGCCTAGCATAATTACTGTTCATGTCGCTAATGAATTAATTCTAAATTAACTCGTTTGCCCGAATTAAAATCTAATTTTAATTCCACGTCGAAATCGAATTTCGTTTAATATATCAAATATATTATTTTATTGATTAATTCCAAATTAATCTTTCTCTCTCTTCAAATAGTACTTTATCCAAGATAAAGTCTCTCCGCAATTAATCCCGGATTAATTAAATACTATTCATACGTCATCGGTGTATCTTCGGGAAGCGACCCAAGAGATCTCTGGATATGTTGGCAGTAAATACGGTTGTCGGACTATCCGAACACGTACGTACCAAGTACTACGTTTTTACCGATTTACAAGACAAGGTTAGCCTCTAGCAAAACGCCATGCCTACCCAATTCTCCAGAAATATTCTTACTGGAATATAAGATCTATAACAGGCGTAGTATACTGTAGTATAGTGTATACTGATCCAGTATCAGATGATCACATGTAAGGCCTGGGGCTGGAGATGTGTCTGCCCCGTACGAAACATATATCGGACATCAAGCAACTAGTCTCTTTGAATCGGATAATCCTGACCTTGTCATATTATCCCGATGGTTGCAACCATTATAGAGTACTAGTTCTGTATCCTGCGCGATCATCATCTTCATATGTCTGAAGTGATACTTCCGTCTTGACATCACACCCAATACACTACGATTCTCAATAAACCTAGAAGAGGTGTACACAGAACCTGTTAAAGCCCTGGACGACCAAAACTAAAGTCTACCGATTGTCGCAAGTACTAGCGATGCAAGTCTCAGGTTAAGACCATATGCACCTACCCTGAAGCGGACTCCCATAGACACGCAAACATACTACCAATGGGATTCCGCGGGGTCTATCCAGAGCGAAGCTGTTTTCGGTACCATCGGTAAAACACAACCTCTTACCGCACTTGCATAAGTATCCTATACTTAAATATATGAGAACTATGCCATTGTGCCCTCACAACACGCACAAGTGCAGTACTAGTCTATTCCGCATTATCGATGTCCAATTTCGATAATACTACGACTAGGGATATTTAATGATTAAACCTTTATGGATTGATACGGTCTCATATCATCTCAATCCGGAACTAATCATAGGGACTTTTACCATTTATATATCAAAGTAAATAAATTACAAAACGGTAAAAGGCAATTTCATTACTACATAGTTAATTTTGTACAATAATACAATATCATTTACAAAATAGTGACGCTATGGGTCATAACTGTCTAACAATCTCCTACTTGGCCTATAGCCAGTCACTCAAGCATCTAATACTTGAACTATGTACATGTCGCTCAAACTTTTCCCGAGGAATTGCTTTCGTCAGCGGATCTGCAATGTTGTCCTCTGATGCGATCTTTTCGATCTTCACATCGCCACGATGTATGATCTCTCGAATCAGATGGAATCGTCGAAGAACATGTTTGGATCGTTGATGAGACCTTGGCTCCTTAGCCTGTGCTATAGCCCCGCTATTGTCACAATACAATGGAACGAGCTCAGCTGCTAACGGAACTATTCCTAATCCAATTAGGAATTTTCGGATCCAAACCGCCTCTTTTGCTGCTTCAGCTGCTGCGATGTACTCCGCTTCAGTTGTTGAATCGACAACAGTATCTTGCTTGGAAGATTTCCAGCTCACTGCTCCGTTATTCAAACAAAATATGTACCCGGATTGCGACTTAAAGTCGTCTCTGTCGGTTTGGAAACTTGCATCGGTATACCCAGATACCTCAAGTTCTCCATCTCCATAGATTAAGAATGCATCCTTAGTTCTGTTAAGATACTTAAGGATACTCTTAACCGCCATCCAGTGATCTTTACCTGGATCGGTCTGATATCGACTGCACATGCTCAAAGCATGGGACACATCAGGTCGTGTATATATCATGGCATACATGATCGATCCGACTGCTGAGGCGAACGGAGTCCGACTCATGTTGTCTCTCTCATCTTGTGTTTTAGGACACATGTCCCTAAATAGATAGACGCCATGTGATATTGGCAACAGTCCCCTCTTGGACTGATCCATGTTGAATCTCTTCAACACTTTATCAATATATGTACTCTGGGAGAGACCAAATAGCTTTCTAGATCTATCCCGGTAGATCTTTATTCCTAGAATAAAAGCTGCTTCTCCCGGATCTTTCATGGAGAATTTCAATGAAAGCCAAGCTTTCACCGACGTTAACATGGGAATGTCATTGCCGATAAGCAATACATCATCAACATAAAGGACAATAAAAGTCAGTGCACTCCCACTAACCTTCTTGTATACACAAGGATCATCTTCATTTTGAATGAATTCATATTCTTTTATGATCTCATCAAAACGTTGGTTCCACGACCGCGATGCTTGCTTCAGTCCATAAATGGACCGATTCAATTTACAAACCTTGTTTGCAAGTCTAGGTGCGATAAAACCGTCAGGCTGTTGTATATAAACATCCTCCGAAAGGTTTCCGTTAAGGAAAGCGGTTTTAACGTCCATCTGCCATATTTCGTAATCGTAATATGCAGCTATCGCAAGCATTATCCGAATGGATTTAATCATGGCAACGGGTGAGAAGGTTTCGTCATAATCAACTCCAAGTCGTTGACGATACCCCTTCGCTACAAGCATAGCTTTGTACGTTTGTACGTTTCCATCCATGTCGGTCTTCTTCTTGAAGACCCATTTGCATCCAATAGGCTTTACGCCTTCTGGTGCATCAACCAGTGTCCAAACTTGGTTGGTATACATGGAATCCATTTCGGCCTTCATGGCTTCTTGCCATAAAGCGGATTCGATACCTTGTATCGCTTCCTCATACGTAGCCGGTTCAGTATCCTCAATAAGATTAATATCTACATGAGGTGAGATCAGGAATCCATACCTCTCAGGTATTACCCTGACTCTCTCCGACCTACGCGGTCCTTGTGTACTTGAAGATTGTGGTTCAGTCTCATCCCGGATGGACTGTTCATGTTCCGTTGATAATTCACTGCCAGGAATAGTATCACTACGACTTTCATCGAGTTCTACTTTCCTCCCACTAAACACTGCATTCAGGAATTCCTTCTCAAGGAAAACCGCATGTAGAGCAACAAATACTTTGTTCTCATGTGGGTGATAGAAGTAATATCCTTTGGTTTCCCTAGGATATCCAACGAATAGGCATTTATCTGATTTGGGTTCAAGTTTGGTTCCTTCCAAATGTTTAACGTATGCCCAGCAACCCCAAATCTTCAGGAATGAGAAACCCGGTTTCTTTCCTGTCCATATCTCATATGGAGTCTGTTCAACAGACTTTGACGGAACCTTATTCAAAATAAGAACTGCACTGTTTAATGCATATCCCCAAAAGGAAATTGGCAGCTCAGTGCGACTCATCATCGACCTTACCATGTCCAACAAGGTATTGTTTCTCCGTTCGGACACACCATTTAATTGTGGCGTTCCAGGAGGAGTCCACTGTGAAAGAATACCATATTCTTTCTAGTAATCTTGAAACTCGTTACTTAAGTATTCGCCACCACGGTCCGACCGTAATGTCTTAATACTCTTGCCTGTTTGTTTTTCAACTTCGTGTCGAAACTCTTTGAATTTCTCAAAAGTTTCCGACTTGTGCATCATTAGATACACATAACCGTAACGTGATGCATCATCCGTAAAGGTTACGAAGTATCAATATCCACCTCTAGCCTGGCTAGACATGGGCCCACAAACGTCACTATGAACGAGTGCCAACAGTTCAGTGGCGCGTTCACCTTTACCGCTAAAAGGTGATTTAGGCATTTTGCCTAATAAGCAAGATTCGCAGACGTCATATGAATTTGTATCAAATCCGTCAAATTACCCACTCTTCGAAAGTGTGGATATGCGAGTCTTGTTAATGTGTCCCAGACGACAATGCCACATATAAGTTTCATCCTTTGGATCACTCTTTTTAAGCCTTTTGTTTGTTACTTTATATGTAGGAGATTCATTTATATTCAAAATATAAAGACCATTATTTGCAACTGCAGTGCATATTTCTGCATCATTTTTATATAAATAACACCCAGTGTTTCTAAATACAAAAGTGTACCCATATTGGGTTAACAAAGATACAGATATAATATTCCTAGTCAAACTAGGTACATAATAACAGTCATTTAGTTTAAGTACATGCCCTGAGGGCAGTTCTAATACAAAAGTGCCCACGGCCAAAACAGCAACAAGAGTTCCGTTTCCAACTCGTAGATCAATCTCCCCTGAAGCCAGTGTCCTGCTGTTCTGCAGATCCTGCACATCAGTAAATATATGAGAACCACAACCAGAATCAAAAATCCAATTTTTAAAACTAGAAGTAGCCATGTTTATTTCAATAACAAACATACCAGAGGTCGGTGCCTTGCCCGCCTTGATCTCCCTTCTGAGCGCCTTGTTCATGCGGCAGTCACGCTTCCAATGACCTCTTTTGCCGCAATTAAGGCATATGTCTTGTGACTTGTTCCTCGGCTTCCCAGAAGCCATCGACATCTTGGCCTTGCCCTTGTTCTTATGCTTCCTCTTTCTCACCCCTCCAGTTGCCTTGGGCCCAGCCCTCGGCGTCTGAGAGGTCGATGCAAAGTGTGCCTCGCGCTTGTTACCTTTAAGAAGCTCTCTCTCTGACTCCTTAAGAATGGACAATAGCTCTCCAAGAGTATCGTCCGTATCCATCAACTTGTAGTTGATGATAATCTGCTTCCAAGTATCGGGAAGTGACTGTAAGAGCATGTCTATAGTCAGCTCAGCCTCCAAGACTATTCCCATCTTGGCCAGCTCATCAATGTCGGCTATCATTTGAGTCCCGTGGGCCTCAACTGAAGCGCCATCAGTCATACGGGAGCGAAAGAGTTTCTTCACTAACTCATACCTCTCCATCCACTTATTCGTGCGGTGAAGATCCTTTAGTCTAGCCATCATATTATAAGGATCATAGTCCCTATTCTGGCGACGAAAGTGTTGAGTCATGGAAGCAAGCATGATCGACTGAGTTGTATCACAATCATCGCTATGAGTTCTCCATAACTCCAGCTCAAGTGGCTCAGTGGGCCTCGGCCCGAGAGGTCTCTGTATGGTGTATAGCAGCCTCTCTGCCCCAAGGACTATCCTCAGGTTCATTTCCCAGTCAGCGAAGTTCGTGCCCTTAAATACATTATCACCCATGATTATGTCTCGGACATTTCCTTTGTTTGCCATCTCAACTACGATAGTCCAACTATCTAGTTAACGATATATGGGTACAGTCAAACTGTTACAAGAAAAATAATATTATATTAGTCCAACTAATGTTAAAATATTGACGAAATAATTTTTGTAAACGCGTAAAGCTAAATATCTGAATGAAATTGCAAATTCAATACTAGCCTCCCACTATTTTCTACAAGTCTCTAACCCTCTGTCGAGTACTCGGGAAATCCAATTTCCTAGTGGGCTAGGATCCCGTTAAATAACACACAACCTTGACTTTGGCCAACAAGTTGTATGATATTTAACTAGGTAGATCTCGAAGATCAATTGGATCCCATCCAATTCCTAGATCCGGTAGGTGGACATCCAAGTCCAAAACATATATATCTAATACATATGTCAATGTATCCAATACATTTTCCTAACCATTTCCTCTGAATCAACTAAGTCTTGGCTTTGGCACAACAAACTTAATGATTCCAGTTAAGCGGGACCCATTGACATGGAAAGTTTTGTAATCAATGTCGATGGACAAGAAGTGATCTTGACTTTGGCCAACAAACCACAACTTGGACAAGACACCGATATGGAACAAAACTCTCATGATTCAAACACATCCTCAATTGACAAAGGTCTTGACTTTGGCCAACAAACCAATGCCAATTTCGGATCTTGAGAAAGAATCACTCAACGGAAGGAAAATCGCTTAATATTGTTTGAGGGATTTTCGCGTAATTGGCAACCAATTAATTTATCTTTGTTAGGTCTCATCATCATACACCCTTAAGCATGCTTCTAAAACATCATAAAGCGCGTAAAATAAAATAATAGTGATATGCGGATGGATATATAACAATTTGTTCCTAGAACAAATCACTCCTTTTCCTCTCCCCGGCTAGCATTATTCTACTTCTACCCAATTACATAATACAATAAGAGAAACCTCATTTACATTGAGGGGAATTAGGTGAGAAGAGAATACAAAGAGATAATAAGAGAAAGGCTGGACACGCAGGTCCAATTAATAAATTCTGAATTTACAATAATTTCTAAAATTACCCTTCCCTTCTAATATCCATCCGATATACACTATTCATTCATCACATCCACATTCATTCATTCAAGGCATGTCATACAACCAATCTAATCCAATTAATTAGTCTTTAATTAGGTGACAATCCAATGTTCAATCAATGGTTTGCTTTTGCGCGAGTCCAACTCGTTTTGAGAATAAGTACTTGTAGTACGAATTCATGAATTATATCGAACTACTCGTCAAATCCAATTTAAGTCGTATTCAATACTAATCCTTTTATTTAATTCCAAATTAAATATTTACACTTTTATTGTGCTTTTATGACTTAGATTCCAAATCTAATCCTATCGGGTCTCAAAGCCCAACTAACATCCAATGTCCGTTTAATTAAAGTCCGATGGGCTTTCAATTGATTTCATTAGGCTTGGGCCTTGGTCAATGTGGGTCAAACCCAATTTCCAAGCCCAATAAGGAATCACCCTCATTTGCCATAAAATCAATATCAAGCCCATAAGGCCCAATTAAACATAAAAGCCCATTTATTACATTTGGACTTAATGGAGTGATTTAGGCCCAACTTTGGATCCAATCCAATTTGCCCAAACCTACTTGGCCCAACCAAGCCCATTATGCCCAAATATAATAGTTTTAGGCCCAATTCAAAATTAAGCCCAATTAATCAAATTTTAAAATTCCAAATTTTATAACTTAATTAATTAAAGTGTAATGTCATGATTAATCCTTTAAATCAATATTTCCAAAATGTCAAATTAATCCATTAATCATAATTTTATCTTAAATACATGTCCAACATTATTTAATCAAAAATTCAAGTCCCTAATCTTCCATTAAGCATTCGGCCATGGTGATAAAATGGTTCCGATTTCATTTTTCAATCCGATCGAATTACAAATCGTCATTCCATATTGTTTCAAGTCATCCAATGATCTTAAAATAAAAAAATCATCAAGTCCATTGCTTACATGTAATTCGGCCAAGCCTCTTTTGGGTTGAAAAATTAATCCAATTTATTTTCCATGAAATTGATGATGTATAACATTAAGTAAAATACATCTAAGCATATTTAATCAAACAATTTCATCAAATCATGCTTTATCCAATTTTCCCCAAATTTCACCCTAATATATTTTCATGCTCTTTAGGCTCAATGATACCATTGTTGGAAATTCTAATCCATGTCCCAAGATCAAAAGAGCAAACAAATATATATATATATGAATGAACAATAATGAAGTATGGTGGAATCATACTCACAAAGATTGGAATGCGGATGTGTTGATGAAATAAAACTTCTTCTTTGTGCAGTGAGGGTTTCGGCCAAGGTGAGTGGGGAAGCTCCAAGCTTTCTTTGATCATTCCAAGCTCAAGAATTAGTTTCCCATAACACCTTTGTATGAATCAAGTTGGTGCTAGCCAAGATTTGTGATTTAGTTCCAAACCAACACACTTTATCTTCAAGTTTTACAAGAAAAATTGAAGAAGAAGAGAGCTGTGAATAGTGGCAGTTCACGCCACTTTGAGAGGAAAAGAGAGGAGATGGTTTTTGTTGACTTGTAATTTTTGTGTTAATTGATTTTCAAAAAATCAAAATGATTATATACCAAATATTTGGTAAATCAAAAGTCAAAGAAGCAATCCATCTCATCCATCAACTTGAGTGTTGAACACACCAACACCAACTACCTAATTCCATCACCAAAAAGCTAATGCTTTGACTAGTGATGTGATGGTTGATGTGACATGTGGGCCCCGCTTGATTCCAAATACGAGTGGGCCCGCAAACACTCCCGGGCTCGGGTTCGATAATTCCGAATTAACGAACTTTCGTCGCGACGTTATTTAAATCGAATTTAATTAAATAATTATGCCTAGCATAATTACTATTCATGTCGCTAATGAATTAATTCTAAATTAACTCGTTTGCCCGAATTAAAATCTAATTTTAATTCCGCGTCGAAATCGAATTTCGTTTAATATATCAAATATATTATTTTATTGATTAATTCCAAATTAATTTTTCTCTCTCTTCAAATAGTACTTTATCCAAGATAAAGTCTCTCCGCAATTAATCCCGGATTAATTAATTACTATTCATACGTCATTGGTGTATCTTCGGGAAGCGACCCAAGAGATCTCTGGATATGTTGGTAGTAAATACGGTCGTCGGACTATCCGAACACGTACGTACCAAGTACTACGTTTTTACCGATTTACAAGACAAGGTTAGCCTCTAGCAAATCGTCATGCCTACCCAATTCTCCAGAAATATTCTAACTGGAATATAAGATCTATAACAGGCGTAGTATACTGTAGTATAGTGTATACTGATCCAGTATCGGATGATCACATGTAAGGCCTGGGGCTGGAGATGTGTCTGCCCCGTACGAAACATATATCAGACATCAAGCAACTAGTCTCTTTGAATCGGATAATCCTGACCTTGTCATATTATCCCGATGGTTGCAACCATTATAGAGTACTAGTTCCGTATCCTGCGATATCATCATCTCTATATGTCTGAAGTGATACTTCCGTCTTGACATCACACCCAATACACTACGATTCTCAATAAACCTAGAAGAGGTGTACACAGAACCTGTTAAAGCCCTGGACGACCAAAACTAAAGTCTACCGATTGTCGCAAGTACTAGCGATGCAAGTCTCAGGTTAAGACCATATGCACCTACCCTGAAGCGGACTCCCATAGACACGCAGACATACTACCAATGGGATTTCGCGGGGTCTATCCAGAGCGAAGCTATTTTCGGTACCATCGGTAAAACACAACCTCTTACCGCACTTGCATAAGTATCCTATACTTAAATATATGAGAACTATGCCATTGTGCCCTCACAACACGCACAAGTGCAGTACTAGTCTATTCCGCATTATCGATGTCCAATCTCGATAATACTACGACTAGGGATATTTAATGATTAAACCTTTATGGATTGATACTGTCTCATATCATCTCAATCCGGAACTAATCATAGGGACTTTTACCATTTATATATCAAAGTAAATAAATTACAAAACGGTAAAAGGCAATTTCATTACTACATAGTTAATTTTGTACAATAATACAATATCATTTACAAAATAGTGACGCTATGGGTCATAACTGTCTAACAAAAGAGTGGCGGAAACACACTTACATCGATCGGTTTGTGGATCCGTTGAGCAACGAAACTTCTCCTTTGTGCAGTGAAGAATTCGGCCAAGGTAGAAGGTGGAGCTCCCAGCTTTGTTTGATCCTTCCAAGCTCAAGAATTAGTTTCCCATAACACCTTTGTATGATTCCTTGATGGTGCTAGCATAATATGTGATTTATATTTCCAAACAAACACACTTTCTTCACAAATTTTGTAAGAAAATTTGAAGAAATAGAGAGCCAAGAAACCCTTCACAGTTTCGGTCTTGGAGAGAGGAGAGGAGAGTGAATTTTTTGACTTTTAATATCTTATATATTTGTTTCAAAAACAAATAAAATTGATATACCAACTTTGGTAAATCAAAAGTCAAAAGGTCAATCACCTTTCTTTCAAATTTTGGAGTGTTTCTTACACAATCAACCACTACCTAATTCCATCACCAAAAAGGTAAAGCTTTGACTAGTGATGTGATGGTTGATATGACATGTAGGCCCCACTCGATTCCAAATACGAGTGGGCCCCGCAAACACTCACGGGCTCGGGTTCGATAATTCCGAAATAGCGAACTTCCGTTGCGACGTTATTTAAATCGAATTTAATCAAATAATTATGCCTAGCAAAATTACTATTCACGTCGCTAACGAATTAATTCTAAATTAACTCGTTTGCCCGAATTAAAATTCAATTTTAATTCCGCGTCGAAATCGAATTTCGTTTAATATATCGAATATATTATTTAACGATTAATTCCAAATTAATCTTTCTCTCTCTTCAAATAGTACTTTATCCAAGATAAAGTCTCTCCGTAATTAATCCAAGATTAATTGAGTTCGAATCATACGTCATCGGTGAATCTTCGGGAAGCGACCCAAGAGATCTCTAGATATGTTGGCAGTAAATCCGGTCGTCGGTTTATCCGAACACGTACGTACCAAGTACTACGTTTTTACCGATTTACGAGACAAGGTTGGCTTCTAGCAAAGCGCCATGCCTACCCAATTCTCTAGAAACATACTTACTGGAATATAAGATCTTTGTCAGGCATAGTATACCGTAGTATAGTGTATAGCGATCCAGTATCAGATGATCACGTGCAAGGCCTGGGGCTGGAATAGTGTCTGCCCCGTACGAAGCACATATCGGATATCTAGCAACTAGTCTCTTTGAATCGGATAATCCTGACCTTGTCATATTATCCCGACGGTTGCAACCTTTATAGAGATCAAGTTCTGTATCCCATCGCGATCATCATATCCATATGTCTGAAGTGATACTTCCATCTCGACATCACACCCAATACACTACGATTCTCAATAAGCCCGGTTGAGGCGTACACAGAACCTGTTACAGCCCTGGACAACCAAAACCAAATTTTACCGATTGTCGCAAGTATTAGCGATGCAAGTCTCAGGTTAAGACCAAATACATCTACCCTGAAGCGGACTCCCATAGACACATATACATACTACCAATGGGATTCCGCGGGGTCTATCCAGAGCGAAGCTGTTTTTCGTACCATCGGTAAAACACAACCTCCTATCGCACTTGCATAAGTATCCAATACTTAAATATATGAGAACTATGATGTTATGCCCTCATAACGAGCACAAGTGCAATACTAGTCTATTATGCATTATCGATGTCCAGTCTCGATAACACTACGACTAGGGATATTTAATGATTAAACCTTTATGGATTGATACTGTCTCATATCATGTCAATCCGGAACTAATCATATGGACTTTTACCATTTTAATATAAAAGTAAATAAATTACTAAACGGTAAAAGGCAATTTCATTACTACATAATTAATTTTGTATAAAAAACACAATGTCTTTTACAAACAGTGACGCTATGGGTCATAACTGTCTAACAGTCCAACTGTTTAATTAAAAAAACGATTAAATATTAGTCCAACTAATAAATAATTTATTGACGAAATATTAAATGAGCGCGTATGGCAAGTAACTAAACGAATATTGCAAATTTAATATTTGCCTCCCACTATTTTTCGGCGAGCCTCTAACCTTTTTTTTTTTTGGAAAAGATTACAATGTATTCCAAAAGATGAGTTTTGTACAATTGTACAAGGGGCATCCCCCAGGAAGGTGCTGAAAGCACAAAATTACAAAGCCCGAAAGCAAACACAACCAAATTCATGGCAAAGAGAAAGCGAAAATAAGCAACAAAATTGCTGCCTAAGTTACAACGCGAGCATTACATCGGTCACGGTCAACCACAACGAATAGCTCTAAAACCCTCAAGGCCAAAACAAGCCCAGCCCAAAATTTAACAAACCACCGCAGCCCAAACGAGTCAGACCACCATGCTTACTTAAACCCCAAAGACGGCCCAGTCACAAACGCACAAGCAGACCATGAAGTCACTAGCAGATCAAGCCGAAGAAGCCCAACTTTGATGTCAGCAAGCGCGCATGACAGGCCCATTAAACAATTAGTCGGCCACACGTGATTGCCAACAGCCCACTCTCAAGCACGAGAAACCCAGCCCACACGCATAACTCAGCGGGCACGTAAGCCGAGAGTCAGACCCTTCAGCACTCCCACGAGAAAGCCCACAAGATGCAGGAAATACACACAGCAGGCAAGACAACAGCAATAGAGCAGGAAACAGCCCAGCCCAAACCACTCAAAACTGGACTTCGCGCTCCAGGTAGTCTTAGAGATCAAACAAACAACACCCAAAGCAAGCACCAAGCACAAACCACCAAACCCCTCAGTCCCACATCGCCCATTGCAGCATTAACAACAGCTGCCCACAAAAACCATTGGCTCCACGACGCCCAGAGCAATCACAACAAACAACCCAAAAACGATCAAACAAATCATCCAACCCACACACCCAACACAGGATCAAGAAGGTGAAAGCAGCAAACGCCCAATACCATCAAGCAGGAACTCTATCAACAGACAAGCCCCAAGCACTTCAAGCAGCAAACTCCCAAGACCATCAATCAGGGGCCCTATCAACAGTCAAGCCCCAAGCACTTTTGATATGGTCAGGGAGAGTATTGTGATCGTCTAAAAAACCCAATCGACATCTAACAGCATCATAAATTTCCTTGACTACCTGAGCAACAGAGGCAACATCTCCGTCAAACACACGCCTATTTCTCTCATACCAGATGAAGTAAACAGAAGCAGCCAGAAGAATTCTAGCTATGAGGCAATTTGGATCCCCCTTCTTCTTTATTTTTATCACTGCCCATCTAAGGAAAGAAGACCAATCTAAGTTCGGCCAACGAATTTGAGCCTTACTAGAGACTATCTGCCAAACAGCCTTGGTGAAGCCACAATCAAAAAACAAATGCTTATGAGACTCAGTATAGGAGAAACAGAGAACACAAGTTTCATTTTGTATAACACCAAACTTAGAAAGTCTATCCATTGTGCGCAACCTGCCTATAGCAGCTAGCCACAGGATGAAAGAGTGCCTAGGTACATGCATAGGGAACCATAAAAGATGATGAATTGCGTTTTCACTTCTTTTACTTCTCAAAGCTTCCCAAGCACTGTTGATGGAGAAAAGGTTAGTCCTGCAACCTCTCCAAATATGCCTGTCTTGCTCCTCCAAGGAAGGAGCAAAATTAATTGAATTCCAAATTTTCTCCAGAGCAGGGAAACTATCAGGAAACCTCCAACAACCATCACAAATAATATCCGCAACTTTTGCATCTGGGGGCAAACATGTCTGCCTTAACATCCTAAAGCTAAGCAGGTTGCAAAGAGGACCATTAGGTAACCAATAATCTCTCCATAGAAAAGCCAACTGCCCATTACCAATTCGGACTTGAAACAAATTCATGCACCAGTCTCTGCTTTTGAGGATTTTCTTCCAAATCCAAGAAGAGTTTGAGGTAGGAGTAACAGCCCAGAAGGAACGCCCCTTAAGAATAATGTCTCGAATCCAGGTGGCCCAAACAGAGTCCATGGCAGTGAGGATTCTCCAAGAGTGTTTAAGAACAGCCGCTCTATTCCAGTCCTTTATCCGTTTTATACCCAAACCACCCTCCTCTTTCGGGTAACACAGAGAAACCTAAGCAACCTTTGCTGACCCTGAAGCCACCAAGCCTTTCCATAAAAAAGAAGAAAGAATGCTTTCGATACGCCTAACCACAGACTGAGGAAGAAGAAAAATGGAACTCCAATAAACTTGAATGGAGAAAAGGACTGATTTGATCAACTGTAACCTTCCTGCATAAGAAAGAGAAGAGGAAGTCCATAGATGGATTCGGCTTAAAATTTTGTCCAGTAACAACTGGCAATCTCGGTACTTCAGACGTGAGGTTAGGAGGGGAACACCCAGGTATTTGATGGGGAGCTCTCCTTCTTGGAAGCCAATGATACTCTGGAGCCTACACATCTCATCACTGGCTAATTTAGAAACAAAAATACGGCTCTTTTGGCTATTGGCCTCCAGGCCTGAAAGTTTGGCAAATTCGGCCAAAGCATTCTTGTATATAGCCAAGGAAGCTTCATTTCCTTTGCAAAACATGAGCAAATCATCAGCAAAACACAAATGAGTAATCTTCCCCTTACCACACCGAGAATGATAATGAAAACCAGAGTTAGAAGTCATTTTATGAAGAATACCATGTAAATCTTCCATAGCAAGAACAAAAAGGTAAGGGGACAAGGGATCCCCTTCCCGAACACCTCTAGAAGCCTTGAAGAAACCAAACAATTCACCATTGATTCCCACCGAGAAGAAAGGAGAGGTAAGGCAGGCTTTAATCCAATCAATAAACCGAGAAGGCAGGCCTACTGCTTTAAGACCAACAAGGAGAAAATCCCAACTCACTGTGTCAAAAGCCTTGCGGATATCCACTTTAAGAGCCACCCGAGGAGGACCATCCAAATGATAGTTCCTCAAGAGTTCCTGAGATAACAGAACATTGTCAACAATTTGCCTCCCTGGGACAAAAGCCGACTGGGTAGGGCTGATAACAAAAGGAAGGACTCTTTTGAATCTGTTAGCAAGAACTTTGGAGATGCATTTATAGAACACATTGCAGCAAGATATTGGCCTGTAGTCGCTCAGCATCCTTGGGCGCTCAACTTTTGGAACTAAAGCAATTCGAGTGGCATTTACACACTTTGGCATGGTTTTAGTGGCAAAGAAGTGCTTGGCAACAGAAAGAAAATCTGAACTGATAATCTCCCAATATTTCTTAAAAAAAGAGGCCGAATAACCATCTGGACCAGGAGCTTTGTCATCAGAAATACTAAATAAAGCTCTTTTTATTTCATCATCCTGAATGTCAGCCTCTAGCATCCCAAAGTCCTCTGCACGGATCTGGTGCAGGAAATATTGATCTGCATCATCAAGATTGACCAAACCAGGAGCAGAAAAAAGATTTGAGAAGTAAGCAACCGTATGGGAACCCATATCCTCAATGGAAGTATGAACCATACCATCTTCAGATTCCAACTTGAGCATGCGATTTCGAGCTTGCCTGTGGACCAAGGTTTTATGGAAAAACTTTGTATTCTGATCTCCCAAATTCAGCCAATTCACTATTGCTTTCTGCTTGAAAAAGGACTCATCTTCCCGACAAAGCTGAAAGTAAAGCTTTGATAAAGACCTCTCCTCATTGATAGAAGCCTGATCATTCGGAGAACCATCAAGCCTTATTTGAGAGTCTATCCAATCATTCCTAGTAGCCTCAACTCTCCCAGAGATGCCAGTAAAATTTTCTTTATGAAGATTCCGAAGATCTTTCTTAAGATTTTTAAGCTTCATAGTGAACCGAAACATAGGATCCCCAGAAACAAACCTTTGCCAAGCACGCCTAACAATAGGATAGAAATCATCATGATCAGCCCAAATGTTGAGAAACCGGAAGGGGCTGCTTATCTTATCAGGAGCACTAGAGGATCGCAAAACAATGGGCGAGTGGTCAGAATCAATTCTTGGAAGAAAATCCACAACAACAAGTTGGTGGGAAGTGAACCAAAAAGAGTTACCAAAGGCCCAATCAATCTTACGAAGAATGGAGTCAGGACCCCCCTGCCATTATGCCAAGTATACTTGAGACCCATAGATGGAATTTCACCTATTTCAATATCTTTGAGGCAATTAGAAAAATCCTGAGGACCCGAAGGCCACTCCAGATTGCCCCCCTCTTTATCTCCAGGATGAAAGAGATCATTGAAGTCCCCCATCATAGAACAAGAAGCAGAATTACATAGCGAGCGATCTTCCCGAAGGTGCTGCCATAAGGCCCTCCTCTGAGCAGCATTATTGTGACCATAAACAAAACTGAAAGCAAAACTAGAAACCCGACTAAAATCCTCCAACCAACAAGTGATTCTTTGATCAGAGACCAGCCAATCCCCTATGTTGAAAACATGAGGGTTCCAAGCAATAATAATGCGAGCAGGAAGGCCAACGGCGGCATTGGAAAGGAATTTCCAGCCCGGCGTACACCTGCTCATAAAGATTCCACATTAGCTAAAGCAACTTTGGTTTCCAAAAGACCAATAAAATCCAAATGATTTCTACAGATTAATTTCTTAACCGCCAAAATAGATCCGGGGCTATTAAGACCCCTAACATTCCAACACCCAATCATTGGGGTTGGGAGGTTTTCCGAGAACGAGTTTGAGGGTAAATCCCCCCTTTCTTCTTCCCCTTATTCTTTAGCTTGAGAGGCTTGGAAGCACAAGAAACCTCTTCCAAAGAACCAACAAAATCAATCAGAGTTAGCTTAGCAGTGTTACCACTACTTAAAGAAGCTCTCTTATTCACATGACAGACCCCTTCCACATCCCCAACTGCCAGAATGAGATCCACCATAAGAACTCCCTCATCATCCTCCAAGCATTCAGAAGAATTTGAGCCTCCAACTGAACCCAACCCCTCCATATCAAAAGGAATTAAACCTAGAGAGTCCAGCTCCTGTTTTTCCCATCTGGGAATTTCGTGCCCAACAAGAGCACAAGAAGCCTCAAAAGAAGCTAAAACCATCTGTAGATCAGAAGAGGGAGAAACCATACTTCTCCTCAGAGTAATTGAGGAGTCAGAGCCCCCCTCTGTTCTGCGAACCTCTTGCTGCGTAGAAATCCCACAATCAAGGAGATTTTCCTTGTTAAGCAAATGAGTATTAACATAATGACCCTCAGGAGCAACAGAATCTTCAGAAGTCCTTGGGACCCGACCAACCAATTTGTCAGCATAGGTCAGGTTCTCATGACCACCAACATCTGGCTTATCTAGGCCATTCAGAGCATCAGACTCCAGCATGACGCCTAGGATCGATTTCTTCACACCAGGAGCCAAAATGTCCTGACCGCCTTCCCTTCTATAATCACTAGCATCCTTCTGATCCTTCTTCAGACCCTCCACATCCTTCTGACCCTCCTTCAGACCCTCCACAACCTTCTGATCCTCCTTCAATCCCTTCACCCCCTCCTGATCCTCCTTCAGAACCTCCACCACCTTCGGGACCTCTTTCAGACCCTCCATATCCTTCTGACCTTCCTTCAGACCCTCCACAACCATCTGACTCTCCTTTAGACCCTCCACAGTCTTCTGTCCTACCGACAGATCCTCATTCTGAACCTCCACAACCTTTATTTCACAGTTATGCCCATAAACACAGCATTTTGGACATCGTTGAGGCTTCTATTCATACTCCACCCCGATCCGAATAGGATCAGAAGAGAGCTTACAATTCAGAGTAAAGCTATGCACATACGGTTTACTAGCATCCACTTCGACACACACTCTAGCATAGGAAAGCCTAGAGCGTTCATGGGTAGCCCTATCACATGACAAAGGCTTTCCCACAATTCCAGCCGCAAAGCTCAAGGCTTTACTGGACCATAAAGTAAAAGGTAAGCCCTTCAATTTCACCCAAACCGGAACCTTGGATAGCTTACTTTTGTCGAACACAAAACAAGCATTCCATTGTTGGAGCATCATATACTTTCCCCCAAAAAGCCAAGGGCCATCCGCAAGCACCTCTTGGGCCTTTTCTTCATTTGGGAATCGGAAAATGAAGAAATCTTCGTAGGAGAAGACTGTCTCAATGCCATAGCAATTCCATTCCCGGATCGCAATAGATCTAGCAGAATAAAAAGGAAAAGGAGACCCAGGAATAAATCCCACCAAACAACGAGTCCAATCCCCAAAATCCTCCTCAATAAACTCATCAGGCAATGAATAAGAATCACGCCCATGTTCTTGAGCTAGATCACTTTCCAAGCAAAACCTTGATTTGGCCGAAGAAGCCCGGACTTTATCAGCCCAAGATCTTTTCCCGATTTCGTTCTCGTTCTTTCCCTTGCCATTCTTGTTTCCCAGTTCCTCAGCAGCCTTAACTTGAGTGGGTTGAAGATGATCAGGCACGTGTTTACTTAAAGGAGAACATGCCTTTGAGTCTACTTTCCCCCCCCAAATTTACCTGCTTTGGAGCATGTCCAACCACTTCATTTCCCATCCTTTGCAACCTCTCTTTTTCAGGCCTGCTAAGAGGCCCATTAGCTTTTGCAGCCTCTTTTCCTAGCCTGCGAAAGGGATTAGACTCCAAATGGGCCTTAGCCTTAGCTTCCATATCAGCAAGACGGGCCTCAATAGGCCCAACTTGAGTTTCCAACTGCCCCGAGGAGCAGCTAGCCCCTGCAGAGCCTGTCTGTCCACGTGGCGCCAGCGCTACACACGTGACAAACAGGAACAAGGAGCTAGATTTCGACCAACAGAAGATCAAAACACAGAAAATTCAAGAACCGGATGAAGATGAGAAGAACAGCAAGCGGTCAACGGCGGTCAACCCAGAGCCTCTAACCCTCTGTGGAGTACTCGGGAAACCTTATTTCCTAGTGGGCTAGGATCCCGTTAAATAACACACAATCTTGACTTTGGCCAACAAATTGTATGATAATTAACTAGGTAGATCTCTAAGATCAATTGGATCCCATCCAATTCCTAGATCCAGTAGGTAGACATCCAACTCCGAAACATATATCTTATATATGCCAATATATCTAATATATTGCCTAACCTTTTTCCTCTGAATCAATAAGCCTTGGCTTTGGCACAACAAACTTAGCGATCCCAGTTAAGCGGAACTCATTGACCATGGAAAGCTTCGTAAACGATGTCAATGGACAAGAAGTGATCTTGACTTTGGCCAACAAATTACAACTTGGACAAGACACCGATATGGAACAAAGCCTTCATGATTCAAACACATCCGCGACGGACAAAGGTCTTGACTTTGGCCAACAAACCAGTGCCAATATTGGATCTTGAGTAAGAATCAATCAATGGAAGGAAAAACGCTTAATATGTAGTGAGGGTTTTTCGCGTAATTGGCAACCAATTAATTATCTTTGTTAAGGTCTCATCATCATACACCCTTAAACATGCATTCTAAAAACATAATAAGGCGCGTATATAAATATAATAATGATATGCAGATGAATACATAACACATTGTTCAAAGAACAAATCTCTCCATTTCCTATCTCCCGCTAGCACAAGTATTACTTCTACCCGATTACATAACACTTCTAAAGAAACCTCATTTACATTGAGGGGAATAGGTGAGAAGATAAATACATAGAGTCAAAAGGTAATAGGCTGGACACGCAGGTCCAATTTAATAAATTCTAAATTTATTACAATAATTTCCAAAATTGCCCTCACCCATCTAATATCCATCCGATATACATTATTCATACATCGCATTCATGTATTCACACAAGCATGTTATCAATCAATCTAATCTAATTAATTAATCTGAAAATTAATGACCATCCAATGTTCAAACAACGATTTGATTTTGCGCGAGTCCGACTCGTTTTACGAATAAGTACTCAAAGTACGAATTCTTGAATTATATTAAACTACAACATTAAATCCAATTTAATTTGTATTTAATACTAATTCAGTATTTAATTCTAAATTAAATAATTACACTTTATAATGTACCTTTATGACTTAGATTCTAAATCCAATCTTTACGGGTCTCAAAGCCCGATTAACATCCAATGTTAATTTAATTAAAGTCCAATGGGCTTTTAATTAATTTCTTAAGGCATGGACTTTTGGTCAATATGGGTCAAACCCAAATACCAAAGCCCATTTAAGGAATCACCCTTATTTGCCAAGAAACCAATTTAGGCACATTAGGCCCAATTAAAATTAAAGGTCCATTAAGTCATATTTAGACTTTATGGATCTGGTTTTGGACCCAATTGGATCCAACCAATTAGCCTAAACCAAACTTGGCCCAACCAAGCCCATTAAGCCCAAATACAACTTTACAAGCCCAATTCCAAATTTGGCCCAATTAATTAAATTACCAAAATTCCAAATTTCATAATTTAATTAACCTAAAGTGTATGCCATAATTAATTAACCAAATTAATATTTCCAAAACATCAATTTACACAATTAATTATGCTTATTATCAGCAAAACATGTCCAACACATTTGAATAAAAAAAATCAATCATTTTTCATGCATAGTGGTCACGACAATTTGGGGATTTCTTGTCCAATTCAAAATTCAATCCAATTAAATCTCAAATCAACATTTCCCAAATGATTTCAACTCATCCAATGATCAAAATCAAAAAATACCATGACATTAGGGCACACATCATATTCAGCCAAGCCAAGTGATTAGGGAAAATTTGATCCAATCCAATTTTCATCAAATTGATCATGCATAACACCATGTTATCATCATCAAGCATATTTAAACAATCAATTTCACTCAAACATGCTCAAATCAATTTTACCCAATTTTACCCTAATTTCAATTTCATTCTCAAAATAGCTCAAGATACCATTGTTGGGTTTCTACTATAGTCCCGGGATAAATTCAAGCAATGAAATCATGTGTGAATACTCAAAATAAATATGGCGGAATCATACTTACATTGATCGGCTTTTGCGATGTGAGGAACAACAAAAATATTCAAGCTTTAACTCCAAGAAGCTCACGGTTTTTGGCCCTTTTTGTGCTCTAATTCAAAATTCAGTCCTTCAAGCTCCAAGCTTGGTGTGCATTCCATACCCACGGGTGGGTTTCCC
Organism: Zanthoxylum bungeanum; assembly: GCA_019454045.1. Lineage (NCBI taxonomy): Eukaryota > Viridiplantae > Streptophyta > Magnoliopsida > Sapindales > Rutaceae > Zanthoxylum > Zanthoxylum bungeanum. The sequence goes on from SKCR01030592.1 coordinate 119,972, forward strand.
TATCACCTTCGGATGACTCCTAATGTGTGCTAGCACTTGGTAATTTTTGCCACAAAAATCACCATCTTCCCTTTGAACTTTCGGTCATGGAAGAAAAATGAAGAGAGCTCATTTTCTTTGAAATGGGCGTGAGATGTGGAGAAAGAAAGAGAGAATGAATTATGTATTTTGATTTCAAAAATCTAATACAAAAAATCAATTACCAAAGTCAAATAAGGTACTAGGCATTAAAGCCTTCAACTACACCCATCAATCAATGAATAGTGACTAGATGTCAATCACTCAAAGTGACAAGACATCCATCACTTGATTGACTAGTGATTTGATGCTTGATGTGACTTGTGGGCCGCACATGAATTTGAAATGTGAGTGGGCCCGCAAACACTCCCGGGCTCGGGTTCGCTAATTCCGAATTAACGAATTTTCCGTTGTGACGTAATTAAATCAAATTTAATTAAATAATTATGCCTAGCAAAATTACTATTTACGTCGCTATCGAATTAATTCTAAATTAACTCGTTCGCCCGAATTAAAATATAATTTCGTATAATATATCGAATATATTATTTTATCGATTAATTCCAAATTAATCGTTCTCTCTCTTTAAATAATATTTTATCTCAGATAAAATATCTCCGTAATTAATCCCAGATTAATTTTCTCTCTCTTATAATTAATCTCAGATTAATAATGTGCGAGTTATACGTCATCGGTGAATCTTCGGGAAGTGACCCATGAGATCCCCAGATATGTTGGCAGTAAATCCGGTCGTCGGACTATCCGACCACGTACGTACCTAGTATTACGTTTTTACCGATTTACAAGACATGGTTGGCTTCTAGCAAAGCACCGTGCCTACCCAATTCTCCAGAAATATTCTTATAGGAATATGTGATCTATATCAGGCGTAGTATACGTAGTATTGCGTATTACGATCTAGTATCGGATGTCATGTTCTAGGCCTGGGGCTGGAATTGTGTCTGCCCCGTACGAAGCACATATCGGATCTCTGGTAACTAGTCTCTATAATCAGATAAACATGACCTAGTCATAATATCCCGATAGCTGCAGCATAAAAGAGAACCAGTTCCGTATCCTACGTGATCATCATCTCCACTATGACTGGAGTGATACTTCCATCTTGACATCATACCCAATACACTACGATTCTCAATATACCCAGAAGAGGCGTACACAGAACTTGTTAAAGCCCTAGACGACCAAAACCAAAGTATATTGATTGTCGCAAGTATTAGCGGTGCAAGTCTCAGGTTAAGACCAAATACACCTACCCTGATTCGGACTTCCATAGACACATAGTCATACTACCAATGGAATTCCGAGGGGTCTATCCAGAGCGAAGCTGTTCCCGTACCATCGGTAAACACAACCTCCTATTACACTTGCATGAGTATCCAATACCCAAATATATGAGAACTATGATGTTATGCTCCTACAACACGCACAAGTGTAATACTAGTCTTTTACACATTATCGATGTCCAATCTCAATAATACTCTGACTAGGGATATTTAATGATTAAACCTTCATGGATTAATACTGTCTCATATCATCTCAATCTGGAACTAATCATATGGACCTTTTATCATTTATACATTTAGGTAATCCAATTACAAATGATAAAAATGGCAATTTCCTTTGTCACATAGTTAATTTGTACAACAACACCATGATCTGTACAAATAGTGATGCTATAGGTCATAATTGTCCAACAGTTTGCAATCAGAACGATCATGGAAAAGTAGTCAGGACGACTACCACGCGTTGCAGTTGATCCCACGATCTAGTAGTTAGGCAGTAACTACCCATGACCTAGCAGTTCATCACGCACAGTTTGGAAGTTGACGGTAACTCCCCACGGTCTGGCAGTTAGCGCGGTTAACTCAACGGTTAGGTTCGTGATCCAGCAGTTGCAAGCATGACACATGGAAGTTCATAGACCGATAACCGTCCAAGCAGTTAACCAAGCTTCATTATAAAAGGTTCACGCAGAAGAAGAGAAAGTAGACCCAAAAATGAAGACTCAAAATGAGCTTTTTACTTTAATTTCTTAGCTTTGTAACCCTAGGACTGTAATTCGTGTGCTTGCGCCACTTGGAGGCTTATTCACTGAAATCAAACACCACTTGCTGGGACTTTGTCTCATAAGGTTTGAACCTTACACGCTTTTTGATAAAAAAATTATGCAAACAGATTTTGGCGACCACAGTGGGAGAATTGGTGTAAGAAGTGGAGATGCCTCCAAAAAGAAACACTCATACTGGCTCGAGTACAGAGGAATGGGGGACTGGAGCAAACCAACAAGCCTCACGTTCCAACTGTAGTAGGTCATTTTGAGGGTCTGGAAAAAGCGAGCCGATATGACACTATACGTGAGTTCAGCCCTAACACGATGCGCGCCTTGTTCGGTGAGTTCACCTAGAATGTTGTCGAATAGGTTAGACTCCAAAATTCTCACATCATAGATAAGTTCACCTCAGCTAATAATTCGCATTACGAAAATATGGCCAAACACATCAGCTCATTAAATGAGTTGATAGCCAAATGCGTGAACGGGGGGACAGCCCCACCATGGACTGCTCCTCCTCCTGCACCCAACAGTCAGGAGGCTGGTCCAATTAATGTCCCTCCTCTTCAAAAGGTTACTTCCCCTACGATACCCCAATAGGGAATAAATCCTGGAGGCGTTGGCCCACACCTAGGGCCAAACATAGTACAATACGAGGTAGTGTTTCCCTAAGGTTCACAAGGGCAAGGCACGACCATGTCCCACTTGTAAGAGTGCCACAACCACCACCCATAGTGATGCCATTCAATGGCAATGATATGTTAAGAGAAAAAATGACCGAGATTCTTCAAAATCAATTTGGTCTAGGGGTAAGGCCGATTCGGCCAAGATATCAAAAGCTGTACCCAGAGTGGATTGACTTAGCGTATCTGTGGCCTAAGAACTACAGAATACCAGAATTTTCTCTATTTACGGGGTCTGGGGAAGTTTCAACCATAGAACACAAAGGGCGATTCACACTTCAATGTGGGGAAGTGAACGATTTCCATAAGTTGAGATTATTTCACGGCTCGCTGTCAGGAGTAACTTTCTCTTGGTATATCAGCCTACTGCCCAATTCGGTGGAAAATTGGCACCAAATGGAACAGTTGTTCCATGCACAATTCGATAAGACCGAATCTGAAGTGGCATTGGCCGATTTGGCCAATTCAAGGCAGCTCCTAGGAGAATGGGCCAAAACATTCCTACAAAGGTTCAAAGCGGCTCGAGGCCGATGCTATGTCCCTTTACCAGAAAAAGAATTTGTCAGAATTGCTCAAAGTTGTCTGAGCTTTGATCTAAAACAGAAATTTCAAGATCGAGAATTCTGGGATCTCCCACAACTCACCACTAGTGTGGTGCGATATGAACGGTTATTGAGGGAGGAAGAACAAATGAAGAATTCTAGCAAGGGAACCTATTACAGGAGTACTAACTATGAAATAGGCAAAATGGACATCGAATCGGCTGATTTATGTTTGGCCGAATTAATTAAAGGAAAACTATACGTCTGCAAGACATGGGCCGAACCCCAGGCTAAAGTAGAGAATGACAAGAAGAGTAGGAATTTCTCTTTTGAAATCTCTAAAGTCGATGCCATATTCGATCAATTATATAAAGATAAACAAATTAGGTTGGGCGACCGCCACAAATTGCCTAGCCTCGAACAAATCAGTGACAAGAAGTACTGTAAGTGGAATAATGCATGGTCTTACTCAACTAACAACTGCCTTTTTTTTGAAATGTTTTACAGGACGCTATAGAAACTGGATGAATAATGTTCGAGAAGAAAATGGCGGTGGACAACAATCCTTTTCCAAAGCCGTTGGAATTGAATATGATCAACTCTGACCTCACTAAAACGAATCTGCCAAAATTCAAGCTGGTTCTAGATGAGGATCAGAATGGTCATCGTCCTAGCGCTCTTGAAAGGTTAGAAATACTGCATGAATAGAAGGTTCCTGTAGATATGGCCATAGAGGTGGGCGACGCTGTCCGGACTCACGGCCTGGTCGGGAGTACGGAGTAATCCGCGGGGGACTAAATCGGAGTATGAAAGAGTCGTCACCCAATGTGAACTGGGAAATGATTTAAGGCAGCACTCACCCTTCGCAATGGAAGACCTCAAACCGTTGGGTTCGGAATGGTCCCTTACTTATGCCAATCGTAATGAACAGATTTATGCTATAATGTAACCAAGTCTTATGCAACACATGCAAGATAATTTAATCAACACACAAGTTTGCATACCCATGAACATTAATAGAAACAATGGAAGCATATTACATTAAAAATAGATATTTAAGCACATGATGCGGAAAGGAATAACCAAAGAGGCAAATATGCATGAAACATGAGGAAAGAATCTGTCCAGTGTGTTTACGTTCGTGAAGTGTTCATAAACGCGTTCGAACAGGATGGATATGATGCATGGTAAAGAAGAATGCGTGCGTTCGAGTATAGTTCAGAAATGCGTTCCAACGGGGTAAGGCCGAATGCATATGTTCGAGTAGCGTTTGTAAACGTGTTCGAACGGAGTGAGGTAGAATGCATACGTTCGTGTGGCATTCGGAAACATGTTCAAACGAGATTACAAAAATGGTATCTATAATGACATAAATACATGCATGAGTATTTCTCAAGCGGTACGTGGAGTTGTATCCCATGTATAGACCGCACTACCATCCATTCGGATTCAGCTACGAAATTTATGTCTGGATTTCCATCCGATATACAGCAAAGGATAACATGCAATCATTAACACAACGCAATCATTAACCCAATGTTGATATACATGAAATATGATAACGCATATAACAATAAATAATCAAAGAGACAAATATGTGAAATAAAAAGGAAGATAAATAACACAAAACAAATACGGAACAATAAAACAACAATAAACGTAAATTAAATGCGAAATAATAAAAGACTAATAATATGAAATAAATGCGAAATAATAAATATGTGACCAAAGAATTTGGACATTTTCAATGTAGGACTTCGAATACCCGGTTGGCATATTTTTCGTCCAACTAAATATGCCGCATCCAGAACGACAAAATAAAATATAGTAAAGGGTGCCCTCAGGTCTTACATTTTAAGTCGCTTCTTGGGAGTGCGTTGGGACATCGCCGGAAGGGTTAACGTTTCTTAATTTTCTGCTGCTATTTTCGGTGATGATTTTTTATGGTTCATAGGCTGTTTTTGGGGTGGTTTTGCTGCTGTTTTGAGTGGATATTGAGGGACTGTTTCAGGGATGGTTTTGGGGACTGTTTTTGTTACTGGTTCGGCAGTTTGGTGAGATTTTAGGGGGGCTTTTTTTTGTTTATTTGTGCTTATGGAATGTGATTGTGACGCACATGACCAGTGTTGGATTAAAGCAAAATGCGCATGTGTACAAGATTAATTGCATGGTGTAGGCATTGCGTTTTTGCATATCAGCCCAATGATGAGTCTCGTATGGAGACACTACCTCTTTAGTTGTGAAAGCCGCGGGAAATGGACGTTGGAAGGGTAAAGTTGGAAAATGGAATTTTTGTCAGATTTAACTCGCTTTTTTCGCTTCGGGTTCGCTTGTTAGACCTCTGTTTTAAAACACACCAAACCCATTAAAACACATCTCACAAATTAAATAATTAAAATATTTAAAACACATCTCACAAATTAAATAATTAAAACCAATTAAAATTAAACTTAAATTAAATTAAATCACATTCACCAATTAAATTGAACTTGAAATTAAATTAAATTAAATTCCTAATTTAAATAAAACACATTCCTAAATTAAATTAAATCACCTTCCTAAATTAAATAAATCATATCCTTAACTAAAAAGAATAAATCAAATCACTTCCCTTAATTAAAAGATTTTCCCTATCTCATTTTAATTAAAAGATATCCCCAATTAACACACAAATCCTTCTCCTACCCAAATAAGGTAAAACCCCCTCCCTTGACCTATAAAAAGAACCATTCACCCATCTTTCCAAACCCTGGCTGGCTTGCAGATTCACACAAAAAATCACAAAACCAAAAGAAATAAACCCTAATCGTGAGCCACAAATAAACAAGAACAGCCACGCCACAATTCAACAACTACACGTAAAAATAAGCCAACACCTAGCCCACTAACCTGCCTCACGCACACACTCAACAGCCCCTCCATTCGCACACCTGCCTTCACTCAAACCTGCCATACTGCCCATCAACAGCCCCTCCATTCGCACACCTGCCTTCACTCAAACCACGCTTACTGCCCATCAACCCTTAGTCACACATTAACCGCTTCAATCAACTGCCCTCACCGCTTCAATCAACTGCCAACTTCAAACGAACAGCCCCACGCACCTTCTCCAATTCAACAGCAAGCCTATCAACTACAGCCCTCCACGCATCCCCCTACCAAGAACCCTGCACAAGCCCTTCAACGCACTCATCACACCTTCACGTAAAACCCTGCTTCACGCCACACTCCACACACTCATAGCCACACGTTGCCGCTTCAACATAGCACTTATCTCACCAAACACTCACGCTAATTGCCCCTCTCACAGTAACCAATTCACAACCAAGAACAGCCCTTCACTGCACACATAAACGCCCAAAAACCAGCCCAGTTCAGCCCCACAAAATACCCCTGGAACTGCCGCAAACCTTGCCCCTTGGAACTGCCGCATAAGCCATTTAACTTTCTACCCAAACTGCCGCAAATTGCACCAACCCCACTGCCCAGTTAGCCGCAGAATTAACCCTTAAAAAAGTCTAAAGAAACTGCATTGTTTAACCACAAAAACTTCCCCCGAAACCCTCAAAAACTACCCCCAAACCAGTCCAAATAACCCTCAAAACAGTCCCCTAATTACCAAAAACAGTGACCCGAAAATACAACAAAAACGGCAATGAAACGGAGTGAAAACAACAACCCGAACAATGAAACAGCGAGGAAAGACGTTGAGTTAGTGAATCGAAAGAGTTGCGGATCATCCACCCTTCCGACGGCCGTGTAACGCGCTTTCGTGAGACGACAAAAGAGGTTAGACCTGAGGGCACCTTTTTACTTATTATCTTTTGTTTATTTTATTTACTTTAAAAATATTATTGCATGAGAGTCGTTTGAGGCATGATGTGATTGTTGGATGAGCGGGGTATGTGTTCCCTTTTGTGGTATATAGGATGGAAACCCGGACGTAAATTCCGTAGCCGAATCCGAATGGACGGTAGTGCGGTTTGTACTCGGGATACAACGCCACGTACCACTTAAGAAACACGTATTTCGTCTCATCCAAACTTGTGTTTGAGCATGTTATAGTCTTTAGGTTATTTGTTTATTATTTGAAGCATGGTTTAATTTAGTTTGTTATTTATTTGTTAAAGCATGTTTAGGTTGTTCACTATGCATGTTCTTAGTTTATGATGCATTTGGGTAATGATCCATACATGTTGATTTAATGGTTTAATATGTTTGTTGTGTTACATTGCGTGGAATTATTTGGATGAAAGCATGTTAGATCTAAGTACCCTTGAGCATGATTATTGGATAGATGCGGTTGATTTAGTGCACAAATTATATCATCACAATGACATAAGTAAGGGACCATTCCGAACCCAACGGTTTGAGGTCTTCCCTTGCGAGGGGTGAGTGCGGCCTTAAATCTTTGTCCCGGTTCACACCGGGTGGCGACTCCATGTTATTTCGTATTCTCAAATAGGCCGCGAGCCTAGAAACGGCGTCGCCCAGGTTCTGTTGTCTACAGTCTGGCGACTCCACTGGGGATAAGAGAATTGGCCTCGAAATCATGTCTTGTGATGTGTATGATTTGTGCATTAGTTGACCGTTTCTATAGTGGGTTGAGGGAGTTCAATCAAAGGCATTGTCATAAACCCGCATGAGAACGATAGTTGTATATCCTATAGAAGTTGCCTCTTATGCTTTTGATAACCACATTCATATTATATCTCATATGTCGCATGCATCTCATGCATACATGCATCATGTTAACCCTCTGTGTCTTAAAAGCCATCATAGATATCCGTTGGGTTAGAAAAAAAAAGGGTTATTCAAGAGGAGTTTAGCAAACATGGATAGTGGGGAAAAGGAAATCGAGGAATAGAAAAGTTTACGGAAATGATAGAAAGACCATTGGGGGGGCCTTCGAAAAAAAGGAAAAAAAAAAAGAGAGAGAAAAGAAAAAAAAGGGAAAAGAAAAAGAAAAAAATAGAGAAAAAGAAAAAAAAAAGAAAAAAAAAATTGTTTATTTTAGTCATTGATAGTTAGACATAAGTCCGATGATGAAACTGATTGCTTTAGGGTGAAACCTTAGAAACGATAAACTTTTGACGTGCTTTTATCTGATAATTTGAGTAATTGATCTATGTTAGACTCGTAAGCACTTGATTATGGTTCTTAGCAGTGAAAACCTGAATAGTTAGCAAAATGACTAGTCGAAGAAATTGTAGGTCGGTGAATGACCGTTTGCTTAGATGTCTATCTTGATTTGCTTATGTTATGATGTGTGGTATGGTTGAAGATGAAAGAAAAGTCTCTAAAGAAAAATGAACCACCTATAACCGATAAGCGTGAAGCTACCCATGGGCGAGTATTAGGACCACCATGAGGAGAAATGCTACCTTAAAGGGTATGTGTGTTGAAAAAAAAAAGAAAAGAGAGAAAAAAAGAAAAAAAAGAGAAAAAAAAATGAAGTTCAAAATGAAAAGAAAAGAAAAGAGAGAGACAAAGGAAAAGAAAGAAAACCATACTACATTGAGCACTGAAAAGCAACTGCAGGCATAATTGAGATATCTAGGTTGGTTTGACCCACCGATCCCGATTTTTGAAACGAAATCATCGAGTTAGCTTACTTAAGGATTAAGCTGTGAAAGAATCTTTGCACACACACTTTGAGTCTGGCCTAGATCATTTATTCAAAGACTTGGATTTGAGTTGCATCGAATGTTTTGAAGGTTCTCTGGTTTCATTACTGGGCATTCCTTGAGGACTATAATATGTATAACTATTGAGACTATTTTCGTAGCATGTGATATAGTATGATAATATGGAAGGCCCCACCATGTGGTTCATCTTGACCAAGTGCAAACCGCGGAGAACAGAAAGCTAAATTAAGACTGGGAGCGACCAGTCTACCACCCCGTGAATAAGAAGAATGACGAGAAATTGATCCATGAGACCAGAGAGAAGACTGAGCAATCACTTGGAGAACTGGGGGAAGACCTAACCCAGCGGAATAGGAAATTCATTAATGCATGCATGCATACACGTAACAAATTTTGCATTCTTTTTTGTGTTTGTTTTGTTTTGTATTCACAGGTTTCAAAGAAGAAAAAGAGAAAGCGGCAAAGACAAGCCAACCAAAATCAGCAACATACGAGTAGTAGTTTTGGGGATGAGTCCTAGGGCTGAGGCCCATATCAGTATCAGCTTGGGGGCGAGGCCCACGGCATCAGCATCAGTTTCGGGAATGAGTCCCAGGGTTGAGGCCCATATCAGTCAGTTTCGAGAATGAATCCTAGGGTCGAGGCCCATATCAGCAGAGCCCGGGAATGAATCCCAGGGTCGGGGCCCACACTATCAGCAGTTTCGGGAATGAATCCCAGGGGAATGAATCCTAGGGCCGAGGCCCACATCGTCAGAATTTGGAATGAATCCAGGGAATGAATCCTAGGGCCGAGGCCCACGTCTTTAGAATTTGGAATGAATCCCAGGGCCGAGGCCCATATCAGCTTGGGGGGCGAGGCCCACATTAGCATCAGTGACAGACTTGCCGGGTATGACACTCTAAGGGCGAGGCCCACATTGGTTCAGCATCGGTTTCTGTCAGGTATAGCACTCTGGGGGTGAGGCCCACATTGGTTCAGTATCGGTTTCTGCCGGGTATGGCACTCTGGGGGCGAGGCCCACATTGGTTCAGTATCGGTTTCTGCCGGGTATGGCACTCTGGGGGCGAGGCCCACATTGGTTCAGCATCAGTTTCTGCCGAGTAGGGCACTCTGGGGGCGAGGCCCGCATCATATCAGATCAGTTCTGCCGGGTATGGCATTTTGGGGGGAAGGCCCACATAGCATCAGATCAGTTTCTGCCAGGCATGGCATTCTGGGGGTGAGGCCCGCATGAGATCAGATCAGTTCGGCCGAGGATGGCATTCTGGGGGCGAGGCCCATATCACATCAGTTTCAGCTTCTGCCGAGAATGGCATTTTGGGGGCGAAGCCCATATTGAGATCAGATCAGTTTCGGCCGAGGATGGCATTCTGGGGGCGAGGCCCATATCACATCAGTTTCAGCTTCTGCCGAGAATGGCATTTTGGGGGCGAAGCCCATATTGAGATCAGATCAGTTTCGGCCGAGGATGGCATTCTGGGGGCGAGGCCCATATCACATCAGTTTCAGCTTCTGCCGAGAATGGCATTTTGGGGGCGAAGCCCGTATTGAGATCAGATCAGTTTCGGCCACGGATGGCATTCTGAAGGCGAGGCCCATATCACATCGGTTTTAGTTCCTGCCGAGAATGGCATTCTGGGGCGAGGCCCATATTACATCAGATCATTACAGTCCGGGAATGGACAGCTCGGGAATGAGCACGCCGAGAATGGTACTCTGGGAATGGAGATCGGTTCGGGAATGGACCACAACGGTGACAGTTCGGGAATGGACTTCATCACACTACATCACAGCTACACTCCGGGAATGGAGATCGGTTCGGGAATGGACCACAACGGTGACAGTTCGGGAATGAACTCCACCACACCACAGCACATCATCGGTTCGGGAATGGACCAGGGGTCGAAGCACCTCAACATCAACTCAAATCAACACGGCAAGTCAAGTGGCAGCTGGCGAGCCAGGTAAGTAAAAATGCATTGCACGTACTTTGATAGAATTGTCATTGTCACACACTGCACAAGTCCCATCAAAGTGGGGGCGACTGTAGGCATTGCGTTTTTGCATATCAGCCCAATGATGAGTCTCGTATGGAGACACTACCTCTTTAGTTGTGAAAGCCGCGGGAAATGGACGTTGGAAGGGTAAAGTTGGAAAATGGAATTTTTGTCAGATTTAACTCGCTTTTTTCGCTTCGGGTTCGCTTGTTAGACCTCTGTTTTAAAACACACCAAACCCATTAAAACACATCTCACAAATTAAATAATTAAAATATTTAAAACACATCTCACAAATTAAATAATTAAAACCAATTAAAATTAAACTTAAATTAAATTAAATCACATTCACCAATTAAATTGAACTTGAAATTAAATTAAATTAAATTCCTAATTAAATAAAACACATTCCTAAATTAAATTAAATCACCTTCCTAAATTAAATAAATCATATCCTTAACTAAAAAGAATAAATCAAATCACTTCCCTTAATTAAAAGATTTTCCCTATCTCATTTTAATTAAAAGATATCCCCAATTAACACACAAATCCTTCTCCTACCCAAATAAGGTAAAACCCCCTCCCTTGACCTATAAAAAGAACCATTCACCCATCTTTCCAAACCCTGGCTGGCTTGCAGATTCACACAAAAAATCACAAAACCAAAAGAAATAAACCCTAATCGTGAGCCACAAATAAACAAGAACAGCCACGCCACAATTCAACAACTACACGTAAAAATAAGCCAACACCTAGCCCACTAACCTGCCTCACGCACACACTCAACAGCCCCTCCATTCGCACACCTGCCTTCACTCAAACCTGCCATACTGCCCATCAACAGCCCCTCCATTCGCACACCTGCCTTCACTCAAACCACGCTTACTGCCCATCAACCCTTAGTCACACATTAACCGCTTCAATCAACTGCCCTCACCACTTCAATCAACTGCCAACTTCAAACGAACAACCCCACGCACCTTCTCCAATTCAACAGCAAGCCTATCAACTACAGCCCTCCACGCATCCCCCTACCAAGAACCCTGCACAAGCCCTTCAACGCACTCATCACACCTTCACGTAAAACCCTGCTTCACGCCACACTCCACACACTCATAGCCACACGTTGCCGCTTCAACATAGCACTTATCTCACCAAACACTCACGCTAATTGCCCCTCTCACAGTAACCAATTCACACACCAAGAACAGCCCTTCACTGCACACATAAACGCCCAAAAACCAGCCCAGTTCAGCCCCACAAAATACCCCTGGAACTGCCGCAAACCTTGCCCCTTGGAACTGCCGCATAAGCCATTTAACTTTCTACCCAAACTGCCGCAAATTGCACCAACCCCACTGCCCAGTTAGCCGCAGAATTAACCCTTAAAAAAGTCCAAAGAAACTGCATTGTTTAACCACAAAAACTTCCCCCGAAACCCTTCAAAAACTACCCCCAAACCAGTCCAAATAACCCTCAAAACAGTCCCCTAATTACCAAAAACAGTGACCCGAAAATACAACAAAAACGGCAGTGAATTGGAGTGAAAACAACAACCCGAACAATGAAACAGCGAGGAAAGACGTTGAGTTAGTGAATCGAAAGAGTTGCGGATCATCCACCCTTCCGACGGCCGTGTAACGCGCTTTCGTGAGACGACAAAAGAGGTTAGACCTGAGGGCACCTTTTTACTTATTATCTTTTGTTTATTTTATTTACTTTAAAAATATTATTGCATGAGAGTCGTTTGAGGCATGATGTGATTGTTGGATGAGCGGGGTATGTGTTCCCTTTTGTGGTATATAGGATGGAAACCCGGACGTAAATTCCGTAGCCGAATCCGAATGGACGGTAGTGCGGTTTGTACTCGGGATACAACGCCACGTACCACTTAAGAAACACGTATTTCGTCTCATCCAAACTTGTGTTTGAGCATGTTATAGTCTTTAGGTTATTTGTTTATTATTTGAAGCATGGTTTAATTTAGTTTGTTATTTATTTGTTAAAGCATGTTTAGGTTGTTCACTATGCATGTTCTTAGTTTATGATGCATTTGGGTAATGATCCATACATGTTGATTTAATGGTTTAATATGTTTGTTGTGTTACATTGCGTGGAATTATTTGGATGAAAGCATGTTAGATCTAAGTACCCTTGAGCATGATTATTGGATAGATGCGGTTGATTTAGTGCACAAATTATATCATAACAATGACATAAGTAAGGGACCATTCCGAACCCAACGGTTTGAGGTCTTCCCTTGCGAGGGGTGAGTGCGGCCTTAAATCTTTGTCCCGGTTCACACCGGGTGGCGACTCCATGTTATTTCGTATTCTCAAATAGGCCGCGAGCCTAGAAACGGCGTCGCCCAGGTTCTGTTGTCAACACATGGACAATCTGATAATCGAGAAGTTGTAAGGTCACAGTCTCTCAAACTTGTAAATTGATGAGTGGCACCTGCATGCATAATCAATCAGCATGTGCATGCCTTTGATGATTCATGCCTTTTACATAGTGCATGTTCACGTGTTTTGTTTTTGGTTGGGGCTTGTTCGGCTCGCTTTGGCTTGTTGTCTTTATTGTTGTTTGTCGGCGATGGGGCTGGTGTTTGTTGATCAAAGCATGTGTCGGTCAGGGTCTTTGTTGAAGGGTTTATTTTTTATTTGTTACGGTTCGGTGGGGTATGTGTAGCTTAGGTCTTCACGGTAATTGGCTTGGTTTGTTCTTGTAATCGGTTGTGGCTGTTGAAGGGCGTGAGGCCTGTTTGCCAAGAGGGAAGTTGGTTTCCGAGAAGAATTGGGAGCTGTGTGTCGTGTGTAAGGAAAAAGAGGGAACCGAGAGGAGAAAGGGTAGAGAGTGGCTGAGAGGAAAATGAGGGGAGAATAAGATTAGATTTAGGGTTTCTTGTCCTGTGGTGTGTGTGTCAGTGTCGTCGTGAAGAGCCATTAGGATTTCATACTGCAGAGCTTTGAGAGAAGGCGAGAGAAAGAGGCTAGGTTTAGGATTTCATTGTTTGTGTAAAAAATGAGAGAGAGGGGCGTCCCGAGATCAGGGAAGAAGCATCCAGGCTAGGGTTTTAGTTTGGTGGTCTTTATATAGTGGTGTATTAGTGTTAGGGTTATGCATGCGGGCTTTCGATGGGTGTGTATGGGCTTTGGATGGGTGCGAAGGTTTTGGGCCAAGATTAATGTATGAAACATGAATCGACTAAGCGAACCCGCGGCTAACTAGCGAGTTTAAATTTGACGAGCTATTAATTTTATATTTTTCCCTTCCGACGTCCGTTTCTCGCAACTTCCGCAACTTATCGAGTAGTGCCTCCATACGAGGCTCATCATTGGGCTTTATGCAAAAATGCAGTGTCTACAGTCGCCCCCACTTTGATGGGGCTTCTGCAGTGTGTGAGAGTGACAACCTTATCAAAGTTATGCATGTATTTTTTACTTACCTGGTTCATCGGTTGTCATACTTACCTGCTGCTTTGCGAGATGCTTCGAACTGAATTTATTTGATGGCGAGGTGTTGTGACCCCTAAGGTTCATCCCGGTAAGATGTTGTGATCTCTAGGATTCATTACCGAACTGAACTGATGTGAGGTGGTTCATTCCCGAACCGTTACTTGATATGTGGATGGTTCATTCCCGAACCCTTTTCGATGAGAGGTGGTCCATTCCTGAACCGTTACTTTCTGAGAGGTGGTCCATTCCCGGACCGTTACTTGATGAGAGATGGTCCATTCATGAACCGTTTCTGATGTGAGATGGTTCATTCTCGAACCGTTACTTTATGAGATGTGGTTCATTCCCGAACTGTTAATTTATGAGAAGTGGTCCATTCTCGAACCGTTACTGAGTTGAGTTGATGGCGATGCCCTTTGACCTCTGGGTCTTTTTCCCGAACCACCGAGTTGAGGGTCTTGTTCCCAAGCTGTGCTGAATGTGATGGTGAGGTGATTTTGACCCATGGGCCTTCTTCCTGAACCACCGAGTGGGTTTTGTTCCTGAATTGTGCTGAGTGTGGCCTTTATTTCCGAGCTATTGATTGTGGGCTTTATTCCTGAACTGTGTTGATTGTAGGCTTTATTCCCGAACTGTGTTGATTATGGACTTTGTTCCCAAACTGTGCTGATTGTGGGCTTTGTTCCCTGGGCTTTATTCCCAAATTGTGTTGAGAGTGGGCTTTATTCCCTGAACTTTGTTGAGAGTGGGCTTTATTCACTGGGCTTTGTTCCTGAACTGTGTTGAGAGTGGGCTTTGTTCCCTAGGCTTTATTCCTGAACTGTGTAGAGAGTGGGCTTTGTTCCCGAACGGTGCTGATTGTGGGCTTTGTTCCCTGGGCTTTATTCCCGAACTGTGTTGAGAGTGGGCTTTATTCCCTGAACTGTGTTGAGAGTGGGCTTTATTCCCTAACTGTGCTGAATATGGGTTTTGTTCCTGATATAGGCAGAGTGTGGGCTTTGTTCCCGAACTGTGTAGAGAGTAGGTTTTGTTCCCGAACTATGTTGATTTGGGCTTTGTTCCCGAACTTGCTTGTCTTTGCCGCATTTTCCTTTTTTCTTCAAAAACCTGCGAACACAAAACAAAAATTGTGTGTATGTGATGTGTATGCATGGATGCATTTCATATTCCAATATGTTAGGCCTTCCTTGTGCCCCTTGGTCGCCCTTGGGCCTGCTTACAATTTCCTCTGTCAATTCTACTCTAGTGATTGCTCAGTTTTCTTTGGTCCCATGACTTAAGATCTCCTCATGTCCCTGATTCGTGAGGTGGTAGACTGGTTTCCCCCAGACCTGGTTTAGGTTTATCCTCTTTACTGCTTGCACTAGGTCAATGTAGACTACGTGATGTCTCACTCCGTATCAAAATACTATATTATAGGCTATAAAAGAGTCCCAATAGTTATACATATTATTGTCCTCAAAGAGTGCTCAGTAATGAGACCAGAGAACCTTCAAAGCACTCGATGCAACTCAAATCTTAGTTTTTGAATAAATGATCTAAGCCAGACTCAAAGTGTGTGTGTGTGTGCAAAGGTTCTTTTACAGCTTGATTCCTAGGTAATCCAACTCAATGATTTCGTTTAAAAATTGGGTTCGATGGGTCAAACCAACCTAGATGTCTCAATTATACTCTGCAATTGCTTTTCCATGCTCAATAAGGCATGGTTTTCTTTTTCTTTTGTCTTTCTTTCTTTTCTTTTTTTTTATTCTTTTTTATTCTTCCTTTTTTTTTCAACACACCTACCCTTTAAGGTAGCATTTCTCCTCATGGTGGTACTAATACTCGCCCATGGGTAGCTTCACGCTTATCGATTATAGGTGGTTTTTTTTTAGACTTTTCTTTTATTTTCAACCATACCACACATCATAACACAAGCAAATCAGAATAGACATCTAAGCAAACGGTCATTCATTGACCTGTAATTTCTTCAACTAGTCACCTTGCCAAATACTCAGGTTTTCACAGCTATAAACCTATGATTAAGTGCTCACAAGTCTAACTTAGATCAATTACTCAAAGTATCAGATAAAAGAGCATCAAGAACTTATCGTTTCTAAGATTTCACCCTAAAGCAAACATTTCATCATCGGACTTATGTCTAACTATTAAGGACTAAAAATAATTTTCTTCTCTTTTTTTTCTCTTTCTTTTTTTTCTTTTTTTTTTGCTGAAGGTCCCCTAATGGTCTTTCTATTTTTGCAATAAAGTTTTCTATTTCTCGGCTTCCTTTTCCCGATATCTATGTTTGCTAAACTCTTCTTGACAAATCTCTCTTTCTCTAACCTAACGGATATCTATGATGGCTTTTAAGACACAAGGGTTAACATGATGCGTGTATGCATGAGATGCGTGCGATATATGAGATATAATATGCATATGGTTATCAAACAACATATATCCTTCCGACCTTATTTCTCCCACACTCGTGGTAAGTCCATTTCTGTCCTAGGTATGGCTTATTTTATGCACCAATATAGGGTACACAAAATCGTTCTCTCCTATGCTACGGGGTGAACCTGGGCTACCTCAGTCCCTTTCCATCGGTAAAAGACAAAGACCGCCCATTTTCAACATGGACTAAGCCTATTATGGGATCATACCATTGTCTAGAAACGACGAATTGGGCTTTCAGCAACCGTGGTCATGGGGATGAACTTGGAAGCATCCGAAAGTATGCAAATATTTTGTAACAAGGCGTATCCTTCCTAGATGAAAGCCAGTGTGGATATCGGACACATGCTTCTACCATATTTAGATTATGATTGGATTTTCTAAGTCCATCAAGGTTTTCATACAAGTTGGCCCATTATCATTTCAAAGCATTCAATCAAATTATCGCGAGGTACAAACTTATCCCAGTTGCAAAAGGCCCAATAGGTTTACACTTTTGCGATAAGGTGGCTAAATAACTTCAAATGATACATGGCCCAAACACAAAGTGGCCCATCAGTATTTTCAAAGCTTTTGGCCCAATCATCATAAGACATAAACTCGTCCCAGTTTAAATGGCCCAACAAGTTCACATCTCATGACAAGAAATCCAAATGAATCCAAATGATGATGGTCCCAAACACAAGCATAAATGGTGGCTTCTATAGGTCATATAATTATGGTTCTCATGCAGTTTTATGGGAGTATTGATAAAGACTCCTGTCGGCGAAGGGTTGCCCACAACTAGGTCTCCCCACTCAAGGGTTTGAATGACCGAGTGATCACATATTTTTTATACCCTAAGGTATGTGCCAATGAATGATGACACCATTTAATGATCCGCCGCTTCGAGCAAAAGCGATTTCACGATACACGATGCCATCAAGGTAAAAAGGGGTATGCAAAATATATGAGAAGCAAGAATCACAAACATTACAAGACATTATTTCGGGGCTGATTCTCTATCCCCAGTGGAGTCGCCAGACTGTAGACATGGCCACAGAGGTGGGCGATGTTGTCCGGGCTCGCGGCCCGTTCGGGAGTACGGAGTAATCTGCAGGGGACTAAATCGGAGTATGAATGAGTCGCCACCCAGTGTGAACTGGGAAATGATTTAAGGCCGCACTCACCCCTCGCAAGGGAAGACCTCAAACCGTTGGGTTCGGAATGGTCCCTTACTTATGTCAATCGTATTGAACAGATTTATGCTATAATGTAACCAAGTCTTATGTAACACATGCAAGATAATTTAATCAACACACAAGTTTGCATACCAATGAACATTAATAGAAACAATGGAAGCATATTACATTAAAAGAGATATTTAAGCACATTATGCGGAAAAGAATAACCAAAAAGGCAAACATGCATGAAACATGAGGAAAGAATCTGTCCAATGTGTGTATGTTCGTGAAGCGTTCATAAACGCGTTTGAACGGGATGGATATGATGCATGGTAAAGAAAAATGTGTGCGTTCGAGTAGCGTTCGAAAATACGTTTGAACGGGGTAAGGCCGAATGCATGTGTTCGAGTTGCATTAGTAAACGTGTTCGAACGGAGTGAGGCAGAATGCATACGTTCGTGTGGCGTTCGGGAACGCGTTCGAATAAGATTAAAATAACGACATCTATAATGACATAAACACATGCATGAGTGTTTCTCAAGTGGTTCGTGGAGTTGTATCCCATGTAAAAACCGCACTACCGTCCATTCGGATTCGGATACGGAATTTATGTCTGGGTTTCCATCCGATATACCGCAAGGGATAACACGCAATCATTAACACAACGCAATCATTAACCCAATGTTGACATACATGAAATATCATAACGCATATAATAATAAATAACCGAAGAGACAAATATGCGAAATAACAAGGAAGATAAATAACACAAAACAAATGCGGAATAATAAAACAACAATAAACGTAAATTAAATACGAAATAATAAAAGACTAATAATACGAAATAAATGCTGAATAATAAATATGTGACCAAAGAATTTGGTCGTTTTCAATGTAGGACTTCGCATACGCGGTTGGACGTATTTTTCATCCAACTCCGTATGTCGCATCCAGAACGACAAAATAAAATATAGTAAAGGGTGCCCTCGGGTCTCCCTTTTAAGTCGCTTTTTGGGAGTGCGTTGGGACGTCGCCGGAAGGGTTAATATTTCTGCCATTTTGTCTGGTTCACTGGTTCACTGTTTCCCCTCGCTTTTTTCTCTATTTTTCTGGTTCGTTGTTTTCACTGCTGTTTTCTCTATTTTTACCCGCCGTTTTCCTACATTTTATGTTGCTATTTTCGGTGATGATTTTTGGTGGTTCAGGGGCTATTTTTTGGGTGGTTTTGCTGCTGTTTTGAGTGGTTATTTAGGGACTGTTTCGAGGATGGTTTTGGGGACTTTTGTTGGGTCTCTAAGACATTCCCAAGATCATATAAAGCAATGAAATCATGTGAATATGAAAGTAAAGTATGGCGAATCATACTTACAAAGAGCGGATGTTGGATGCATTGAACACAAAAATTTTACCTCCTCCTAGTTTCGGCCAAGGTCCTCTTTGAAGTGGAAATCCAAGCTCCAAGCTTTGATCTTGATTCCAAGCTCAAGGGATTAGTTTCCCTAACACCTTGATATGATTCCTTGAATGTGCTAGCAAGAAAGAAAGAAAAACAATTTTCCTTTCGTTGTTAAGAAGCTCACGACAGTAAGCTAAAAGAGAGAGAGAGTTTCAATTTTCTTTTGATTTTGTTTTCTAAAAACCTAATACCAAAATCCTTCACACTTTTGGTATATTCTTTTCCAAAAAGCATAAAGAAAAATGGAGGGAAAAATGGCATTCAATGCCTCCATCTACTCCCATCATGAATAGTGAGTGGTTGTCAATCACAAAAAGGTGACATGACTTCCATCACTAAAGTGACCGGCGATGTGACTTGCGATGTGACTTGTGGGGCCCATTTTAATTCAAAATGCGAGTGGGCCCGCAAACACATTCCGGGATCGGGTTCGTTAATTCCGAATTAACGAACTTTCCGTTGCGATGTAATTAAATCAAATTTAATTAAATAATTATACCTAGCAAAATTACTATTCACGTAGCTCGCGAATTAATTCTAAATTAATTCATTTGCCCGAATTAAAATCCAATTTTAATTCCGCGTCGAAATCTAATTTAGTTTAATATATCGAATATATTATTTTATCGATTAATTCCAAATTAATCGTTCTCTCTTTTCAAATAATATTTTATCCCAGATAAAATATCATCGCAATTAATCCAAGATTAATTATGTTCGAATCATACGTCATCGGTGAATCTTCGAGAAGCGACCCATGAGATATCTAGATATGTTGGCAGTAAATCTGGTCGTCGGACTATCCGAACACGTACGTACCTCGTACTATATTTTTACCGATTTACGAGACATGGTTGGCTTCTAGCAAAGCATCGTGCCTACCCAATTCTCCAGAAATATTCTTAAAGGAATATATAAACTATGTCAGGCGTAGAATACGTAGTATTGCGTATTGCGATCTAGTATCGGATGTCACATGCAAGGCCTGGGGCTAGAATAGTGTATGCCCCGTACGAAGCATATATCGGATTACAAGCAACTAATCTCTTTAATCGGATAATCATGACCATGTCATATTATCTCGATGGTTGCAAGCATTTAGTGTACCAGTTTTGTATCCATGCATGATCATCATCTCCATATGACTGAAGTGATACTTCCGTCTTGACATCACACCCAATACACTACGATTCTCAATAAACCCAGAAGAGGCGTACATAGAACCTGTTAAAGTCCTGAACGACCAAAACCAAAGCGTATTGATTGTCGCAAGTACTAACGATGCAAGTCTCAGGTTAAGACCAAATACACCTACCCTGATGCGGATTCCCATAGACACCTAGTCATACTACCAATAGGATTCTGCGGGGTCTATCCAAAGCGAAGTTATTTCCGTACCATCGATAAACACAACCTCCTATCACACTTGCATAAGTATCCAACACTTAAATATATGAGAACTTTGCTATTACGCTTCCATAACATGCACAAGTGCAATACTAGTCTATTCCGTATTATCGATGTCCAGTCTCGATAATACTACATATGAATTTTGATAAAATATGTCCAAGTACCCACTCTTCGAAAATATGGATTTACGTGTCTTGTTTATATGTCCCAGACGACAATGCCACATATAAGTTTCATCTTTGTTACTTACTTTAAGCCCTTTGTTTGTTACATTATATGTTTGAGATTGATTCATATTCAAAATATAAAGACCATTATTTACATCAGCAGTGCAAATTTCAATATCATTTTTATACATAAAACACCCAGTGTTACTAAATACAAAAGTATACCCACATTGGGCTAACATAGATACAGAAATAATATTCCTAGTCAAACTATGTACATAATAACAGTCTGATAGTTTAAGTACATGCCCGAGAGCAGTTCCAAAACAAAAGTGCCAACGGCCAAAACGGCGACTTGTGTCTCATTTACAATGTGTCGGTGCCTTGCCCGCTTTGATTTCCTTCATGTGTGCCTTGTACTCGCGGCAGTCATGCTTCCAGTGACCCCGCTTGCCGCACTGCAAACATACATCTTGGGATTAGTCTTTACCCTTCCCAGAAGGTTTTGACGAATTGGCCTTGCCCTTCATTTTCTTCTTCTTCTTTACACCTTCAGTCGCCTTGGGTAAAGCCCTCGGAGTCTGAGATGTTGAAGCGAAGTGCGCCTCGCGCTTCTTGCACTTTTGAAGCTCTTTTTCTGCTTCGCGCAGTGTGGACATCAACTCTCCAATAGTTTGTTCTTGGTTCATCATATTGTAGTTCATGATGAACCCACTCCAAGTATCGGGGAGAGACTGTAAGATCAAATCTATTGAAGTCTCAGCCTCAAAAACGATGCTCATCTGTCCGAGCTGCTCAATGTCAGTAATCATCTATGGCACATGGTGCTCAACAAACGTACCCTCTGACATGCGAGCGCGGAAGAGCTTCTTCTGCAACTCATATCTTTGCGATCTAAGATTAGATCGGTGAAGATCATGCAACTTCGCCATCATCTCATAGGGATCCAATCCTTTGTTTTGACGACCGAATTATGGAGTCATAGCAGCAAGCATTACCGATTGAGCAGTCGCGTTGTCATCACTATGAGTCTTCTAAAGCTCTAGCTCAAGCAACTGATCAGGTCGGGGCTTAGGCCCAAGAGGTCTCTCTATAGTGTAGAGCAACTTCTCGGATCCCAGGACAATCCTGAGATTCATGTCCCAATCTTGAAAGTTTGTGCTATTAAAGATATTATCGCCCATGACAATATCTCTAATGCTTAACTTTCCTGTCATCTTAATCGCAATAGTCCAACTATTCGATTAACGATGTATGGGTACAGTCTAACTATTACAAGAAAAATAATAATATATTAGTCCAACTAATAAAATAATTGACGAAATAATTTGAAAGCGCCTGAAACTAAGTATTTGAACAAAATTGCAAATTCAATACTAGCTTCCCACTAATTTTCGGCGAGCCTCTAGCCCTCTGTTGAGTACTCGGGAAACTTAGTTTCCTAGTGGGCTAGGATCCCGTTAAATAACACACAACCTTGACTTTGGCCAGCAAGTTGTACGATATTTAACTAGGTAGATCTCTAAGATCAATTGGATCTCATCCAATTCCTATATCTGGTAGGTGGACCTCCAAGTCCAAAACATATATACAATATAGATGCCAATATATGCAATATATTTTCCTAACCGTTTTCCTCTGAATCAACTAAGCATTGGCTTTGGCACAACAAGCTTAATGATTCCAGTTAAGCAGAACCCATTGACTTTGGAAAGCTTCGTAATCGATGTCGATGGACAAGAAGTGATCTTGACTTTGGCCAACAAATCACAACTTGGACAAGACATACGATATGGAACAAAGCCTTTATGATTCAAACACATCCGCGATGGACAAAGGTCTTGACTTTGGCCAACAAACCAGTGCCAATCTTGGATCTTGAGTAAGAATCACTCAATGGAAGGAAAACGTTTAATATTTATTGAAGGTTTTTTTGCGTAAATTGGCAACCAATTTATTATATTTGTTAGGTCTCATCATACACCCTTAAGCATGCATTCTAAAAGCATAATAAGGCGCGGTAAATAAATTAATAATGATATGTACATGGATATCTCATAGATTGTTCCTAGAACAAATCACTTCATTTCCTCTCCCCGGCTAGCACTATTCTTACTTCTACCCAATTACATAATACAATTAAAGAACCCTCATTAACATTGAGGGGAATTAGGTGAGAAGAGAATTACAAAGAATCGAGAGAGATAAGGCTGGACACGCAGGTCCAATTTAATAAATTCTAAATTTACAATAATTTCCAAAATTGCCCTTTCCCTTCTAATATCCATCCGATATACATTATTCATTCAACACATCCATGTATTCACACAAAATATGTTATTCAATCAATCTAATCCAATTAATTAATCTTTAAATAAAGTAATCATCCAATGTTCAAACAACGATTTGATTTGCGCGAGTCCAACTCGTTTAAGAATAAGTACTCAAAGTATGAATTCTTGAATTATATCAAACTACAATTTAAATCTAATTTAATTCGTATTCAATAGTAATTCTATATTTAATTCAAAATCAAATAACTACACTTTTAAATGCGCCTTTACGACTTAGATTCCAAATCTAATCTAAATGGGTCTCAAAGCCCAATTAAAATCCAATGTCATTTAATTAAAGTCCAATGGGCTTTCAATTAATTTCTTAAGGCATGGACTTTGGTCAATATGGGTCAAACCCAAATACCAAAGCCCAATTAAGGAATCACATTATTTTCCAAGAAACCAATTTAGGCCCATTAGGCCCAATTAAACATAAAAGGCCTATTTGTCATATTTGGACTTAATGGAATGGTTTAGGCCCAATTTGGATCCAATCCAATTGTCCTAAACCGACTTGGCCCAATCAAGCCCATTAGGCCCAAATACAACAATTAAGCCCAATTCCAAATTAAGTCTAATTTATTAAATTCTAAAATTCCAAATTTCATAATTTAATTAATTAAAGTGTATAACCATGATTAACTATTTTAATTAAGATTTCCAAAATACTAATCTAATCAATTAATCATGCTTATTCATCATCAATACATGTCCAATATTATTGAAACAAAAAATCATCTCATTTCATGCTTTGAAGCTCACGACATTTATATGGATTTTATATCCGATTCTGATTTCAATTCGATTGAATCTTAAATCAATATATCCATGTCTTTGAACTCATCCAATGATAAAAAAAAATACCATGACTTTAGGGCTATTAAGTATTCGGCCAAGCCTAGCAAATTTGGGAAAATCAATCCAATTAATTTTTCTACAAATTGATAATGCATAACTCCAAGTTATTAATATACAATCATACTCAAAGAAACAATTGGATTAAAACATGCTCAAATCAAAAATACCCAAATCAAGAATATAAACCCTAAGTTCAATTTCATGTTCATCAAGGCTCATGATACCATTGTTGGGTCTCTAAGACATTCCCAAGATCATATAAAGCAACGAAATCATGTGAATACGAAAGTAAAGTATGGCGGAATCATACTTACAAAGAGCGGATGTTGGATGTGTTGAACACAAAAATTTTGACTCATCCTAGTTTCGGCCAAGGTCCTCTTTGAAGTGGAAATCCAAGCTCCAAGCTTTGATCTTGATTCCAAGCTCAAGGGATTATTTTCCCTAACACCTTGATATGATTCCTTGAATGTGCTAGCAAGAAAGAAAGAAAAACAATTTTCCTTTCCTTGTTAAGAAGCTCACGACAATGAGCTAAGAGAGAGAGAGAGAGTTTCAATTTTCTTTTGATTTTGTTTTCTAAAAACCTAATACCAAAATCCTTCACACTTTTGGTATATGCTTTTCCAAAAAGCATAAAGCAAAATGGAGGGGAAAATGGCATTCAATGACTCCATCTACTCCAATCATGAATAGTGAGTGGTTGTCAATCACAAAAAGGTGACATGACTTTCATCACTAAAGTGACAGGCGATGTGACTTATGGGGCCCACTTTAATTCAAAATGTGAGTGGGCCCGCAAACATATTCCGGACTCGGGTTCGTTAATTCCGAATTAACGAACTTTCCGTTGCGACGTAATTAAATCAAATTTAATTAAATAATTATGCGTAGCAAAACTATTATTCACGTCGCTCGCGAATTAATTCTAAATTAATTCGTTTGCCCGAATTAAAATACAATTTTAATTCCGCGTCGAAATCTTATTTCGTTTAATATATCGAATATATTATTTTATCGATTAATTCCAAATTAATCGTTCTCTCTCTTTAAATAGTATTTTATCCCAGATAAAATCTCTCCGTAATTAATCCTAGATTAATTATGTTTGAATCATACATCATCGGTGAATCTTTGGGAAGCGACCCATGAGATCCCTGGATATTTTGGCAGTAAATCCGATCTTCGGACTATCCGAACACGTACGTACCTCGTACTACGTTTTTATCGATTTACAAGACATGGTTGGCTTCTAGCAAAGCACCGTGCCTACCCAATTCTCCAGAAATATTCTTAAAGGAATATATAATCTATGTCAGACGTAGTATACGTAGTATTGCGTACTTCGATCTAGTATCGGATGTCACAAGCAAGGCCTGAGGCTGGAATAGTATATGCCCCGTACGAAGCATATATCGGATTACAAGTAACTAGTCTCTTTAATCGGATAATCATGACCATGTCATATTATCCCGATGGTTGCAACCATTTAGAGTACCAGTTATGTATCCCTGCGTGATCATCATCTCTATATGACTGAAGTGATACTTCCGTCTTGACATCACACCCAATACACTACGATTCTCAATACACCCAGAAGAGGCGTAAACATAACCTGTTAAAGTCATGGACGACCAAAACCAAAGCGTATTGATTGTTGCAAGTACTAGCGATACAAGTCTCAGGTTAAGACCAAATACACCTACCCTGATGCGGATTCCCATAGACACATGGTCATACTACCAATGGGATTCTGTGGGGTCAATCCAGAGCGAAGCTGTTTCCGTACCATCGGTAAACACAACCTCCTATCACACTTGCATAAGTATCCAATACTTAAATATATGAGAACTATGCTATTACGCTTCCATAACATGCACAAGTGCAATACTAGTATATTCCGTATTATCGATGTCCAGTCACGATAATACTACCACTAGGGATATTTAATGATTAAACCGTTATGGATTGATACTGTCTTATATCTTATAATCTGGAACTAATCATAAGGACTTTTATCATTTATATATTTAAGTAATCAAATTACAAAATGATAAAATGCAATTTCCATTGCTACATAGTTAATTTGTACAAAAACCACAATGACTTTTACAAATAGTGACGCTATGGGTCATAATTGTCTAACACTATTTATGTTACTGGTTCGGCAGTTTGGTGAGATTTTATGGGGCTATTTTTTGTTTATTTGTGCTTATAGAATGCGATTGTGACGCGCATGACCAGGGCTGAATTAAAGAAAAATATGCATGTATACAGGATTAATTGCATGGACGATCTGATAATCGAGAAGTTGTAAGGTCACAGACGCTCAAACTTACAAATTGATGAGTGGCACCTGCACGCATAATCAATCAGCATGTGCATGCCTTTGATGATTCATGCCCTTTACATAGTGCATGTTCACATGTTTTGCTTTTGGTGGGGGCTTGGTCGGTTGGCTTTAGCTTGCTGTCTTTGTTGTTGTTTGTCGGCGATGGGACTGGTGTTTGTTGATCAAAGCATGTGTCAGTCAGGGTCTTTGTTGAAGTGTTTATTTGTTTATTTGTTACGGTTCGGTGGGGTGTGTGTAGCTTAGGTCTTCACGGTAATTGGCTTGGTTTGTTCTTGTTGTCGGTTGTGGCTGTTGAAGGGTGTGAGCCCTGTGTACCAATGGGGAAGTTGGTTGCCGAGAAGAATTGGGAGTTGTGTGTCGTGTGTGAGGAAGAAGAGGGAACCGAGAGGAGAGAGGGTAGAGAGTGGCTGAGAGGAAAATGAGGGGAGAATAAGATTAGCTTTAGGGTTTCTTATCATGTGGTGTGTATTAGGGTTAGGGTTATGCATGCGGGCTTTCGATGGGTGCGTATGGGCTTGGGATGGGTGCGAAGGTTTTGGGCCAAGAATAATGTTTGAAATAGGAATCGACTAAGCAAACCTGCGGCTAACTAGCGAGTTTAAATTTGACGAGCTATTAATTTTAGATTTTTCCCTTCCGACGTCTGTTTCCCTAGACTTCCAAAACTTATCGGGTAGTGCATCCATACAAGGCTCATCATTAGGCTTTATGCAAAAATACAGTGTCTACAGTTCCATAAAATTTGTGCAAATGCTGCCAGAATAGTATAGAGTGGATGAAAGAACTGGAAGATACATGTGAGAGACCAACAAAGAAGGAGCCGATAACATGGCGGCCGAAAACATTCGCACCAAGGTTCTATGGGGAAAATTCAAACTTCGTTCAGAATATCAGGACATTTAGGCTAAAAATTCATCAGCTGAATGTGTGGTATTCGTACCATAGGCCGCATTCGAACTATCGACTAGGGAAGAACTATCCTCATATGGACGAAATGACCAGGACATAATTGAGACGACACTAAAGGAATTACGACGTATGATGCACCAGTAATGTGACATGAATGTCACCACTGGTCATAGTCCTCTAACCAATACCCATGCAAGGAAAAAGCCAACTGCGAACGTTAAGGATGGCAGTGGCAAAGAAGAGACCGATACAGGCTGTAAAGAGCGCAACAAATTTGACCGACGAAAACAGGATGAGACAAATGATGAAGAACCTCCTATTGTCATCCAGTTTGGTAGCATGCCTCCGGTTGTGGCTAATCATTACTTGTTGTCTAAAAAGTTCAAAGGGGGCAACAATGAGACCTCGTAGAGGAATGAAGATGTCTATGAAGGCGACGAGATAGAATTTGCAACACTCGCAATAAATGACAGAGAAGCCTCGAACGAAGAACTGACCGAAGTAGAAGAAGAAATAGACATCAGGACTGAAGCACGAAGAAGGGGGACAATACATAATCGATTTCTCAGAGAGTTATACGAAGTCGGAAATCCCACAGTGGGAACATTGGGAGAAGATTTGGGGCGATCCACATACCTCGTGCTATACGGAAGGCCCAAAATAAAACAGTTCGTAACCAGAGCAGAAAAATGAAGGATGTCCACCAATAATGTGTCCTGTGATAGGCCGATCACTTTGCCAGCTTCTGGATGGGACAAGCAGGAAGAACCACCTCAAGACAATACAAGTGGTGAGCAAACGATGGAAGTAGGAATGTTAGGGAAGGTAACATTCCCAAAACCACAGCAGTAAATGAAAAAACATCTCCGACCACTTTATGTAAAAACAAAGGCAAACGGGATCCCCATCACTAAGGTGTTAATCGATAATGGAGCGGCCATCAACGCCATTCCAGTTAGGATGTTGGGATGATTGGCGAAATCAAAGGACGATCTCATCCCTACAGAAGTAGTACTTACGAGTTTTAATGGAGGGGCAACGACCGCTAAATGAGTCATTCCATTAGATCTACAAGTGGGAAGCACTACCAAGACGACGGTATTCTTTGTCATAGACGGGCCAACCACGTATAACATGCTCTTAGGGCGAGATTGGATCCACGGCAACCGATGCATTAGTTCGTCCCTTCATCAATGTCTGGTTTTCTAGAATCAGAAGGACAAAGTGGAAGTGGTACATACTGATAGTAGGCCTTTCCCAGCAGAGACGAATTCAGCTGAATATTTCAAGTATAAGGGAAATTATGGACCGATTAGAGTACGAGATGAAGCCGGAAGTCTATCTATAGTGGCCAAGAATGACGGGTCATACACTGCGGAATTGTTAAATGATTTGTTCGTGCGAACAAGGCCAACTATAGTGGCCTTCAAAGGGCCAACGCATGACTATGAAACCACTAATTCAAATGAGGAAGAGCGAACAAAGTAAAGAACAAGCCACGCTTACGACCAATAGAGTGAGCTTAATGGCTTATGTGACAGAACAGAAAGTTGAAGCCAATGCTCAGGCCGCAATTTCGACCTTAAGAGAGAAATTATTAACACACTAGACGAAAGGTAGAATAAGAGAGGCATGCGGGGTGGATTGTTTAATGGAAGAAAGCAATTGGGACGAATGACAGAAAGAGGAAGAAGAATACACCCAGAATGGGCGACATAAAGCAAATATTACTAGGATGCAGGACGTTTTAGATGAGGTAAACCTAGGGAGTGAGGACGACAGACGCGTCACTTATATCAACAAGGAGCTAGATGTCCAGGTACGCGAAAACCTAATCCATCTTTTTCAAAAATATAAAGATTGTTTTGCTTGGGATTATAATGAAATGACTGGTTTAGATAAAACTTTAGTATAACATAGGTTGCCAATTATGCCAAATCACAGGCCATATAAGCAACCCCCCAGAGGTTTGCACCCAATGTTATGCATGACATTAAAAAAGAATTCGAGCGCCTCTCGAAGGCGAAGTTCATTAGAACGACCAGATATGTAGAATGGTTGTCAAATATCGTCCATGTCATGAAAAAGAAAGGGAAATTAAGAATATGTATAGATTTTAGAAATTTAAATTTGGCAACACCAAAAGACCAATACCTTATGCCTACGGTAGATTCCTTAGTGGACTCCACAACCGAATACCAAATGTATTCTTTTATGGATGGATATGCAGGGTATAATCAAATTTACATTGCTGAAAATGATATCCACAAAACGAATTTCAGATGTCCAGGGTCTTTAGGATGTTACGAGTGGGTAGTAATGTCATTCGGCCTAAAAACGCCGGAGCTACTTACCAACGGGCCATGAATTTAATTTTCCATGATCTGATCAGTAGTTTTGTGGAAGTTTACGTAGACGACATAGTGGTAAAATCTATGACCGAGGGTGAACCCTTTAACCACCTGACGATGGCTTTTGAACGAATGAGGAAGTTTAAATTAAAACTTAACCCTGCCAAATATGCTTTTGGAGTCGGAGCAAGAAACCTTTTGGGCTTCCTAGTCCACCAATGGGGAATTGAGATTGATGCTAATAAATCTCGGGTGATTACTGAAGCCAAACCGCCCGAAAGTAAGAATGAGTTGCAAAGATTTCTAGGGCAAGTTAACTTCTTAAGAAGGTTCATTTCCAATTGTGCAGGAAAAACTAAAGTTTTCTCGTCTCTACTAAGGCTAAAGGAAAATGAAGAATTCGTATGGACCGAAGAATATCAAAAAGCCTTTGAGAACTTGAAGAATTACTTATCACAGCCACCGGGGATAGTACCCCATGTGCCAGGACGGCCGATGAAGCTTTACATATCCGCTGAAGAACAATCCATAGTTGGAATGATCGCACATGATGATAATACGGATGTCGAGAGAGCCATTTACTATATCAACAGACAATTGTTGAAATATGAATGTAATTATTCTACAATGGAGAAGTTATGTTTGGCTTTGTATTTCACATGTACTAAGCTACGCACCTACTTTAGGCCGACCACTGTATATCTAATTACAAAAATCAATATAGTGAAGAACATGTTTTCTCGTCCTATTTTGCATCAAATAGTTGGTTTTTGGTCTTTATCATTGTTAGAATTTGACATACGAAATGAACCCCAAAAAGTCATAAAAAATCAGGCCCTTGTGATTTTTTAGCCGATCACCCGTGTTTAAGCACCACCAAAGAAATGGGAATGGAAATAGGCGAGTGCGGTTTAAAGCTATGGACGATGTATTTTGATGGCTCTAGCACGACAAAAGGGCATGAATGGGGATAGTTTAGGTCAGTCCGCTAGGAGAACCATTCCATATCATGATCAAGTTGGACGAATGTTGCACCAACAATCAGGTCGAATACGAGGCCTTGATATTTGGGTTGGAAATGCTCCTTGATATGAGAATAAAACACGTATCCGTCAAGGAGATTCGCAACTAGTGATCCAACAAGTGACGGGGGCCTTCAAGTGCCAAAGTTCATCGGTCATAGCGCTGTCAGAAATAGCTAAAGAGCTGCTAAACCAATTTGACTTCGTATAACTGGAGCACATCCTGAGGGCGAAGAATGAGACGGCTAATGAATTGGCCCAAGCCGCCTCGGGGTATAAGCAGATGAGCATAGATAGCATATACAGAAGAGAGGAAGCCAAACCAACCCTGGTAAGACGGAAGGACGTAATGGACGTCATGGCCATCGAAACCCAAGATGAAGATCAAAATGAGGACGATTGGAGAAAAGAGATCAGAGAATTCTGAAAACAACCAGAAAATCGGAAAGACCGGAAGTTAAATCTAAGAGCCTTAAACTTCGTGGTATCAGGAGACGTTTTGTACAAGAAACTTCAAGATGGTTCTTTATTAAAATGTGTAGGGCCAACCGAATCCAAGACTATTATGGCCGAAATACATGAAGGGGTTGTAGGGGTTATTTAGGGGTTTGATCCGGTAACGCAGCGGAAGCGGTGAAAATCCGATTTTCAGATTTCAAAACTTTTTCTCGGATTAATTAAATAAACATATTTATTTAACATTCCAATAATCAAATTATGAAAATAAATTCAATAAAACATTTTTAGGTGAATTTACCGAAATACCCTTCCTTTGTATTTTTGTCCATTTTAGTCCAAAATTGATCTAATCAATTTTAAATGATTCTAAATCATTTCTAAGATGAACTTATGATGTTCAAAACATCAAAACACCAAAGCAACCAAAATCCCCAAATTCTTACATCAAGGCCGAGAGCCTCACCAAGGAGCACATTTGTGCACTTTGTCATTTCATGTCTCAAAACACATCTTAATGTAATCCAATGAACATGAAACTTTATATGCATCATATACACACACAAATACACAACATATATGAAAATCCCCAAATTTGGAATTGGTCATGAACCCTAATTTTTCAATTTCCACAAATTGGACAAATTAGACCAAATACATTAAATCAATTACTTCAATCATCATTCTTCCATCCAATCCAAGTCTCAACACAATGAAACAACTCAAGATCAAATCTAGGTCATTTAAGAGTGGGTCAATAACTCTAGATTAGCAACATGGTTTCCAAAAACCTTAAAAGAAAGTTTACAACTACAATAGTCACAACCTTCTTTCATCATACATGCTCAACACTTCTATCAAACTTCCATCAACAAAACACAAAGAAATAAAGAAAGAAATAATCTAAGAACATCACATGTTGAAGCCTAGAACCTAAGGAATAATTTCCTCTCTAATAGCAAGTTTAAAAAACTTACTAAATTCCAAGCTATCTTTAATCTTTCTTTCTTTCTCAAGCTTTCTTAAAGTTTCTTCAATGGATTTTTCTTTTGTTTAAAGTGTATTAGGTTCTGAAATGAAAACAATATATACTTCCTTTATTTTTAGCCTTGGCCGAATTTGCCAAGCCAAATACAAGAAAATAAAATTTCAATTTCATTTGCAATTTCATTAAATCAACTTGCATAAATATCTAAAAACACTTTAATGATATTTATATAAAGTCAACAAAGGCAACATAATCATTTACTTTAAATATCCTAATGTAAGATATTTATATTTTAATTAATTTAATCATTTAACAATTAAATAATTAATTAATTAATCAAATACAAATATATTAAATATATGTATAATATTTACATTAAATATTAAAAATATATATTCATTTAGGATAAAAGTCAAATAACTCATTTTGACTATTAATTAATGTGTATTTAAATTAATCAAGTATTAAATGTAAATACACAATAATTAGGCAAATGACTATCTAGTCCCTTTAGCACGTATCTTGCGTTTAACCTTTAAACGACTTTATAAATAATCAATATTATTTATTAATGTTGCTCTAGTGCTCTACGAGTATGTTTCATTATTGAGACTCTCTAGGTTCAGGTATATCCGTCACGAAATCTAATTTCGTGTCCATAATCTATCCACCTGTAGATTATGACGATCACGGATAATCTCGATGAACTATACAGGTCGAGGTCATGGCAAATGTATAATTCCTCCGTCACAGGTATCCGGATAAATCCCAGAGATATAGATGTAAACGCCAAATCTCTATCGGGATTATCCAGTCGACTATTCCATTAGCAATCTCTAAAAGAATATTTAGAACTAGCTTCTAAACTTTACCACGGGCCCATGGTTTTATCTGATTGCTAATCATATGGACTACCTATGCTCTGATACACAGAACTGACGGATCCTATCTTGATACACATAGGACACCCTGAGGATCTATCTACACCCAACGAACAGGCGGAGGTCTGATCTAAATAGATCGGTGACGTGACTGCCGTCTAAGTGTAGAGGATGTCTCATGTGCCCACAATGGCATCTCAAGTCTAAGAATCACAAGTGCTACTCAACCCAAGAAGATTCTTATTGACGCTGGTGTACCATCCATTAAGAATCTTCGGTGAGTCGTTCAGTGTTTATCCGCTATAAACACCTACACGTCTATACTAGTCTCCAAGACTTATGGTTCATTGAGAAACCATTGGAATCATATATTCCAGTATACGACATGTACCGGTCTCAACGGGTTTACTATACTGACCAAGTAGTGTAAACCTTGACCAGGAACTGTCTGAGAATGACAACGTCATGATACTACTCAATGTCCGTTGCGACGCTTTTGCAACTGCATCATGACTAATCATTCCAGGGTCATTACGTCTTTACCATATAGAAAGATAAATTATATTATAGAAACTACATATATTATTCATAATAATAATGTTTTACTGAAGTATTTAACAGAAATACAACCGGGAATTGGCGCTCTGAGCACCAACCCCAACAGGGGTCTGTGGGGCTCACTAGGCAGGGATCAAGATGAGATGGTTGATCATAAGGAGCGACTATTATTGGCCGAAAATGGGAGAATCATGAATATTGTATGCTATGGGTTGGGGAAGGCTGTTTCTGTTTAACTTGTTTGGTTTTCTTCGGCTTGGCTTTCTCAATCGGCTTCTTAGATCCAGCTGTCTCATAGGTTTTTTGGGAAAATGAGTTGGGGGAAAAAACCAGAGCAGAAGGCAAAGAAAAGAGTCTATCACGACCGGACGGTCAAAACGGTCAAAGAAAGAATGGACCGATGTGCAGGGAGAAAAGGAGGCGCATGAAAAAGAAGATAACAAATAGCGAGACTCAGAGAGGCACTGCTCGATGTCCAAAAGCGAAAGAACCTTGAAGCATTCTGATGAGGGAGAACGAGAATAAAATAACGGGAGGGGCTATCCTTGGACGAGGCCAAATTGGCGAGCAGTAAAGTTAGGAGAATACACCTCCACTCCAGCCTTGCCATTGGCCCCAGTCAAAATGTCATGAATCAGATCGCGACTGCATAAAAACTTGCGCCATATGTGATTGATCAATTCATCCCCCTCTGGCTCGGGAAGTTCATGCACAAACGAATGGCTGTCGCCCAGGGAAAAATGGAAGAAAGATGAGGTTTTGGCAAGTGTGTAGAAATACTTAAAAACAGTGCGTGGAAGAATGGAAGTTGGCTCAGATGGGGCGAACAGAAGACCAGCACAAGGATACGAACGATTCGACTCAATTAAGCCGAATACGGGAAAATAGGCTCTAAGCCAAAGCTGGATGAGCCAAAGAGATCCAAAGGAAATCGGTGAAGCCCCAGACCGAAGCTGTTTTTGAAGAACGACCAAACCCCGGTAAATAACGGCCAACAAGAAGGAAGCCAAGTCCAAACGACGACCGTGGGCAAGGTCTGACGAAATAGGGAGATAACCCACCACGGGCTTCTGACTGGGCGCGCAAATGATATATTTGCAGAGTCAGTAATAAAGGAAAACAGTACGCTCTAACACTGAGACCGGACCGGCCGATTCAAAGAACGCACGAAAGAAAGCGGAATAAGAAGAGAATGACGAATTATCCATGGAATGAGGAGAGAAACGAAAGGTAGTGCATGCGGAAATGGTCGCGCCCAAAGAGGCCAACCCGGTCAAGGCACTGAAGTCACAAAGAGTGATGGTGAAAGGACCGGAGGGAAAGAGAAAGACGTTATAGTCCGAAGACCAAAAGAGTAGCGAAGTGGGGAACATATTTCAGTCAAAATGAGGTAGGGTCAGAGAGAGCTCTATGAGAGAAAGCAGACCGGTGTCTTTGAAAGGTGTGGGTCTCTACATGCATCTTCATCCGTTTGAACCAGGTCTCAAACGAAGAGTTAGGTTTTAGCCAAGTACGGATAGGATTGGATTGGGCAAGAGGAGACACATTCAGGGGTTCCGAAAAGGGAAGGTTGGAAACATAAGGGAATAGCTGAGCCAAGGGAGCCGTGACAATGGCACTGTCATCAACAAAAATGGGGCCTAAATAGCACTGGCCATAGTTTTCATTAAGGGTATGGATGCCCAAAACACTCACAGATGAGTCACCCAACGCCGCTTGGTAATCACTGAAAGTAGAGGTGGCCTTTTTGGAAGCAGAAGAAGATGACGCCATTAGCAAAGGAAGTTGAGGGCACGAGAAAGGAAGATTTTGCAAAGAAGTATAGAGTAAAGTGATGACAAGAATAAGCCAAGCCCTTATATAGCAAAGGTGAAAAGTTCGCCCTAGGACATGTGTTACGGCCTAATTCGGGGAAAGAAAAAAGAGCGGGAAACAAAAAGGCGACGTTTGACATGATTTGATGTTGGAGTGACGCGAAAAACAGCGCATTAATTGGCGCCATGATAACCTTTCGACAAGACGTGTTGGGAACGTTGCGTATTTATTGAGGAAATGATGGATTCACATAGGGAAATGTAAAGGACGACCAATGGTACGCGTAAATGACAATAAGATAGGGCGAACAACAGCGGGCCGAAGCCGGTATACGGCCAATAGACGCCGCTCTAACTTCATCCAAGCTGTGAAATTCGCCTCGATTTCATCTTCCAAATCAATCAAGGCGAATTTGGGGGACAATTGTTGGCGAAGAAAATCACCCTAGAACGAACGAGTTAGTGAGAGGCAAAAACGAAAAGACATGTCAAGGGGCGAAAAACAATTATAACGAACAGGTATTACAAGGCGGTTTGCAATTAGGACGATCAAGGAAAAGCAGACAGGACGACTACCACGCGTTCAGTTGATCCCAAGATCTAGTAGTTAGTCAGTAACTACCCACAACCTGGCAGTTCATCACACACAGTTTGGCAGTTTACGGTAACTCCCCACGGTCTGACAGATAGTGCGGTTAACTCAGCGATTAGGTGCGTGATCTAGCAGTTGCAAGCATGACACATGGAAGTTCGTGGACTGATAACCGTCCGAGCAGTTAACCAAGCTTCACTATAAAAGGTTCACGCAGTAGAAGAGAAAGGAGACCGAAAAATGAAGACTCAAAATGAGCATTTTACTTTAATTTCTTAGCTTGTAACCCTCAGACTGTAATTTGTGTGCTTGCGCCCTTTGAATGCTTATTCACTGAAATCAAACACCTCTTGCTGAGTCTTTGTCTCAGGAAGTTTGAACCTTACACGCTCTTTGATAAAAAATTGTGCAAACAAAATCCCTATATCCCACATTCTAGATTTAATTCTAATTTAATCAAAA
The DNA here is from genome assembly GCA_019454045.1 of Zanthoxylum bungeanum. Taxonomy (NCBI): domain Eukaryota; kingdom Viridiplantae; phylum Streptophyta; class Magnoliopsida; order Sapindales; family Rutaceae; genus Zanthoxylum; species Zanthoxylum bungeanum. Next base: position 156,601 of record SKCR01030592.1, read on the forward strand.
TGCATAAATGCAACTTAACATAACACACTTTTCACATTCTATATTTAATTTCAACTTAAATAAAATTAAATATTTTTCCCAAAATAAGGAGAATTCAGTATTCACATTGAATTAAGGAGAGCAATCCTTTCGTATGAGGATTAATATTAAAATAATATAGGTTTGTAAATAGAACATGAAGTTTTAAAATATTAACCTCATTAATAGAACTTAAAGTTATCGATTGCAACTTTCTTTTTAAGACCTGATATTCTAAATAATAATGTAAGATTCAAACTTAATGTTTTAGATCAATGAATTATTTTAAAAGAGAACTTGAAAATCCAAATATATGTGCATTATTATTACTGTTTATTTATATTCTTTTGAATTATGTTTATCTTCATTATTATTAGTGTTTGAAGTTCCCAATAATAAAGAGTTAAATAGACCTGAAGTTCAAATTAGTTTATAATATCGCAACATGTCGTTCTGAATGATAATTTATAAATAAAACTTGATGTTTTGATAGAATCCAAAATTTGGAAATTGAATATTTTCATTAGAACTTCAAGTTCTAAATTTCAATACTAAAAATCATAACTCAGTGTTTTGAATAATGAAGAAAAAATTATACTAAACCTGAATTTATAAGCCATCAATCAAAATTCAATTCCCGATTTACAAACGTATAAATATTGATGAGTGGTAAATCTATCACTATTTCCCACTCATTTGACCTAATGTTTTGTATTGTTTCTCGAGATTTATGAACGTTTTGATGTGTTTTGTTGTTATTTTACAGATAAATAAAGTTTGGACAGTACTGGAGGCAATTTGGGGCAAAACCGGACAAAAATGCATCAGCAGGGATTTTATGGTCTTTTACGCGTTGCGACGCCCGGAAGTTCAGCGTCGCGACGCCCCAGTGTATGGAGAATGGTAAAAATAATTGGAGAATTTACTTATTTAGTAATTTAAAAAGAAAGAAAACAACTAGTAACTTGGAGTAGAATTTTCACCCGATTAGTCACTAACTTCTTTATTCTCTTTTCGCTTGTCTTTTTGCTTTTGTGTGCATTAGTTTTACTACCTTTTTACTTTTATAAAATGTTTGTGGGTATCATTGCTGTAAACCCTCACGAGACTACAACTCGTCTACTAGGGACACCTAGGGGTTTAAAGGCTTGTTACATACGCTAAATGCAACCGTGATCCCTACGAAAGTGGCTTAGTTAAATTTTATTATGTTATTTTATTTAATGTTTTGCTCGAGGACTAGCAAAATGTTAGGTTTGGGGGTGTGATGAGTGGTAAATCTATCACTATTTCCCACTCATTTGACCTAATGTTTTGTATTGTTTCTCGAGATTTATGAACGTTTTGATGTGTTTTGTTGTTATTTTGCAGATAAATAAAGTTTGGACAGTACTGGAGGCAATTTGGGGCAAAACCGGACAAAAATGCATCAGCAGGGATTTTATGGTCTTTTACGCGTTGCGACGCCCAGAAGTTCAGCGTCGCGACGCCCCAGTGTGCGCCAAATCTGCTAACGTGCGCCAGGTCAACGGTCAACAATTTGAGAAGTTTGACTTTGCTAAAATGCGCCGTGCCACGTGTCACCATCACATAAGATTTGCTAACTTGCGCCTGCCACGTGTCATCATCCTACGATGCCGACAATCATCATCTATGCTATCTTGCGCTGTGCCACGTGTCGACATCGCAACAGACTTGCTAATGTGCGCCGGTGCCACGTGTCGCGATCTAACGCTGCCGACAATCGCCCTCAGCGTGACGTAAGCAATGACGTCATGAATAGTGCCACGTCATCGGATAAGGATCTGATCTCTTAGCCGCCTCGCCACGTGTCAAGCAGAGAATGGACCACGTCTCACTGTTCCAGTGTCGCGACGTTGGAAACCAAATTTTGCCTATAAATTCAGATTCAGATTTCAGAATTCCACACACCTCTCTCTCTCTTGAATTCGACCTAAAGAGAGAGTTTTTCTCTCTAGATTTTTTTTACTTTTTTTTATTTTTAATTTTTAGTTTTGTAAATAATTTTAATTACGTTTTGTAATAATAGTAATTTAATTTTTACTTTTTACTTTTTACAATTTTTACTATTCACCATGAATAGGTAACTTCCCCAGCTAGGGTGAAAGGTAATTCTTTTACTGTTACTATTTAGATTAATCTCCCTTTAAAATAATATATTCACTATTTAAAATACTGACTTAAAAAGGATACCGCTATATTGGCCGGTTGGTAATTTAATTTTAATCTGGTTTAAACCTGACTAATCAAGGATACCGCCAGATTGGTCGGTTGGTAATTTAATTTTGGTTCCGCCTTAATGGCTGGTTGGACTTAATTTGACTTAATGAGGATACCGCCAGATTGGTCGGTTGGTAATATTATCACAAGTTTATATATTATTTTATGGGAGATATCTAAATTAGTTGTAGTAAAAGTAATTCATTTTACCTTATCATTTTATTGTAATTTACTTTTCAGCTTTTACTTTATGTCTTTTACTTTTAAGTTTTTACTAGCCCTAGTTATGTGTTAGTTACCTGGGGTTGTGATGACTTTTAATATCACCGGTTTATAAGGGGTTAAATTATAGTTTGGGTATTATAAAGATTTATTAATTAAGTCTTAAGCTTAATGCTTCTTGTTGTCTGATCACCAATAAGATTGATGTGGTAAATCTAAAATGAACTAGATATAGGGATTTTAGGTTTCAGCCTTAGACTTAATAGCCCACGATCTTCCTTGAGGATAGATAACCCTTTAATAGATTTCCTTACAGGATATGAACATACCTGTCGGGCGGGGGTAGCCATAATTGGAACTTAAACTTAATGAATCCAGATAATTTGGTTGACATAGACATATGGTTCAATTAGGTTAAACTGGGTATTTGTGTCTGACCATCGACAAAGGCTTACACATAATTTAGTGTTCCAGGTTAATAAATCAATATATTACCCAACTTTAAGATAACCACTTCATCTTTAAAATGATATTAAAAGAAATCACAACCTTAGATTTTTGTGTCTTTTGTTATTTTCCTTAGTATTTTCTTTTGTCTTTTTATTTATTTATTTAGCAAATCTACAATCAACCGAATCAATCATGCAATCATTCTCCCTTAATTAGATACCTGTAAATAAATAGATTCAATAATTAATAACAACAATATGAATTATGTCCTCGTGTGATCGATATTTTTATACTACTTGAACGATACGTGCGCTTGCGTTATACGTGTGTGTTTACGCCGGTCAAATATGAACACGAAGTTCTTAAATATTCTCTTAAAAAGACATTAAATTATACGTGTATTTATGCATTATAATCTATCATTTAATATTTTTCTATCACAAAAGGATCATTGTTATATATCTTTGATATGAGATGAAATGAAAAAGACTCACTCATCTCTTTGATCGTTGAATTTATGATATCGATGCTGGAAAAAATAGCCTTACTCAAAACATCTTACAACCAAAATTGTATGTTAATTTTTATGCCATGTAAATGTTTCTGAAGCAACAATATTAAGGGCTAGATATAATCTTATTATAAACGAGTTGGTGAGTCAAGGACTTGAAATCTAAATCCGACACGGTTATCAATTGGATTGATACGGACCAAACCATATAATAAAATATAAGCTCATGCTCATTTATTCGTATCAGATTAATAGGTTGTATCATATTTTTCCAGCTATAGGTAGTATGAATCAATATGAAAAAATGTTAAATTTATACACCAACTTGTTATTTGTATAAACAGTAGGGATAGAATTAATAATAACCTAACAAATATATCGAAAAGACTGAATTACCCCAACAGCCGATCGTTTATTTCGCAAACCCTATTTAAAAACAAAGTCGTCACTTTTGCTGAACTCGTTCAGACGACACGAATAAACTCTCTGTCACTGAGACTGCATGTTTGTTTGTTTTGTTTTGTTTTTTTTTTTAAATTAAAGGTGGGCGTGTGGAAAGCCCAAATTTAAAGCCAAAGGTACTACTATATTTTGTTCAAACCCTAATATGATTTGAATTTCTAATCTATGGTGTCTGTACTTCGTTAAAAGCCAAATTCTAATTTTCTTGCAGAAGAAGAAGTTCCTTCTAAATCAATAAACTGGGTGAGGTGCCAGGACAATTGGGTGTCAGCGATCCTCCTCAATCAACTCTAGGCACAATGCAGCCAATGTATGTTTCCTAACGTTCTTTCTTCTTCTTCTTGTTCTTCTATGCATGTACCTTCTGGGGGTAAAAGTGTACGTCCACTTTTAATTCTCTCTTTCCTTTCCCAGATGTTTTCAGTTAATTTCAAATCATGACAATCCCTTTCTTTATAAGTTTATTTTTTCAAGATTGTTTTTTGGATACAGTTACAGCTCTGCACGTCCCATGCCTCCTGCTGGTTTGCCGCCTCTGTCATCAACTACGTCACCCGCTCGCCAACCTTTACCAGTAAGTAATTCCTCCAGCAATGCCCTGGTATGGTGCTTGACCATACACTCTGGCACATAACTAGCCTGTTTCCAAAGTTTTGCATGCCAGTGGCAGTTTTAAGTTTTAACTGAAACCGAAAGAAAAAGGAATGTTTTGGAAAAGAATTGTAATTTGAAGTATAATTTTATTATCCGTGTATATATAGGTTTTGCATAAAAGCGCCTTTGTTTTGATCTGCATGTTCATTGGTTTGTTCATGCCATCATTATGCTTTTTAGAGATCAATGTTTATTATCAATTTTCTGATGTGTTATCATGGATAAGGGCGAAGCTTTATATTGGAGAAGTTATAACATGCATTCATAACTATTCTCTTCTTAGCAGTTTGTTAAGATTTACTCATTGCTTATCATTAGAAGGTGTTGATGGACTTTACTGACTTACATGCTTCTTCCTTCTGTGTCTGCTAAGAGTCAAATCTTGCTTGTATTTGTGATGTCTTGACATATATATACAATAAATATATGTAGATACGTGCATGTGTATTGCATTGTTAACTTTCAAATATTACCGAAGTTACTAGTTTGAACGTCATAGGTTCTCTCATCATTTTCGTGCTCTGCTCATTTGTTCCTAGTTCTACTTGATATATTTATGAAATCAGATGGTATCACAGTTCAATAGTTCACCCAGATGTTTGCATTGACGCATATAATTTGTTGTTACAGTATTGTTTTATTACATTTTCAACACTTTTGATTACCATGAACATTGAACAGAGACAGAAATTTGAGCATATAATGAGGCTGCTTGAAAGCTTAAACCCATCCATCCGCCTACACAGGGAGAAAATTGAAGAACATTTCAGCAAGCTCAATCACTGCCCGGATCACCCACCATATGCTTCTGTAATATCCTTTACTGTCATTGTAGCCTTTCTAGGAACATTTGCAGTTATGATTTTGCCTATTTTCCTGCATTAAACTGCTTACACAAAAAAAAAAAAAAAAAAAAAAAAATTACAAAAACAAGAACTAATTAAATTTCCATGTGGTGATGTTTTTTACATAGATGATACAAAGGGCAATCACAGAGTTGAATGAGCAAGGGGGGTCAAGTGAGGAAACAATATCAAAGTTTATTGAGGCAGAGTATGAGGATTTGCCAATTACTCATGCAACACAATTAACCCATCATTTACAGAAGCTTGTTACTAAACGGGAGATTGTCAGCACTTCTGCAAATTGTTATATGGTTCCATTTGAGAATACTGATTTTCTTCACAAGTTGAAAAAGGAAAATAAACGTTCAAAGAGGTTCGGGCAGAATACGAAAAATAGCAGGCAACGTCAGTTTAAAGGAGTTCAATCCCAGAAAGTGCAAAAAATTGAAGACAGCCAAGAACAGAATCAAGTACAGCTGGAAAATTTTGAAAGAACTGAAGAGCAAAAGCAAGCAGAACTACAAATTAGTCTGATTGGAGAGCAGAAAAATCAAGGGAATGTTGAATTGATTGGAGAACAGAATGAAGTGGAAGAATTACGATTAAAACTAGTCAAAGAACAAACTGAAGCTGAACAAGTCATGGAAGGCAATGAAGAACATGATCAAAAACAAGAGCTGCAGAATCAACAACAAAAGGATTTGGATCTACAACAAGGTCAAGCACCGAGTAAAACAATTGATGTGACCGTAGAAGAGAATTATCGAGCAGAGGAGAGAAATCAGGCTGTGAAGAATAGTGAGGTTACTGAAGCAGAACATCGAAATGAACAAGAAGATGAAGTAACCGAAGAACAAAATGAAGTGCAAGAACTACGATTAAAGGTGGTTCAACAAATTGAATCTGAACAAGACATGAGAAGGAATGAAGAAAATGATCAAATGGAAGTGCCAGAGAATCAACAGCAAAAGGAATTGAATCTACCGCAAAGTCAATTACAGAGTGAAACATTTGATTTGACCTTTGTAGAGAAATATCAAGAGGGGAGTAATCATACTGAAAAGAATAGTGATGTAACTGAAGCAGAACGTCAAAAAGAACGAGAAGATGAAGTAACCGAAGAACCATACCATAAACAACATGAAAGCAAGAAACATGAAGAGAAAAATCAAACTACGAATCCAGCAAGTGAAGTTGGAGATGGGCAAGCTCAGTTTCCAGATATACAATTGGAAGAAATGATGGCACAGATTGATCCAGAAAGGCAGCATTTTGAAGGGAGTGAAGAGGAAAAGAGGTTACAGGAACTAAAAATGGAAGTGTGTTCCCAGATTTTTGGTCTTAGGTGTTCCCTCTCTTCTATTAACTTCATTTTTATTCCGTCTTTATTTTCTTCTTTTCCTCGTGATTATTCTAACAGGATTATTTTCTTGTTAAATAATTTAGCAATATGCTGCTGCATCTTATGAAGAAAGAAAATGAAGTTAAAGCCACTGTGAGCATCCAAAATATTGTCACAGGTCAAAACATGGATCTTTCTGATTCATCACATTTAAAGAAGGTTAGTGGCTAAAAGGGTTTACGGGCTAATGTTGTAATCCAATTAAAAATCCAGTTGATGAACCTGTCGTGGTTGTGTTTTATCTGTATTTTTAGGTTGAGTTTATGGAATTGTTGAAGACTACTAACAAAATAGAGAGCAAGCTGATTGATATCATCAGTTCTTTGAACTTGGATGTGGCGGAAAATAACAACTCAACGCCTAAAATCAGAGGACAGCTGTTGGTAGAAGATAATTTGCTGCAAACAGAGAATCCTTGTACAGGGAGTGAAACTGTGCTTGCTTGTGGATTTCAACCCAAACAGCAGCAACGGCTGGACATTTGTAGTCAAGTGAAGGTTGTGGGGAACTGTCAAAAAAGGCCGTCAGAAGTTGAAATGACAACTTTAGAGTATTTATTTGAGAAGCCGAGCAAGCAAATAAAGCTAAGTTATCAGCAAGAGACACCCAAATCCCAACCAAGGATGATGGAAATTTCCTTGGATGTGCCTTGTGATTTACCACATGAAGAAAATGGCAATGGAAAATTGGTGATTCAAAGGACAGGAAAAGTACTAGAAGATGCCTCTGAAACAACAGAACCAAACATCAATTTTAGTGATGAGACGGACATATCCAGACAAGAAACAGAGAAATCTTATCTTAACGTATGCATAGACTCAGAGCTGCTCAAAAACTCTGAACAGTGTGGACTGGAAAAGCTACCTGAACATCAGCTGGTTACAAGTTCTCTCAGTGTGCCCATGGAATTACTGGAGCATGACCTTGAGCGTCAGCAGCAAACTAGTATCAGTATCAATGAAAAAATATCTGAATACAAGGTAGCTATTATCTTACCTTTTGATTTCTTAGCTAGCGGTTATTTATTAGCACATATGACGCTGTAATTGCTGACTATGATATCAATGGTGATTCAACCTCACAGCAGCCCGAAAATCCAATTGAGAAAAGGCATGGAGAGCATAAAATGATGTTAGCTGAGCACCTATCTCAAACACAGCAGCAAATGGTAAGATGGGGACAACAGACACAATTACAACCTTTTGGCCAAATGCCAGCTACATCTCAACTAGATACAGCTACTTCTGTTGCTAAACAGCTTGATCAGGCAAAGCAGATGCAGAAGAGGCAACTACGGTCTAGAGGTGGAAGGCCCAGTGAAACCAAACCGGTTCTTCCAATTCTCGAGGCTGATCTTGATTTGAATATTGTTTCACTGAAATCAGAGCAGGAGAAAAAATCTCAGCCCTCGATTCTTAAAAGATCGCAGGAGCAACAAAGGAATTATCCTTGTGAGAAAAAACGACTAAAATCCCAGCCAACAGAAATAATCGTTGTTTCTGCCATTACTTCTCAGCAGCAGGAAAAAGGGGGACTGTGGCAGAGACAGTTATGGCAACAGGGGGAGGGCTCTTCTCAGTCTGACTCAGTTGTGCGGAAAAGAAGAGAACCATTGCCATTCCAGCATCAGCGGCATGGGCAGGAGCAAACACAGCCTAGACGAGGGAGGCCACCTAAGTTGAAGTTAGATGTGGAGACTGCTACTGGGGAATTAATGGCAGATCATCAGCATCACAGACAGAAAAAGTCACAGAGCCATTGTCCAGGTAGACCTCCTAAACCCAAGGAAAATGCAGATGCCTCAAACCATCAGAATCATAATGACAAGCAGCCACAGCGTCGTCGCCTAGGAAGACCTCCTAAATCAAAATTAGCTGCAACCATTAATGCATCACTTCCTCTACAGCATCAACATAAGAATGGAAAACGAAGGCCACATGCTCAATTCCCAGGATGGCCTAATAAATCAACTTCAGCAACAGCTACGAACATGGGGACATTGCCTCAGCACCAAGCAAGAGAAGCTGCAGCTTCAGCTCAGGAGGCATCATTGCCTTTGCCCTCACCACACAAGGGCAGAGGAAGGCCTCGCAAAGGGGATTGAAGATATCAAGGACGTGGTAATTAAATAGGCAGTTTGGGAGTGCTGTTTAATTATCTTTTTTGAACAGAATTTAAATATTGTTAATCTTGATAAAATATTTTTAATATGATTTCAAGCAGACTCAAACATGCTCTAAATCTTTAATTTCTAGAGGCTATAGCATGATAAAGAGTAGTTATGTTATTTTTTATGAGTTGGTTATTTGAACTCTTAACTTATACTGTGAACACTCTTTTACTATACACACATTTAATAATTCTTTTAAAAAAATCAATTTATAATCTGCACGCTCTTCTAAATACCAAAATTGCCCTCAATTATTATTACCATCTCTTTTTTAACTGGTTTTTTTTGTTTATTTCATTCCCTATCATACTATAACATCAAATAATTGTTATTTTTCATTGTATTAACTTTAGCACCTATATGTATAGTTCAGCCATGACTGCCTCAAAAATAAAGATAACAAGGGAGCTGCTAAAGTTGCTCATTACATATTTCATTTGCAAGAAACAAAGATTTTGAGAGAATTCGTTGGCTTCCATCAAATAGTGTACCAAACATGGAGACAGTCCGTGAGGAAAAAAATCAGCATAAAATTGTTATAGTCAGTATTTTTTTTTTTTTTTTTAAAAGTTTTTATTAAAAATTAATAAAAAAAAATTATTTATGTATCTTCTTGTTGAATATTTAATTAAGGTTTTAGATTTGATGATGAATTAGTGGGTTTGTATGCTAGATTTTAAAAAGTTATTGTAACGATCGGCAATTTCAACTACTGTTACACTGTGGGATGAGTGTCACATAATATAAATCATGTTTGGAAACATATACCCTCGTGAGAGGACTTTGGGAACAATCGGTAAAATCTTCGAGAACCCGATAGTAGATACTACGATGTTCCACTCCGGACAGCTCATGGTATTTGGGCCGTAACTTCATCATACGAACTCCGATTTTTATGACTTTTATATCGTCAGAAATCTGAGATCGAGATCTACAACTTTCGCGTTTAATATTTTTCCAAATTCGAAGCAGAAGCAAGCCAAAAATAAGGATGAACAATGCCCATGGACCTATCTATAAAAGTTTCAAAACTTCTCAAAATTTCAAAAACTTTCTTCATTAATTAATTTAAAAAAAGATCCCTAGTATAAAAAGTAAAACTATTCAAATATCCCCAAATTGGAAAAGAGAAAGAAGGAAGAAGGAAACGTTTGAAAGAAAAAGAAGAAGAATGAGAAGAAGAAGAAGAAGGGGAAGAAGAAGGAAGAAAGAGAAGGAGAAGAAAGAGAGAAGAGGAAAGAAGAAATAGAGGAAAAGGCTTAGCACTCATGGAAACCTTGAAAGATGAAGGAATCACAAGAGATGAGGTAAGACCAACTTGAACCAAATTTGAAATTGTGAAATCTTGATAATATGAAGATATGTTGATCTTAGTGGCATGTTAGGGATTGTGTTTTGGTGATTGACAATGAGAGATTGATTATAGAATTAAGTGTTCAACTTTTGAAAATCTTAAAGGTTTAACGAAAGATAAGGTTAATGAGATTAAGGAATATTTGAGGATGATATTGATGATATTTTGGGTACTTATTTTTATTATTGCTTGTGTGTTATGATAGAAGTTGAGAATGAAGATGAATGTAGAGATTTGGGTCCTGAATTCAGGTCCGCGTTGCGACACGTGACCCTCGGCTTCGCGACGCGTACTGAAAAATCAAGGCAGAATCCTTTCAGGTTTGGCCGCGTCGCGACACAAACTGGAATTTTGTGCATACGTTTCTGGAACTGTGCGCGTCACGACGCGCAAGGACCGGCGTCGCGACATGAAGGCCAAATATTGCCCCAAAATTAGTTTTTATCAGTCCAGTCTAACCCTATGGTGTTAGAGACCACCCTTAGGGTCTCGTATCAGTTCGCATACATACATTACATCTTATTACAAGTATGATATATTAAGTGACGGTATCACGTACTTGAATTGAGAAGTTTAACCTAGTTCCGAAATTTATCTCATGGTTTATAGTCTAATCAAGTTATCACTTTTAGATTATTGCAGGAATTGCAATTTCCTTCGACGAAGTGGTATAGCACTAGCTAGATTCCAAATCAGTGAGTGGACACTACCCTTTTAAATTGACTTTCATTTTGTTATTTTCATATCAAACTTATTTTTACGCTTTAGGGCGTTAGATTATTTTTATTACAGTCATTTCATAAAAGTTTATGATTTAAGTTTTAGAATATGGTTTATGTTTTTCGAGGCATAGGGGAAAACTCACCTCAGTATGTAACTGGATACTGACATGGAATTGACGGATAACATGTGCACATGTAGAGAACTTGGGGGACGGCGATAAGTAACCCCCCAGAATCCCAGATCCTAGTTCAGGACTAGGGATGACAGATGTCCCTAGATCCTAGTTTTAGAGCTTGGAGGGTAGCATAGATCTGTACCCCCAGTTCTAGTTCAGTGGCTTGGGGGACGATGATACGTAACGCCCCAATACCACTAGTTTCAGGGATAGTAATAGCATGCTTTTGGGGATGGAGATACGTAACGCCCCAAAGTCATGGATTTGCAATCTTGACTCTAGTTAGCGTATGGGGGGACGACGATACGTAACGCCTCCATACGTCAGGTTTTCAGAGATAGACACAGATTTCAAAATAATTTTCAGAAAGAGTTTTTTTTTTTTTTTTGGAAATGAAAGTTTTCAGAAAACAGGAGTTTTATAAGAATCTTTTAGAAACGATAAGTTTTACAGAAAGAGTTCAGAAGAGATATTCAGAAAGAAGCCCAGAGTCTTCAGACAGAAAAAAAGATTTCGTATAAAGCTATTTTTTAAAACTTTGGTTTTGAAACCAAATATTTTTATAACAGTATTTCAGTTTTCATCCACTCACTTAGATTGTACAACGGTCTATCCCCTCCATTCCCAGTTTTCTTATTTTATAGGTATCCTCAGAGGACGAGATCGGGAGGACAGATACTGATGCAGTCACTAGGTTATGGAGTCCACCAGTTCAAGTCAGAAAGAGAAAGATTCCCGATGTGATTGAACAAAGACTTATCAAAGGGTTGGCATCCTTTGTGGAGTCCATTTTGCTGGAAAAATTCATCTGAGGATATCTCAAAGGGTTTTCAAAGATAGGTTCTTTGAGGGTATACGGGATCTTGGATCGGATTTAGTCTTTTTTGTATCAAGTTTCTTATCAGTTGTTATCAGAGCCACCACTCCGTGTGAATGGTCGGTGTCTCTTGGGGTTTGACAGAACGCCAACTGAGGCAGTTGGGTCTCAAGTGGGTGGGGATGATGCATCCCACATTGGTTACGGGGTGCCTCCCGGATGTTTATGACTGCATCTTGGATGTTATTATAATGTTCTTTCATGGTATTAGCATTTAAGATTCAATTCTTGGAGTTTTGAGTCAATTTGAGTCGAAATTATGTACAATTTTTGAATCAGTTCGGTCAGAATTTTTCAACCGTGCACTGAATTTAAAAAGGTTGTAACTTTTGATTTAGAACGGGTTACGAGACCCATAATATATCGATTTACATGTACTTGATGAGATCTAGTCAATAGTGCAGATTTTAAGGCCGTATGTTCTCATATCGGGTCCCAATTTCCGGTCCGGATATTAGTTACGAGATTTGAGTCAGTTTCAGGTTCTGGTTTCTAATCAGTTCTAAATTAGTTTGTTTATTTAATTTGCATGTATAATTAGGATTTAGAGAGTCATTATCAAAAAAATTAAATTCAAATTTTTGCAAGAGAAATAAGAAAAGTTCGATAAATTACCTTGTGTGTTAAGTTGTGCTAGGGATTACCTTAGTGTTCTTTAATCGAAAAGAAAATTTTTGGTTGAATTTATCACTGAGTTTTGAATATGATTTTCCAGTGTTTTTTTTTTAGTCTTACATGGTCTTTTTTTAATTTTTTCCCCTTATTGTTTATTTTGTCTTTGTCAATTTTTTTGGTATTTTCTTCCTTCTTGAGTTTGTTTTGTCAAGATGGCCAGTGTGTTATCTTTCGTACTAGAGTATTTGTGAAAGATGAGGTGTAATGTGATTATTGATGGGGAACATTAGGCTAATTTTTTGAATACCAATCTCGTAGAGAAATTGAAGTTGCCATTGCAGAACCATCCTAAGCCTTATGTGTTACAAGGTTTGCCTAATTGTGCTGAGGTTAAGGTGGAGTATCAAGTTATGGTTGCATTTTCTACTATGAGGTTTCATGATGAGGTATTTGTTGTGTG
>SKCR01030593.1:0-228434 GCA_019454045.1 Zanthoxylum bungeanum
ATATACACGCCATATGCCTATAAGTTACGTTTTACGTTTCGTATCCTCATGTTATGAATATACATTTTCAGCTTATGCTTACGTGCTATAGGATTTCAGTTATGTTTATGTTTTAGTCCATGTTTACAGTTTTCAGTCTATAATATTTTTTCGAATGTCATATTTATAGTTTTCAATTGACGTACTCTATAAGTCATGTTTGCAAGTCATGTTTAGTTTACAATCTATGTTTTCAACTTTTATGTCAAGTTTATAAGTTTTCATTTAACGTGTATACGTTTTCCCATTTTCATGGTTTCAAGTTTTCAGTTGACGTACTTTATATTTTCCAAGTGTCATGTCATATTTTATATTTTCATGAGATATGTTTTTAGTTCATGATTTCTATGATTTTCACGTTTAAGATTTCAGTAAATAATTTACAAAAACAAGTAATAAAATATTTTCCAAATCACTAGTAGAGTATCGTCTCCTCATGTTTAGCATCCCCAATTTGCTCATGATGTCTCATGGGCACTAATCACCCCTAGGCTTATTCATGTTCATATTCATATTCCCCTTTTACGCGGTGCTAGGTCCTGCTAAGTAGGTTTCACGCCCTCGGGTTACGATACTAGTGAAATTTTCAGTTAATGTTTAAGATTTCAGTTCATGATATATTCTCAATTTATGTTTAAGTTTTCCAGTTTATAGTAATGCTTACATTTTAGTTTATGATAATGATTTTAGTTCACCTTATGTTTTCATTACGTGATTTATTTTTTAAGTTCATGATTATATTTTACACTTTGCAGTTGTATTTTTACGTTTCCAGTAAAGCAGTTTCTAATTGACGTTTTATTGTCTTCAGTCATGTACTCATGTTAGGTTTTCAAGTTGACATTATACAGTCATGTTATTTTTTTTAATTGGCATATTCCAGTATTCATGTCGAGATTTCATTTTAGGTCAAGATTACAATTTTCAGTTTAAGTTGACATTTTCAAGTCATATTTTACAATTTTCAGCTTCATGTTGATGGTTACTGGTTATGTCTGTTTGGGTTTTGGGGGATGGGCGCAGCGGAAGCGCGGTTCGGGCGAAATCATATTTTAAAACTTTTTCAAATTACCGAATAAATTATTCAATATCTAATATGAATAATGTATTCATATTTCACCTAAACATATTTATTCAATATTAAATATTGACATAAACATAGTTTAAACTTCGAGAAATTTTTACAAAAATAGATTTTCTGCCAAATGACGCAAAACGTATTTTTGACTGAACCGACCACCCGACACTTATGAAAACTGCCCAGGTCAGCTCCAATAGTGTCGGGGCAGTTCATGGGCTACCTGAACAGTGACGGATTCACTGTTTGGACAGCAGTCACCCGATTGGCTCAAAATCCACCTAGTAACGCGGTTTTTGGCCGTTTTCACTTATTTCAAGTCGGAAACACTTTCCGGCAATTGTTCCAACTCCCAAAACACATCCAAAATATTTAAAAGACAAAAATTTCTTCACAAAATCATATTCATTTCCAGGTCAAAACAGAAAACGAAATTGTCCAATTTTTCATGCTTTAAATCCAATCTTTCAAGACTAAATCAATTAATCTCAACACCAATTGAGTCCCACCACATATGAACAACTCTAGAATAATTATAGACTATCTAAGAGTGGATCAACAACTCTAAAATGACAACAATTCATCAAATGAACAAATTGAGTGAATATTATAATAATTCCACACAATATACTTCACATATGCTTCAATCACCTCCAATTCATTTACAAAACAACAAAACCCCAAATTTTTCAGATTTGAAGAACCCTAGAACCCTTCTAGATTGTCAAGAAATAAGAAACAAGATTTCTAGGCTTTGAGTTTTTGAAGACTTACCTTAAATCTTCAAAGTTCCTTAAGCTTTTACTTGATTTTCCTTCAAATTTGTGCTTGAATCATCAAGCATCAATGAAAACCCATTTTAATTTTTGTTATTTGAAGCTTTCGGCAGTAAGGTAAGTGATTTCTTTCTTTAAATAATGAGTGTTGACCGAAATTGTGTAATAAATGAAAGGCAATTTTGTCTTTTTCAATTTTAATCAAATTAAAAACAATAATTAAGCTTTAGGTGGACCAATCAAATTGTCACATATTTTGCTTAATAAATACATGCCAAGTGTCCAAATAATAATTGGACAAATCCAAAACATTTATGGAAAAGGTTTGACTAATTAATTATTGAAATATTTAACAATTAAATGTTCAAAAATCAATTAATGTAATTATTATTATATATGTATTTTTATTTACAATAAATAACAAATACATATATTTATGATATGTGTCAAAATCTCATTTGACAAATAATTAATGTGTGTCTAATCGTATTATTATCAAATACAAATACACAATAATTATTAGCACACAAAATCCCCTAATGCATGTGTTATCGTTTAACCGATTAAACGATCCAGATTAACTCATTTAATCCGGTGAAGTATTATGAATTATTTGTATTATTCATATTGAGTTGCCCAAGTGCTCAATGAGCACACTTCATATTATGAGACTCTCTAAGTTTAGGTTTATCCGTCACGAAATCCAATTTCGTGTCCACAATCCACCCACTCATTAATTATGACGACCACAGATAATCTCGTTAAACTATACAAGTCGAGGTCATTGTATACGTATAATCTATCTGTTACAGACAATTCATATTATACATGGGATATAGATCAGAATGTCAAATCCGTTTGGTATAATACAGTCGACTTTCAATTTACGATCTCTAAATAACACTCGAAACTAATTTCCGAAGTTATACCACGGTCATGGATTTACTAGATCGTAAACACGTGCTGGATGCATATGCCATGTACACAGGACTGGCGGATCCCATCTTGATACGCACAAGATATCATGAGCATCAATCTACACTCAACGAACATGCATAGGTCTGATCTAAATAGATCGGTGACGTGATTGCCATCAAAGTGTGGAGGATAACTCATATATCCCACTGTGGTATCTCAAGTCGAAGGACCACTATGCTCGCTCAACTCGAGAATATTCCTATTGACGTTGATGTAGCATCTATGAGGAAATCATCAGTCAGTCGTTCAGTGTCTTATCAAATAAATACCTACATGTCTAGTCTATACGAGTCTCCCGAGACTCATGGTTCATTGGGATAAACCATGGACCGAGTCACGATATATGACATGTACTGGTCTCAGCGGATTTTACCAACCGACTCGTGTTAGTAAATTTGACCAGGAACTATATTTAAGTATATACAACTAATAGTGTGCTTCACAATGTCAATTACAAACTACGTTGTAACTGGCACTATACTGTAAATCCTATGGTCTTTATCTAATATACACGTATCACTGAACCAGATTCAGTTTCGATCTAATCATAATCAGAAATCTAATCTCAATTAGATCGAATAAGCGTATAAAAGACAAGGGTGCTACCATTAAATTAGTAATATTATGGAAAATATAATTACTCGTATTTATGAATCAGACATAAATACGATCCGTATTGACACTCCGAGCACCAACCCTAACAATGTCGTGATTTCAGGTCATGACATGTTTTCATATTTACGGTCATGTTTCATGTTTTCAAGTCAGGTTATAGTTTTCATACATGTTATTATATTATAGTTTTCAGCTATGTTATAGGTTTAGTTCATATTACGGTTTTATTTGTATGTATACGATTTATCTATGTCTATGATCCAGGTTTGACGTAATTTTCCAGTTATTTATGTATATAATATCATGTTATTATTTTTACGTTCACTCAATAGGTTATTGAAATGGCCTAACTCACCCTCACTTTTAGTTTTGTATTGTAGATTTCATGCATGCAAAGGACTAGTTTGGGGACGATGGACACCAACTGTGGTCATTAGGGTCAGTCGTTAGGTGCAGTGTCAATGGTCCATACACTGTAGTTTCATGTTAGTCCATGTGGCCGCATTTCATTAGTTATGTAATTCAAGTTCTGATAAATATATTTAAGCACTTCATGTGTAATGATGCAAGTTTATAGTAAGTTAATAAGATAATGCATGTATGTGTAGGACAAGTATAAGTCAATAAATTGTTCACTTCATGTTAGACATGTATAAGACATGGGTAGCCAAGTTGTGTACGTATAAGTCATTAGGCTCAGAAAGATGGCTTCACCGTCTCCTGCCGGTCGCTTCTCGAAAATAATGGGACTTGACAGAGATTCGCAAAAGGTTCATTCTGTTGTTTCAATTGTTATGACTTATAAGTTCTTTTTATTTTTAATATCTCACATCGTTTGAGAAAAAGTCAGTGAAATATTTATAAATGATCAATTCTAAAGCGGATAATATCATATTTTTAGGGCGACTTGTTATCATTCTATACCGCAATATGTTGTCTCTAAATTCATGTCGGAAAAAACATGATAAAGCTAGTAGGAATATTATTAGGTATATGTACAATTTTTTTGTACAGAGATCCATATCTGAGAATTAAGAGAAAATGATATTTGGACTTCCAATATTTAGGAAAAGAGAACGAAATATAACTTAATTTAGCATATTTACTATGCATTCTCCTTGTCATTTTTTTGAAAAATAGATTGACCATATTAATCATTTAATTATTAAAACAAACAAAAACTATTAAGAAATATGGAATTAGATGTCTTTTTTGAAAGAAGAAATTATCTTTCGTTTATCTATTATTAACCTAAAGTATAAAAATTATTTATCTATGTAGTAAGAAAACAATCAAGGATGATGACACAAGAAAGTACCCACAAGTCAAATGATAAAACCATAACTTACGCACCATCAAAATAAAAGAAGTGATATTGCAGATGGTGTCGTATTCAATGGTGACAAATTGCTAACCTCATATTTTTGGCTGTATGTTATTTTATACAAACAAAAATATTGACTGTGATAAGTCAATTATATTCTTGCTTTGTTATTTTGTCTGTCTGTACAATCTAAATCAAATCAAAATTTTCTTTTCCAAAGTACATGGTCCCAGTGGTTTGGTGCGGGTTTTTTATTATTAAACTCACACCCGTATATGTGAACAAATTATCAAATCTGCACCATATCCACTGCGGGTTTTAATTTTTATTACCAAACACACACCCACATATAAAAATAAATTACCAAACCCGCATTGGTACTTAACGAATTTTTTACGGGTTTTTAAAATATTAAATTCTCTTATATTCTTAATAATATAATTAAAAATTTTATTTTTAATTGCTAGCATTTGTTTTTCATTTGACATGTACACATGCAATGTCTATATTTACAGTACATAGATAACAACATGCAAAAATTGACTCCTAACTTTTGTTTCATGATATGTAATTATGTATAGCACACGATAATTGTATATGCTTATAAATAGGAATTTGTATGAAAGACTCGGTATTATATGTTTATTTTTTCATATAAAAAATTTGCTGCCCAAAATTTGGGATACGATTACATTATCACAATTTTTTAAATTGCTCTAAAAATGTTAATTAAAAAATGACTTTTGCGGGTATGCGAATACCCGCAGTGGATATCCGCATATTTTACTTAAATATCAAACCTGTGCCGCACCGTAGCGGGTTTTGCTTTAAATTACCAAACCCGCTAATATATTTACCAAATCCTACCCATTACGGATGAGTTTTTGCGGGTTTGCGAGTTTGCGGGTAAAATCCCTAATCCCGATCACACCCTTCTTGTCTTTTGATTGTCGAATAGATTCATTGTTTTTGCATTGTGTTATTATTTTATAGCAAATTATGATCATTATCATTCCCACCAAAATTAAGCTCAAATTTAAAAAATATAACCATTTTCAAATTATAAGAAATTACTTTTTATCCCATAACTAATAATAACGAATATTTTACAACTAAATTTAGTTATGAATATTTTTGCATTATTTCAGGTTCCAATAATTCCTCTTGGCATGAATAGTGACCATGCATTTGCAAATTTTGAAGTGACAGAAAATGTACATATTATGATGCATTTACAGTTGATGTGAACCACGTTTTTCACCATTATTGCGTGGGCCAAGAGGAATTTTATTGATATGTCACTTCAAAATTTCTTATTTTTGAATAACACGTATGACTTCCAAAATCTTGCAGAAGAGTTCCGACGCTTCAATATGTAATGAGATTGTTGAATATTAAAATACCAAGAGATTGAAGAATGCAAGTGATATGCTTATTACCTACAAAAATATTTTTTTCTAGCTTAAACAGAATAAGTAAAATCTCCAGACTTTTATAAAAAACGCACTCTCTAAATTCGAATACGGATCCGAAAATCAGATCATGAACCCTACACCACCAAACAACATCTCCTAGACATTTCTAAACAATTAAACTGAAACTGAAATATTTGAGTTGAGTCTCACGGACAGGCCACAATATCTGTTGGGTGTGACACAACGCCCTGCTCGGATGATAAAAATCTCTGCAGGAATGGGGTCTGTATGTTAAGGCTAAGTACATCTATAATTTATTATATTCGTTGATTGGCGCCCAGGTCGGACATAGTATTTGTATTACCGCACTAATAGTGGTAAAATTCTCATGTGAATGAAACTTGCATGAGAGCCTGATATATTAAGATTAGGTGCAAATAAAAATTTTGTAATCATTGATTATTACCAGATACAAATGTTGACATCTCGTATCATACGAAACCCATTACATATCCTACTTGGTGGTGACATATTATCATCTCATTTTGTACGGTTTTGCTTCTCCAGCCTTAACTTAGAAGAATCAACCCTTACTCGTTGCCTTAGGAGACTATCAAGTTTACCATTCATATTCAAAAGTAAGAAAATTTATCATCGCAAAATTATTATTTATGCCATCAGCATTGAACATTAAGGAAACGTATGCATGTTATTAATATTTTGTTGTTACAGAAACGCTGAAAAAGATGATAAAACAAAACGTGGTTGGTGTCTTGAAGTAGCCATCATCATTGCATCATCAACATTATACAATTCAAAAATGAAACACTCAAGTCAAAATTTTCACTCGCAAGAATGTCAAATTTGTCTCAACAGTAGTCCCCGTGATTAACGTTAACCATTTTTGTTGAAGAAGAAGATAACAAAATTGGATTATGTAATCATTTTCCTCCACGTATTAAGAGTAAGTAATTAAGATTGGGATTTAAAATTTGTCCTTAGGTTGAATATCGAATATGTGGTTGTTAATCCATATATAAGAACGGTTCATTTTAAAAAAAATTAGGGGAATATAGAACGAGTTAGGTAGCAAATTTAATGTTTGAGGTTAAAAGTTTTAAGTTCCAAGTAGTTATAAAAAATTTTAATCCCAAGTTACAAAAATCACATTTGTAATGTCCTAATTATATATAATAAATATCGAAGTTAAAAGGTGATCGTAATTTTTACACATTACGCAAGCGCATGTATCGCTCAAATAGTATAAAAGTTATTGATCCCACGGGGACTTATCACTTACGCTATTAGTTATTAAGACTAATTACCTACGAGTATCTAATTAAAATTAAATGTGATTTTGAATTAAGTTTGAACTAAGGCTAAGGCAAATAAATATAACTTGGAAATTTGTTGAGATAATCAATGAGAGAAAACATACAGGGTTGTGAATCCACCCAGTATTATTCTAAAGATTAATTGGTTATCCTATATATTTTGTGTAATATATTGGCTTATTAACCTAGAACACTAAGTTATCCACGAGCCTATTTCGATGGTCGAGTGCAAATATCCAAAGTAACTTAATGAACTATATTTCTATGTTAACTAAATCACCCGAAATTCATTAAGAATAAGTTCCAATTATAGCTACACCCGCCCTACAAGTATATTTCTAACTTTGAGGGAAATCCCTAACATGAGATCGTGTGCTATTGAATTAAGGCTAAACCTAAAATTCCTTTATCAAGTTCATCTATGTTTACCACATCAGTCCTATTGGTGATCAGGCAACAGGAAGCATTAAGCATAAGATTCAATAAATAAACCAAAACATCACACAAAATATAAGAAAATCAATTTATAAGTTCATAAATACGGGTTTCATCACAACCCTATATTAGAGGTTTAGTTACTACACATGCTTAGAAATTCTAAATAAATATTCAATGATAAACAAAAAGTTAAGGGAGTAAAGGAAAGATAAAACTTTGTCGAGATCACCAGTCTTTCGCTCTTTGCTGCTGAGTTTCTGTGTTGTGCTCCATTGATGTATTTTTGTATTCTCCTTCAAAAATCTCTTTTAGGGGCTGTAAAATTAGGTTCTACAAACTCTTTTAGGTTTTGGGACGAGTCGTTGTTTATATAGGAGGTCTGGGGGTGTTTCATGCTTAAAATCGAGTTTGGGACGAATCTGGATACACAAAACATGTCACGAAGCGCATGATTGCATGTGGTGACTCTTCTCTCCTTTCTTCGGCGCGTCGCGACGCGCCAGGGTGGGAGTCGCGATGCCATACCTTCAGCGGCTACTGGTTTAGTTTCTTCATTTGTGACTCTCGACGCGAAATCCAACGTCGGGACGCGCGTTTTGATTCTGAATTTTCCTTAAATTACTCTGTATTTTGTCGCTTTCATCTCTCGTTGATTCCATTGAGTCTCGATATTATCTTTACCTGCAAAATGAACCCAAAACACATCAAAACACTCATAAAACTCGAGATAACTCACAAAACAATAACAGTTAATGAAACGATACAATCACCCTTTCATTATTCCTCAAAGATGTCGTAAAAGAACTTCTTAAAGAGCTGCATGTGACGGTTGTCTAAGTTTATAATCAATGACAAGCTCCCATCATTGCTTGGACTTGAATACAAATGAGCCACTCCTTCAAAATATGTGTTCACAAGCCTCACAAATACAGGCTTACCCCATCCGAAATCTGCATCATAAACTGGCATATTTACCAGATTGACAAAATTGAAGTTGGGGCACTTGTAAGTGTTGGCTCCTCTCCTAACAACCGTTAGATCAGGTTGTTGCTTAATATAAGCCAGGGCCGACTTTAAATACTCATCATCCATCCGCTTTAATGCTTTATGAATTCTTTCAACTATACGATTCAATGATTTGGATTGAATAAAACCTGATGATTCAATCAATGCGGTTGTGAAAATTACATTGCCGAAATACCCAGATGGGAGTGGTGGGTTCAATCTAGATCGTCCATCTGTCGGAAAGTGCAATTTACTGGCTTGATCATCAGACAATCCACGTGCTTTACACACGCAATGCCAGATATGTGCTGCTAGAATCGCCGTCCTACTGTACTTGACACTGGGTTCATGATCATTCTTACATTTTTCTTTAAGGGTGTTAATTTGATTAGGTGATAATTTAAGGATGGCAGTACAAATGGATCCTGGATTTTCTGTAGGAGTATTAATGGAAGGAGGTGGGTCGTATTCAATGTGATGAAATGTAGGAGAAATTGGAATCCCAACACTGAGTAGAGTTCGATCAAAGAATGGTGGTGGAATGCCATTAGGAGCATTACGTGTCAACTCAGCCCATGAGTTGATGAAATAGTACGCTGAAAGTCCATCTACCAATACATGATTCAATCTAAATCCAATACATATGCTTCCACACTTGAATTGAGTTACCTAGTCAATACACACAATATAATAAAATTAATTAAAAACGAGAAAAATATCAAAATTCCTCTCGTGAAATTAAACGAAAACATATGATGTTTTAAAATTAAGTAAAACCCACGTACAAATAGTGTTTTGTTATAAATAGTTTAGTTCTTGTTATCCCTGAGAGGTGTGGCTTGGTGGTAAAAGATTTATAATTTGGTTGTCAAGTAAGAGCCTAGGATAATTGGGGGTTTTACCTGCTCCGCTTAAGTAGGAGCAGGATGGTTTGGCTGCGAGATTTTTAAAAAAAATTGGTTCTTGTTATAGAAAATGAGGTGGAGATGATATTCGAGACATCTCATTCTGAATTAGTCTCAATTTATCTTATCTCGATTATGATTTAAGATGAAAGATCATCTAAAATCCTGATCGATTTCTTGAATCGAGACGAAAAATTATTTGAAATCTCAAACTAAATGGTTAAGGATCCTAAAATCTCGATGAATATTAGGGACTTTTATACTAAAATTTTAAATTTTAAACATGAAATGTGGTTAACTTAATTTTTTTTTTTTTTTTTTAAAAAATGAAAGAAAATTTTCACCAAACATAGAAGGAGCAACTTAAAAACAAGTCACAAGAATCAAATTGAGTAAGAGGATGAGTTATTATTTACAAAAATGATAGACATATATAAACTTATCTCGAAAATAACTACGCTTCTGTCATTGTAGCTACAGTGATTATTGTAGCGATCATTGCAACTATAGTGAGAGATGTATAATTATTTTCGGGATAAGTGTATGTATGTGTATCACTCCCCTATTATTTAATGTACCTGTGTCATCATAAGTGGTTGATTATATACATCTTTTGTATCATCAACAGTTGGAAGAAGCGGCAAAAGCTTGGAGGCTTGTGAGAAATCACCAAGATCATCAATAACACAACTTGTTTCGGCCTCTAAAAACAAAACCCCATCTCCATTACACAGTATCTCAATTCTACCATTTTTATCCTTTTGCAACCTTCCAGCCACAGGGTAAAACGGTACAAGCACTTTGGTCAAAGCCTCCTTGAGCAGACGAGCTTCAAAGAAACTGGAAGAATCATCATTTGGGGGGCGACGATAGAAATAAACACTTGGGACCCAAACCAATGGCACAATCAAGTCTAAGTCAGAAACTTGTAGGCACTGCTTTGGAGTTTCTTCAGCAGGACGTATGATCGTTGCCTCCTTTACATTAATTCTTTCCATTCTGTCACTGTGATCACCTCCTGCAGGATCAAAGTTAAAAATATATAAAATGGTCATCTTATATCCTAAATCCTAATTCAAAAACAAAACAAAAGACCAAATAAACACATGACAAAACTAACTTAATATTATCAAGACTGTAATCTCATCTTATACCAAGAAAAGAAAATTGGAAAGTAAAACAAGTAACAGAGAAAAAAAAAAAAAAAAAAGAGTCACTGTGCAAAACCTTGAGAAGCTGAGCTTGCTGTGCTATGAGATATGGTTTGTAGTGCAAATTTTGTTGAATTTAAAGGAGAATTAAATGAGCTTGTATGCTATCGTGGATGTTGATTGGAATGGGGTTGGAGTAATGATTTTGCTCTTCCCAATACTGCCAGTAGAAGTACGCGTGAACCGTTAGATGAAAGCCATATAGATAATATTGCAGATCAGATATTATTGATATGTCCATATTTCATTAATACATGCCTATTCCCCCTTTTTGTCTCAATAAATTTATATTTTCTATCCTATCTAAATTTAAACGGAATAATAAAAATATCTAAAATTAAATTTCTTATTATTGAAGAACATGTATGAGTTCCATAATATTTCAGAAGAGTTCTGATGAGATTGAATATTAAAAACACTTATGAGATTGAAGAATGCGGATAGATGATATGTCCATTACTTATAAAGCAATTCATTAAAAAATATTCAAACATTAATTACTTGCGTCTATATTTAGTTATTTACCATACAAACTAAGGATTTTTTTTTAAATGCCATCTTTCAAGAAATCCATCAAAAGTCTCCTGCATTAAAAAAATATATGCAGATGATCCAAAACTTCAACTTGAAATCTGAAATTTGAAATCTCTTAAAAATTTCATAATATAAATTGTTGATTTTTATTTTTCAAAGATGACAGGGAAGGTGATTTTGGCACCATTTTTCTTTTGCTATGTACTGAAAGTTGTACTTGATGTGAAGTTTGCCAACTTTGAAAGTTGGTAGTTGCCAATGCCAAACTTTCAAAGTTTGAAAGTTTGGCAACTTTGCACAATTTGAACAATATATAAGGAGCCCTTGAGTCCATTGTTCATCATCCCAAAATTGAGAGAAAAATAGAGAGTAAAGAGGGTTGAGAGGTTTTTTGTAAAGTTTTAGTTTAAAGCTTTGTAATTCTTTTGTGGTGTAATAAAAGAAGAGTTTTCCTCTCACATCTCTTCTATTGTGTGTGTTTTATCACAACAAGTGGTATCAGTAGCTAAGGTTACTCGGAGGGATCCCAAAACTCAGAAACAGAGGTTCGGTTCGGAAAGTCGGTTCCGACGAAAGTTGTCGAAAATCGATTTTGAGCATACCATCGGACTTTTCACGGCAAGACGAGCACGTTGGTATTTTCGGTGATCGAACGGAGCTCCGGTAAACCTTCACGCGCGCCACGCGCCAACCAGTGAGCATCCAACGCGCCCGGCGCATCCACGCGCCTCCACGCGCCAGCCGAAGGTTGAAGACGTTGAGTCAGCGCCACGTCAGCGTCCAGTCAGCGCACAGTCAGCGCCACGTCAGCGAAACCTGCACAGTCAGTAGTCCACGTCAGCATACCAGTCAGCGCCACGTGTCCGCCACGTCAACAGAACTGCCACGTCAGCGGTGTCTGGTAAATTTCAGATAGGTCCCTGAACTTTCTAGAAATTACAATTTAGCCCCTATACTTTCAGAAATTTTCAATTTAGTCCCTGAACTTCTGGAAATTACATATTAGTCCCTGAAGTTTTCCGTAATTGCACTTTGGCCCCTGAACTTTTGGAAATTGCACTTTGACCCCTGTAATTTCTGAAATTTGCAATTTGGTCCCTGTGTCGGATTTTGACAAACGAAGTGTCATTTCCACCATTTTCGACCATTCCGGACGCAACGGTGAGGTCCGTTTTTTGAAATTCTGCTTAGAATTTTTATGATGGAGGGGAGCAACGGAAAAATGGTTTTGTTAACCAGTACAAACTATTTCACATGGAGAGGAAAGATGAAAGACCTTCTGTATGTGAAGGACTATGATGGATCGGTATATCTGGAGCAGAAACCAGAAGGAATGACCGATGAGAAGTGGGCTAACCTTCACCAGAAAACATGCAGTACTATTCGTCAGTGGATCGACGACAGTATCGTGAACCATGTCAGTGAAGAGACAAATGCACGTGTTTTATGGAGAAAGTTGAGGAGCTTTTCCGAGCAAAGACTGGAAACAACAAGCTGTACTACATCAAGAAGATGATGGGTTTGAAATACCAGGAAGGTACAGCTGTGGCGGACCATATCAATGATTTCCTCGGAACCATAAAGGAATTGTCTGGATTGGGCATAGACTTCGGAGATGAGGTAAATGGCTTAATACTCCTTAATACGTTACCAGAATCTTGGGAAACGTTCAGATCTACGGTAATAAATTCAGCCGCAGATGGGAAAGTCACTATGGAGATGGCAAAGACCAGGATCTTCGAGGAAGAAAATAGGACGAGAATGCAGGAGTCAGCATCAGCCTCAACCTCAGAAGCTCTAGTGACAGAGAAAAACACCAGAAGGGTGGGAGGAGTAAAAGCGAGGCCCAGGGAGATCAGACAAGAACCGGGGAAATCAAGAACAAGAGATATTGAGTGCTACCATTGCAAAAAGAAAGGCCATATGAAGCGGGATTGCTACAAACTGAAGAACGAGCAGTCCAAGAGAGATGGTGACTCTAATCAAGAAAGAGTTGCTACTACCACCGAGAAAACCTCCAAAGAATTTCATATAATATATGAAGAAGATGTTGTGAATCTTGCAGCCACGAGACCAGTTGGGTGATAGATAGTGGCGCATCCATACACGCCACATCTCGCAGAGTCTTCTATTCATCTTACACACCAAGGGACTACGGTGCTGTAAGGATGATGAATGACGGACAGTCCAAAGCCGTCGGTATTGGAGACATCTGCCTTGAAACAGAGAACGGGACAAGGCTAGTGTTGAAGGGAGTCAAGCATATCCCAGACATTCGGTTAAACCTGATCTCAACAGGCAAGCTGGATGATGAAGGTTTCTGCAGCACCTTTAGTGACGGATGCTGGAAGCTCACTAAAGGATCAATGGTCGTGGCACGAGGTAAGAAAGATTCAACTTGTATTGATGCATGTTAAGCTTTCAAATAGTAGCATAAATACAGTCAACAGTAATGAGGCAGCCGAGCTGTGGCATAAAAAGCTCGGTCACATGAGCCAAACAAGGATGGAGATACTACGCAGGCGGAATGTTCTTCCGGAATTGAAGAACTCACACTTACGGAAGTGTGAAACTGCATGGCTGGAAAGCAGAACAGAGTGTCCTTCCAGAGCTCCCCGCCTCAACGGAAACCGGAGGTACTAGATCTCATACATTCAGATGTATGCGGTCCGATGCAGACACGAACACTTGGTGGGTCACTGTATTTGTGACATTCATTGATGATCATTCAAGGAAGATCTGGGCATACACATTGAAGAGAAAAGACCAAGTGCTTGGAGTGTTCAAGGAGTTTCACGCCCTGGTGGAGAGAGAAACCGGTAAGAAACTCAAATGCATCAGAACAGACAACGGTGGAGAATACAGAGGTCCGTTTGATCAGTACTGCAAGACGCAAGGAATCCGACATCAAACGACACCTCCGAAGACACCTCAGCTGAATGGCCTAGCTGAGAGGATGAACAGAACCTTGTGCGAAAGAGTCAGAAGCTTGCTATCACAAGCCAAGCTGCCAAAGACATTTTGGGGGGAGGCACTCAACACAACACTACATGTTTTGAACATGTCCCAACGGTCGCACTGAAAGGTAATGTTCCTAACCAAGCTTGGATAGGTAAAGAAGTGTCATACGAACACTTGCATGTCTTTGGGTGCAAAGCTTTTGTACACATCCCAAAGGATGAGAGATCCAAGCTTGATGCAAAGACGCGAGAGTGTGTCTTTATTGGCTATGGTCAGGATGATTTCGGCTACAAACTGTATGATCCTGTGGAGAAGAAGATCGTCAGGAGCCGAGATGTTGTCTTTGTTGAAGACCGGACCATAGAAGATATCAGAAAGGAATTGAAGACAATGCCCCAGCAATACAGAAATGTGAATCCAGAACCTCATACACCGGTGCCAGTACAAGTTGAAAATGAGGTTCCCAGACAGGAGGGTACATGTGATGAAGCTCCCAGAGATGATGATCATGATCAACCACCAATATCAGAAGCTACACCAACAGTTCCACAGAGAAGGTCTGACAGAGAAAGGCGACCTTCAACCAAATACTCTGCATATGAGTATGTGTTGCTTACTGACGGGGGAGAACCCGAGAGCTACCAGGAGGCTGTGGAAACAGATGACAAAGAAAAGTGGGAGGAAGCCATACAAGATGAAATGAAATCTTTGCATGACAATCACACTTTTGAGTTGGTGAAATTGCCAAGAGGCAAACGGGCTTCGAAGAACAAATAGGTGTACAGGGTGAAGCAACAGGAGCACACTTCACAACCCCGGTACAAAGCCAGACTAGTTGTCAAGGGATTCAATCAAAGGAAAGGCATTGACTTCGATGAAATCTTCTCTCCAGTTGTGAAGATGTCATCCATCAGAGTGGTACTCAGCTTAGCAGCAAGCCTCGACCTGGAAGTTGAGCAGATGGATGTCAATACAGCATTTCTTCACGGAGATCTGGAAGAAGAAATTTACATGGAGCAACCAGAAGGCTTCAGAGTCAGCGGGAAAGAGGACTATGTGTGCAGACTCAGGAAAAGCCTTTATGGTTTGAAACAGGCACCGAGACAGTGGTACGTGAGTTTGAGTCAGTTATGGGGGAGCAGGGATACAAGAAGACTACTTCAGACCATTGTGTTTCGTTCAGAAGTTTTCTGACGATGATTTTATCATCTTACTGCTGTATGTAGATGATATGTTGATAGTTGGCAGGAATCAATCGAGGATTGATAATTTGAAGCAGCAACTGAGTAAGTATTTTGAGATGAAAGACTTGGGGCCAGCTAAACAGATTCTTGGCATCAGGATCGGCCGTGATCGGAAAGCCATGAGATTATACTTGTCACAGGAGGAGTACATCGAGAAAGTACTTCAGAGATTCCAGATGGACAAGGCTAAAGCGGTTAGCACTCCTCTTGCTACCCACTTTAGATTGAGTACACAACATAGTCCCTCTACTGAGACAGAGAATGAGGAAATGAAACAGGTTCCATACACCTCAGCAGTGTGAAGTCTTATGTATGCCATGGTGTGCACGAGGCCAGACTTAGCACACGCAGTTGGATTGGTCAGCCGGTTTATGTCAAACCCAGAACGGGAACACTGGAATGCGATCAAATGGATCATGCGGTATCTTCGAGGCACATCCAAAATGAGGCTATGTTTTGGAAACAGTGACAAGCCAGTGTTGATGGGCTACACCGATTCAGATATGGCAGGAGATGTGGATACCCGAAAGTCTACTTCGGGGTATCTGATTACTCTCTCAGGAGGAGCTGTGGCATGGCAGTCGAGGTTACAGAGATGTGTTGCACTTTCTACAACAGAGGCAGAATTCATTGCAGTGACAGAGGCTTGCAAGGAATTGCTGTGGATGAAGACATTCGTCCAGGAATTGGGTTTCAAGCAGGAGAAGTACATTTTGTACTGCGATAGCCAGAGTGCTATCTATCTCGGTAAAAATTCGACATTTCATTCCAGGTCAAAACATATCGATGTGAGGTATCACTAGATACGGGACGTCCTGAGCTCAAAGCTGTTAGAACTCAGGAAAATTCACACCGACGACAACGGTGCCGATATGTTCACGAAGGTTTTACCGAATGAGAAGCTTGAAATCTGTTGTGCCATAGCCGGGATGACAAAACTCTCCACATAGTCAGAGTGGAGAGATTCAGAGAACTACGATTGGCTTGATCCCAACACAGGGTACGTAGGCAGTCATACAGATGCAGTCAGGGGTGGATCCTTTTGAGGATCCGGTTTGGATGATTGATGGTCTGCTCAGATTTTGGGGCAAATCTTCACCGAGGGGGAGATTTGATGTGAAGTTTGCCAACTTTGAAAGTTGGTAGTTGCCAACTTTGAAAGTTGGTAGTTGCCAACTTTGAAAGTTGGCAAAGTTGCCAATTGCCAAACTTTCAAAGTTTGAAAGTTTGGCAACTTTGCACAATTTGGGCAATATATAAGGAGCCCTTGAGTCCATTGTTCATCATCCCAAAATTGAGAGAAAAATAGAGAGTAAAGAGGGTTGAGAGGTTTTTTTGTAAAGTTTTAGTTTAAAGCTTTGTAATTCTTTTGTGGTGTAATAAAAGAAGAGTTTTCCTCTCACATCTCTTCTATTGTGTGTTTTATCACAACAGTACTGTATTGGTATTGTATTTTATGAGCTTTCTTTTCTTATCTATCTTGTAAAACCCAATTTCTTTTTTTCCCAAAGCTTTCTTTTCTTTAGCATATGTGATTTATTATTATTATTTTTGTAATGAACATGATTTATTATTGTCTAATTTGAAATTTGAAATGATTTTTTTTTTAAAAAAAAAATCGAATCTCAAATTTTTTTTTTTTAATTTTAAAAAATAGAATATCGCACCATTACTTAGGACAAATTAGCAATAACCCCATGCCTACTATTGAATGAGGCGTCGGTGCATTTGGGATGCATTCACAATTCATGTAATTTATAAAATCTTCTCGTCCCCGAATTAATGTGGCTTTCCTTTTCCCTTTTTTTTTAAAAAAAATAGTAAATACAGTCTGTTGATTTAAATATTTAAATTTGACCCAAAATTAGAAATTTTCGAATATAA
Organism: Zanthoxylum bungeanum; assembly: GCA_019454045.1. Lineage (NCBI taxonomy): Eukaryota > Viridiplantae > Streptophyta > Magnoliopsida > Sapindales > Rutaceae > Zanthoxylum > Zanthoxylum bungeanum. The sequence goes on from SKCR01030593.1 coordinate 17,742, forward strand.
AATATTTAAATTTTAACGTTTATATTATTTAATTTTTTTTTTATATTTTATAGATAAAAATCTCATTTTATTTTTATTTTTATTTTTATTTTTTATCAATATAAATTATATTTTAAAAATTCATATAAAACAGTATAAAATTTATGACAATTAAAAATTATAGATTTTGAAAATTTAGGAGTCTCACATGGCTTATCTAGGGATGGCAATTTTACCCGTAAACCCGCAAACCCGTAAAAACCCGCCCGCAATGAGTAGGATTTGGTAAATATATTAGTGGGTGCGGTGCGGGTTTGGTAATTTAAAGTAGAACCCCTGCGGGTGCGGTGCAGGTTTGGTAATTAAGAAAAAAATGTGGGTATCTGTTGCGGGTATCCGCATACCCGCAATATTTTTTTTTATTAATTAATATTTTTAGGACAATATAAAAAAACCTTCATATAAAAACAACTAACAAAATCTAAACCTAAAACACTAATACACAGTTCCACACTCCCACTCAGACACAGCCCACAACCTCCCCAACTGAAGATTTTTTGCATGACTATTATTGTTTTTTTTTAATCACACTTGTCAATAAAATTATAATATAAAAATTTGGATCAAGTTCATATGATCAGAAACGGGAGAGTACCAAAATAAGCTAGTGTTTGCTGCAACTTCAGTAGCTATCCTGCTTCTTCATTACACTTACACCACGTGAGCCTTGTAAGCACCACTTTCATTACACTTAGCATAAAAAATAAGACCAAAGATTGGTGATTACTTTTTAGCTTATTGTCGATTGAGTTGGCTAGCTTAAATCATTATAATTATGAAGGGAATAACTCGTTTTAATTATGTTTATATGAAAAAATAAACATAGGGTACCGAGTCTTTCATACATTATGTTATCTATGTACTGTATATACATACATTGCATGTTGTATATGTCAAATGAAAAACAAATGTGAAAACTACAGCTAGCAATTAAAAATTATATTATTAAGAACACAAAGTAATTCAATATTTTAAAAACCCGCAAAAAATCCGTTGGATACCAATGCGGGTTTGGTAATTTATTTTTATATGCGGTGCGGATTTGGTAATGAAAATTAAAACCCGCAATGAATATGGTGCGTATTTGGTAATTTATTTACATATGCGGGTGCGAATTTGGTAATGGCAAACCCGCACCATACCCTACCCACTGCCATCCCTAGGCTTATCGCTTACAAGCAACGGGAGGAATGAATACTGGCCATGCAATTGCAATTATTGAAGTGGCAACAATGTGTACATATCATGGATGCATTGAAATTGTGGTGGAGTAATGATTTTTGGCTTATGCAATTAAGGCCGTTTGTTAAATAATCTTTTTAAGCAAACTTTTCACATTATTTTTATTTATCAAATTATTTTATGATTTTTTTTTCTTTTCCATGTCTAAACTTTAATGAATTATTAACGAATATCATTAAAACACTCATTAGTATTTTTCATGATTTTATTATTTAAACCGAACATGTAAAATTTCTGATTGTCTCAGGCTCATCAACTCAGGGGACTTCTATAATTTAAAAAAAAAAAATCGTTGGAAATCCTGCCGTCAAACTACTCATTTCAGGCTTAAGTGGAGCAAGTAAAACCTCTAATTATTCATGACTCTTACAAAAAATACACTCTTTAGATTCGAATTCAGGACCGTGAGCCATACACATAAGAGTTCCAACGCTTCAATGTAATGAGATTGAATATTAAAAACACGTATGAGATTAAATAACGCAGATAATATGTACATTACTTATAAAGAAATTCACAAATTATTCAAACATCTGATACAAAACAGTCAATTTCTTAATTACTTGCATCTATATTTACCATAAAAACTAAATTTCTCACATAATCTTTAACATCAAAGGATTTTTTTTTTTTTTTTTTTTTTTTTTTTTTTTTTTTTAATGCCATCTTTCAAGAAATCCATCAAAAGTCTTCTGCATTAAAAAATATATGCGGATGATCCTAAAACTTCAACTTGTAATCTGGAATAATTTTTTTTTAAGGCATTACAAGAAACGTATATCATTAATATCATTTAATTTCTATCCATATATCATTAATATTATTTAATTTTTTTTTTGAAATCATTGTAAACTCCACCACCAAACCATTTTTTATGCAATTGATTTTTATAATTCATTTTTTCAAGATTGTATTGCTAATTTGATGAGATAATTTACAGGATATGACTTCAACTCAGTCTTTCTGTGTTGATAGGTAATTTTTATTTCAATTTAATATTCAACTAAGATTCATCTCGTGTGTAAATATTTAAGAGCAAGGAAACATTAATTCTTATTTTTGTTTTTTAACATTTAATTATAAATGTTTGAAAACTAATAATTTGATATTTTTATTTCTTAAATTATATTTATATGTTCAACTATTTTTAAGTTAAATTATTTAATAAAATAAATAAATTAGTCTGAATGATATATATATATATATATATATATATATATATATATATATATATATATATATATATATATATATATTAGTTTTTAAAGAATATAATCAGCTATAAAATTAATATGTAGTTTATTTTCATAAAACAATATATAAATTGATTGGATAGTAAAAAATGTGATTCATTTTTAAATTTTGTTGATAAACTTTATCATAAATAATTGATTGTATATAAGGAAAACAAAATGTAATTAGGCTTTTATATGATAGGAAATAAATAAATTGTATTAGGATTGTTCGGGAAGTAAAATTTAACATATATAGTTTTATGTTAACTAAAATTTTAGCTTAATCATATTCAATTAAAAATTGGGTGAGGCAATACATTGAAGTTCGAAGTGTTCAACATATATAGTCATATATTGTTAGGTTTCGTCCTAACTAAGTTTAAAACTTATAATTTTCTAAGTTTGTAATCGAATCAAAATGATTGTATATTTACATCATTATAATATTTTATTAATAAAATCTTTCATTATCCCAAAAAAAAAAAAAAAGTCTTACCCTAGCCTCACTAATTATCAAAAACAACGAAAAATTATTAAATTATTAATTTTTTTTTCTCTTTTGCCATTTTTAAGTTTTTATCATTTTTGATAATTGATGGGGTTCAAGTGGAGTTGGATCGTGAGATAACACAGGGAGAATTGACATAGAAATCGGATGTGGCCTCCAAATTTAACCTAAAATTGAGAAATTTCATATTTTAATATATAATATAACACAATTGTTTTCTGTCATCTAAAAATTTAAGATAGTCTCAACAGTCAACACCGTCCCTAAATTAAGTCTGCGTATGTATCATATTTTACATAGAAAATAATTGTAAAAGTTGTCGCCGGAATTGACGGGGCACAAAAAGTGATGGTCCTTCTCCTTAGGGGTGAGCATCGGTCGGTTCGGTCGGTTAATCCATGATTTTTTAACCATAACCGAAATTTTCGGTTAAAATAAAAGTGTGACCGAATTAACCAATTTATGACTCATAACCATTAACCAATTAACCGTTATATTTCGGTCGTTGTGTTTAATTCGGTTATTAACCAATCCAATAAATATAAATTCATCAAAATGAAAATTTCAATAAAAGCATTTAACACAATTACACAAATATAATTCAAATCCATCAAAAATACATCAAATTATAAATGGCGGATTTTGTGATTGTAACTCTGTAAGCTGTATGTGGATTTTCAGAATTTGGAATTTTGTGTTTGTAAGTGGCGGAATTTTGTGATTGTTTCAGAATTTAGAGTCGACAGAGAAGCTAGGGTTTTTGGTCGATGATTCTGCTCTGCAATTGAGGAAAAAAAAAATAATAAACCCCAAAAAAAAAAATGGGACGAAGCCAAAATTACATTAACAAAACCAAAGAGAGCCAAAGATACTTACTTTGTGCTTGATTTTCCCATGATTGTAGTTTTGGATGCAGAGTATCAATTTTAACAAGGCAGAGAAGCTAGGGATTTACATTCATAGTCAACGACCAAAAACTGAGCGAGAGGGTTGAGATTGGCAGAGAAGCTAGGGTTTTGAAGTGTTATTTTTGATTTAGGGTTTTAAAATAATATATATATATATATATATGGTTTATTTCGGTTAATCGGTCGGTTCGGTTATACGAATCTCATAACCGTAACCGAACCGAATACCGAAAAAATTAAAAAATTTAACCGTAATAACCGATTTAACCGAATTAACCGAACCGTAATAAAAAATGGGTCGAAACGGTTCGGTTATCGGTTAAAACCGATTAATGCACACCCCTACTTCTCCTAGGGTCTATAATACTTTGAAATGGCAAAAGTACCATCATAACATCCAATGTCAAAAGTATTTTCTCGAGTGGTGTAGAGTTTATGATCTAATCTTTTAAGTATTGAGTTCGAATTCAAAATGTGTTTTTCTTATAAGAGCATGAGGTATCCAGAGATTTTATCTGATCCGTTTAAACTCGGATCGGATGATTTAACGGCAGAATTTCTCGAAAAAAAAATCCAATGTCAAAAGTACCATTGCTATATTTATTTATGTTTTAAAAAAAAAAAAAAAAAAAAATTGAAACTACCATTGTCATGTTACATTCATCTTTATCTTATCATCCTTTTCCTTGACACCACATATGAGTTTATTAACGAGAATTCCTCCTGGGGAGTGGGCTTGTGGTCCAGGCTTTCAAGTAAAAGGATATGATGCCTTGGCAGAATTATGGGCACAAAGGCTTCTCAGTAAGCTAATCCAATCCACACACAGATCCAGCACAAAGCATTTTCCAGCTCGTCGGAGGCGCAGAGACTGCCTCCCGTACAATGGATCTTCGAGAATGATATGAAAGTAAAACCCATCGGGGAAAGCTTTTTGGCTTGATGGGGCAAGAATAATATTTGTAAAAACATCCAAGTGACATATCCAGGAAAATTATTTAACTAATTTTAAGCTATAATAAAACCATCATTTTTAAACATTTAAGCCAATTTTTCAAAGATGAAAGTCATTTTAGTTGAAATAAATAAATAAATAAATAATAAATGTCAAGAATTATATCCCCTACCATAGGAAATAGATGTTATGAGCAAAAACATAATACTATCTATTACTACAAGAATAGAATTTACAAATATTACAAAACTTACACAAAAAACCTCACTCTAACTAGACTCTCTGCCAAGCTCTCTGTCTTTGAGCAGCTCGCAAATGAGTTCACTATTTATAGTAAAATTCTTGCTCAAATTATCAACAAAAGAATAGTAATCCACCTAAAATTTATTTGTAATTTTGCACCATTTTCAAGCCCACATAAAGTTGTCTTGGATGGTTATGCATTGATGGTGGTGATGTATGAATGCACTTGGATATTACAATTATCCCCCTTCAGTTGCATCCGAAACGATTTTCATCTGACAGTTATCTGACTATGTTTCTGCATAGCTCTAGCTTGTCCCGATTGACCACTTTTGTTGACATATCGGCTGTGTTTTTGCACAACACACTTCACTATATCTCTACACAGTTTTTTCTGCTGTGTTTCACACAACATAATTCTGCTGCCATGTTTTGTCAAAATCAAAATGGTAACTAATGTTCATAAACAAACAAATATGGCAAATTCACATGTGCAAAAAATTCATATAAATCAATTTTATGCAGCTTCAAAGGAATACACATTAACATGACACAGAAGTCCAAACTTTTGTTTCCATTTCACAAGTATCTCACTAATTACAAGGTAAATCACTAAAACGGAACCTTAAGATATTAAATCGAGGGATTAAATGAAGAGTATTAAATTTATACATGCCACCAGCGAAAACACCGATTCATTATCAAATCAAATAGTATACATGAATCAAGATTCTAAAATTTGTTGTACATTTGTAAGATATCATATAGTTCAACACAACATACCTCAAAATACTTTATTAGATGGCATTAAAGGCGACCCAATGGCCCTACATACATATTTTCTCCACTCTTTAGAAGAATAAGCTACGATGTCTTATTAATTGTATATCACGCTCAGAAACACCACGTTTCCCACTCAAAACCTAAATTAACCCCTCCATTAAACCCTAATCACATCCAATCAAATTGTGACTAATTCAACTTCAGACCACTCACCCTAGAAAATTGATTCAACATTCATCCAAGAAATGCACATTAATCAAAACACGTTTAATGAAAATTCATAAATGTTTATAATGCATCAAAATTTACAAAATTGGATTGATTTGATTGGAGTGTGCGTTTGGAAGTTTGTTGACTCCATTGATTGCTCCAAGTATGTGATCAAATTCTCCTGATATTATTTTTTTCTTCTTTTTCGACTTCTCAGATTGAGCTTTTACGATTTTCGCTTGCCTTTTGTTTCAAGATCATTGGGCCGAAGTAGAACTTGGATCTTTTGATATTCAAAAATTATAGTTTGAGTTTAACTTGATTTAGAACTGATAGAAAGCAATTCAAGCACGGTATTAATAACAAATCACTCAAAAGTCATCAGTTCAGTTTATTAGTGACTCAACAGCCAAATTAGCATTAATGAAATTGGGTTTGTCAGAGGATAAATGAGAGAGCTTCCAAGGCCTTTGTATTATAAGGAGAGAGATATAGATGATCCATGTAACGGAGTTGTAAGCAAGTGCAGGTGTAATAATAACAATAATCGTCCAGGACCAATTAAGAATTTATTTGCAAACTAAAACTGGTTCAATGTCAATAAAAAAAGACGGCATAATATCAAGGCCTGACTCGAAAACAATCCATAAACACTTTTAAGAAACCAACACCAATACTGAAATCTTATTCAGCTCTAATGCAAATGAATAAGCATAAACTCTAGATCGTCTAGTAGTAAAGCATAAGATAAGCTGGCCAAATTAGTATAGTTAATAGACATTGAATTCAATTATCCTTCAAGACAAAAGAAATGAGAGGAAGACACTATACCTACAAGCTTAAGCTTCATTTTGCAAGAAGGTGAATAACTTGTGGCTGATATACCCAAAATATTACATTTTCTGGTTGTATTGTGAATTGGATAAAAGTTGTCTTTAAACTTCCCAAATGCATGTTCGTATTTCTCCAAATATCTATTAAACATTGCACTCATCAAAATCCAAGCCATTCCATAATTGTTTACAGCATAAACAGCTTGACTGGCTCATAACATAATATTCTACAAACTTAACATGCATCAAAATCATTAAAATCTAATTTCCCAAAAATAAAACACGTTACTAGCTAAATTTAAAATGAAAAATGCACATGAAATTGCAAAAAACACAACATTTACAGAGGCATTAGCATAATACATACCTTGAAATCCATAAGCTCAGCAGTTTTCTTACAGAAGCAAGCAGAAGTATTCACCATTGGGGTAGTTGAAGAAGTGTAACATTGGTGGCTTGGTGTAGACACATGCCCATTTTACAGTATAATCCTATACAAAATTAGGTAGTGCATTAGGCAAAAGAAAATGGTCTGAAGAAAGAACCAAAAATCCTCAAAGATGTTAAGAATATACTTACCAAAATTTGACTTCGTTATTGCTTGTTTTCACCTAAATGCCTTTGTCATTGCATCACCACCATTATAGCGATTATCATCCGAAATGTAGCATGAGAGGAGGAGGCAGTTTTGTAGCCAGAGATGACACATTATATGTATTAGTGAGTAGTGACACATAAAATGAAGCATATTTGTAAGTTTGATGGTATAGTGTTGTGATTAACATACTAATGTTGTCGGCAAGTCATCATTCCACATGCCAGACCTTAGATGAAAAATACCAATTAAAAATGGTCACTTTTGTGACACAAACTGATTTACAGAAGTAATAGACATATCTAATTATCAGCAGGCTTCAAAGTCATTTCGTTCCACATTTAGGAACCCCAATTTTCCAAGCATTAACTCTCTCGGCGAACTGCAGAGAGCAAAGGGTTTCATCAACGGAAGCACGATCAGATGAGATGTTGACAAACATTAAAGTTTTAGAATCTCCACCAAGACACGGCTGTTCATAAACCGAATAGAAGTTAGAAAGGCTTAAATAGAAAACAATCAACCAACTTATAAGCACCACTCTATATACAGGTGTAAGCTATATGTGATGAAGGCATCTGTTACAATCAATCATTTCCACTACAGATAAATTACTTGTGTACTTGCTACTTTTACAATTTTCCAATATACCTTAATCATGAAAGCACTTCTCGAGTTCAATTACCCACTAGACCATGTAATATCTTAGGAAAACATATACTAAGGATAATTTTACCAATTACAATGCAGTGGATTATTGATTTCTCAAAACAATAGAGCTACCCTCAAATTTAATCTATTTCTTCCCTACAAGTGCCGAGGTAATATCAATTCTATGAATTAGAAATATGGAAAGACACACAAGGTCTACAAATATATTTTGAACTTTTTTACCTTTAGAAGATGAGTCAACTTCGAGTTCCTAAATGGAACATGTCTTCTGTTCTTTGCCAAGGAAAAGATAACATCACCCAAAGATGATAAACTTTTATTTATAGCCTGATTAGAGTAGACAAGGTAACATATCAAAAATAGCAAACGAAAATAATTCCAAAGAGTAAGCTAAGAAATTTTAAGTAAAAGACACCTGAGTTTCTTTCAACAAGTCACCAGTTGCTCTAGTTTTTTGCAGTCGCCCGCTTCCTGCTAGATCTATGAGGTTCAAGACTCCATGGACTTGTTGCTCAGTTGCCTAGCGAAGCAATACATATATCAGAAAAATACATTTAAGATAATAATACATAAAAGAATGACTGCAGTGTTAAAAACACCTACCTCATTTACTCCAGATATGTGTAAAGTGGAGACAAAATGGCCTCTTGACGACTTCTCATTCATTAGAGTCTTCCCCACAGACCTGGTAAAAACAAAAATATAAGAAATATTCAATCATTTCACATGATTTTCAGTTAAGAAATAATAAAACAAAAACAAGTACCGTGTATTTTCATTATTAATGACAATAATGCATTTCTAGAAAATTAAAACATCCATTAACGCATTTACCTGCTTTGCGCAGCCTGCCTTAAAAGTGATGAAACCTCCGATACATTACCGACATCAATAATGTTGAGGTTGCTGACAAATACGTTCCCATTTTCATCCTCTTTGATTTCACATGTCTTTCCTTGAACAACCTTTTCCACACTTGTCGGCAACAGATCATGGATGGTTTCATTATGTATCTCCAACATTGAGGCCTACAATGTTTAGAAATTAAGTTAAAATTTTTGTGAAAACTTGTTAATCTAAAAAAATAAAAGAGCTGACAGTTGTACCTGCATTTTGTATTTCCAACCTTGTGCTAAAAGGGATTGACTAGTTTGGAATATATGTTCCATTGAGCGTGGAATCAGCCCTTTCTGCTCTAGTGCTTCCGATTCTCCCACCATAGTATATGTTTTACCTGAACCTGTCTGACCATAAGAGAATATGCAGACCTGCATAAAGAGTATACATCACCACATAAAGATTAAATCAAACTACTTCATATGGCAACTGGCAATTAAGCTTCAATTTCAATTTCCATACTTTGTTTTGAGTTTTGCAAAATTTGACTAGCAAAATGCAATAAAAAAAAGTTATTGTTCTAAAAAAATTATTGTGTTCAACATAAATTAGGATGACTTAGGATCGTCTTTTTAATCAAATGCAAATATGTTAGCTTCTATTTAAAACTTTAGAGATAAACACAAAATAATCACCTTATAGCCATCCACGGCACTTTGTACCAACTCCGATATTTCGACAAAAACATCCTCTTGAGAAGCCTCGTGACCGAAAACTTGGTCAAATGTAAAGGTATGCTTTCGTCCTGCCCAAAGTATAAGATAATAAATTTAATTTAGAATGTAATAACTCCCCCATGCACTTTGATAGATAAATCATATACCCTTTTGTATCAGATCAATGCCTCTGCCTTGAAATTCTAAAGATGAGGGATAAGCAATGACTGAAGCATCTGCTCCAACCCCATCATCTGGCACCAGGGGACGTACTCGGCAAAACACTCGAATATTTCCTTTTAGATCCTACAGTAGAAAAACAATTATCACAATTTTTGCCACACATAAAATAAGTAGATAATGTGATTGTGAGCAAAAGAACTGGTAGAAAAGAATATAGACGTTATAGCTCCCAGATCAAGATATACACTCACATATCTTAGATCATGATATCACAACAAACATTTTCTATCTTTTATTGTCGTGCTTAAATTAATTTGTTAAACATCTGTTATTTACTTTATTCATCTTGTATTTTATTTCTTTGTAATCATATCCAAGGATTACAATAATTTATCTCCCTAACTATAAGAAAGTGTCTGATGATATTTTCAATGAATGGATAAACATTTATTCGTACAAATCAGTGTTATCGATTTTAAGAACGGTACCAGAATAGTATTATGCATCTTTTTCCGTAAATTCTCCCCTTCAATCAGTTTATGTTTTTCCTCTTCCAGGCGATCTTGTAGTTTACATTCAGTTCTCTTTAGCTCCTCCAATTTAGTCCGCATTTCCATACCTGATGAATAAGCCATCTAGAAAAAGCAAAAAAGGTGTTATGGTTAGCAACATCACACATGCAATGCAAACCAAAGCAAAGAAAAGGATAAGCAGATAATAAAAAATAATAACCAACAAATAAGCCACATTTTTTTACATTAAATGCATTAAATTACCTCAAGTTTATTATCTGCAACAGTTGGGGGAAAACGATGATCATACTAGAGTTTATTGGGTTTATCTATTGAAAGCCAAATCTGATGTCCATGTTGTGTTTAAAATTTTCACTCCATGGTTAAAACAAAATTCAGGCTTCTATTCAGATTCTTAGAACAGATAATGGCAAGGAATATTTCAATTCTCTTCTTGGTGAGTATTTACATGAAAAATGAATTATTCATCAAAGCTCTTGTGTTGACACCCCACAACAAAATAGGGTTGTCGAACACAAAAACAGACACTTAATAGAGTTCCTTGATGTTCACCACAAAAATGCCTAAACAGTTTTGGAAGGATGCTATCCTAACAGCCACATTTCTTATTAATCGAATGCCAACTCGTGATCTTTCTTTTAACACACTCATCCAAACACTTCGTGCAGTTTTCCTCACTCACGCCAATTTTCATCAAGTCTTCCTCTTCAAATCTTTGGGTGTACAGTATTTGTTCGTGTGTTCTCAAAATAGGAGAAAACTTGATCCTCGGGCTATTAAATGTGTTTTCTTAGGCTATTCACCCACAAAAAAGGAGTAAGGGTGTTATGATCCTTCTAACTAAAAACCTATGTTAGTGTTGATGTCACCTTCTTTGAAAAAACACCATTTCTTCCCAAAAACCATCTTCAAGGGGAAAGAGTGAGTCGAGACTGTTTTTGGCATATTTTTGCACCTAAGCCAATGAACCTGAGCCTAAAATCACCAATATTTCTGCATATAAAGCCTATGAACCTAAGCCATAACTCACCAAAAATGGTCCTTTAGTGTCTGTAGAACCTGTTTCTATTACCCATACTATTATGTTATTAACGGGAGATAAATTGAACTCATGGTGAGACAGAGATTCACAAACTGCAGGTATACATCAATAAAAAAAAATTGCTTGTCTACTCAAGGAGGCCGAAGTCTAGAACATAAGAAGAACTCACACTTCACACCAAGAATCAGAACCGTGATTAGTTCCAAATACAAGTTAATTTTCCAGTATAGAAGGTAATTTAGAGCAGTTAGATTTACCCATTGCTCTTAGGAAAAAACTAGATCTTAGAAACAGAGTCACCAAGAATCGACCGGTTTGCCAAAGTCTTAAAGAAACACGAGTACCGACAGGACATTCACATCATAATATGTTTATAATCAATCAATCACAAAATAAGTTGACAATTTGGATATTATATGTTGATGATATCATTCTCACAGGTGATAATCTAGATTAAATAAAGCCGTTGAAGATCTTAGAAACAGAGTTTGAAGTCAAGGATCTTGGCCCTATAAGTATTTCATGGGAATGGAAGTTGCAAGGTTGAAAAAAGGAATATGTGTTTCAAAGAGAAATTATGTTCTCAATCTTTTGAAAGAGACTACAATGCAGTGATGTAAACCAAGCGACACACCAGTTGAAGCTGGAAAGAAAATATACATGGAGAATGCAGGTAAATATATTGACAAAGACATGAATCATAGACTTTTGGGAAAGTTAGTATACCTAGCACAAACAAGGCCATATATTGTATTTGCTATTAGTGCTTTAAGTCAGCATATGCACTCATCCCAGGAATCCCACTTGGAACTAATTGGAAGCTGTCAATAAGAAACTAAGCTATCTCAAACGGTCTTCGGGAAGGGGATTATATTTTAGGAAAAATGAAGAGAGAAAAGTAGTGTTTACAGATTCAGATTGGGCTGGGTCAGCTGAAGATAAGAGATTTGGGGAAATTTGGTAACTGGGAAAAGTAAAAAAAAAAAAAAAAACAGAAAGTGGTAGCTAGAAGCAGTGCAGAAGCAGAACTTGGGGCTGTGGAGGGATGTTTGAGGCTTTATGCTCAAGATATTGTTAGAAGAATTCCAGATCGCAATGAAATTTCCTATCAAGCTCTACTATAATAAAATTGAGAATGGAATTATATGCATGACGTATATCCCTACAAAAGAGCAAGCAATTCATATTCTAAAAAAAAAAAAAATAATAGGTTGTATGAGATAATAAACAATAACTCATTATGTTTTCAGTCAGAAATATAACCAATGCAAAAACATGCCGATATAGGAACAAACCTCCAATGATTGTGATTTTTTAATCAAGCTTTTCAATTCTGTCTGGCATTTTTCAACAGCTCCACGATACTTCCCTATATCAGCAATTAGGTCCTGCAAATGGGCTACTAGGTCGTTAAGTCAAATTGAAGCTTAGCATTGTAGGGATGTAGAATTTGATTATTATCATGTAACCACATATCCATATGATCAAGGTAACCACCCAACAGAATCAAAAAGATTTAATGAAAAAGTCATAAGAATCTTGACGGATTCATAGAAGTGCATGATAGTTAAGCAAAAGATAAAACACGTGTGCGCAAAACATTTACCCTCTGGTGGGCAGCTGCAATTTCTTGATCTTTTGCATGTTGTTCTGAGAGCGAAGCTAGCAACTTCTTAGCAACAACATTCGCTTCAATTGCAGCCTAGTTGTCAAATAAAAGAGAAAAACATTAAAACCTTTTAATATCAAAAACCAGTCACATCTAATGAACTTACTTGCGTTTCTGATTCTACTTTGGCATATATCCCTTGCAAACGTACATTCTCTTGCCTCAACTCTAGAATAGTTCTCTTCAGTTTGCTCCCCCTAGTCATTGGGTAGGCCACCTCAGTTGAAAACTCCGCTTGAGGCGCCAGCCTCGCCACGCTACTAGAATCAAAAGATGTCAAACAGATATTGGGTTGTTCACCCTCATTGTTACTTTCAATACGAGCTTTGTGTTTCGACTTCACATGTCGGATCAGGTGATCCTTTCGTTTGTAATCAACTACACAGCCATCTACCGGACAGACGAATAACCTCTGCAGCAAGATCAAAGAATGACCAACTTTAAAGTTAACAAACCAAATTAATGTCAATTCATACATATTCAAACCTAATCACATATATACCTGATCCGCGTGGACATGCATATGTTGTGTCATGTGATCACGTCTCACGCACTTGTAACCACATATTTCGCACACGTTTGATAGTCTTTTTCTCTTCATTTTCTTTGTCTAGCAATACGAAATCAATAAAAGTATTTCTTGTAAAAAAAAAAACTTTAGCACAAGAGAAATATTTTTGTTTTGAATTATGATTTACCATTCTCATTTCACTTCATTTAGATTTTAATCAAGTTTGATTGCGAATGCTTAAAAGCACCATGAGAGCAAGAGAGTACATGGATGATAATAAAATGAATAGACAAGGACAAAATGGTAAGAAAGAAAGGTAAAATAATACATTTAAAAAATAGAACTCAATGATGTCATTCATCTACTATTAGATTGTCTGAGATCAATGTTCGTGTCAAATTTTTAAGTATAAATAGTCCAACCCATATACATAATTATACTTACAGAAAACAAATGACATGGCATTAATATAACCCCTACATAGTAAAAGAATTTTCATCATATCACACCTACATGTTCATTTCCAACGCACCCACAATAGAAGATAAATAAATAACATAAACAAACAAATAGAAACCCTCATGAACATTCTACTCAGCTATTCTTTATATATATATATATATATATAATTAACGAAATGATAGGAACCAATTGATAGAATCAAAATTGAAAAGACCGAATCAAGTTTTTGTATATTGATTAACCAAGCAAAAAATAATTGTCCAAATTCAACCACACAGACAGTGTGTTAATCAGGCTATGATTGGCTAATAGAAGTTATAATGATAAGACCTTTTGCTTCCAGCGGAGAGCGTTTTGATTTTGGCTGTGGAGAAGCTTTGATTGGAGAAGAGAAATGGCGACGACGAGCTTTATTGTTTCGTCGTTTGGTGAAGAAGAGCTTGCGTTTGGTGTTGGCTTGTTTACTTGTAGACATTTTTAATATGATGAATTGGGACGCGGATATAATGGGCCTAGGGTTGGCAAATGGGTGACTGTTATGAGAGTCTAAATATTATTTATTTAAGTTTGAATTTGAAAAAACGTAATAATAAAAATATAACTTTGAAATAAAATCTTTCTAAAATCTCAAAAATATTTGTTGACGGTTGTTTTTCGTTCTAATGATAATATGAGAAATTAACCTCTCGAGCGGACCTCCCTCAGCATGGTTAATAAAGAACCAAAAGAAAATTTAACAGGCACACAAGAAATAGACAAAGTTTACATGGTACAACGGAGTATGGCTCCAATTTACATCGATGAGAGTAAGAATAAGGTATTTTATTACATGTTCGGGGTTAAGAACGACTCGAGCTACAAGTGGAGGAGAAATACAATATATAATATCGACACCTCAGATATTAACTAGCTCGGTACAATTCTCTTAGACGATCGGGAACCGACCAGCTTTCTTTCTCTATCATTAACTGTAACTCTCGACTTTAACAATAAGTGGATTGTGAAATTTGCAAACCCTTGAATATGAGACTTCAACCTCTTTTATATAGGTTTCCAAATTTTAGTAGATTTGCCCACGAATCGAACCGAACCGAACCGAACCATTCTGATGAAAACCTGCCTGGAGCAAAGCCAGGCAAACCCACAAAAGATTGTTATCCACGCAACTTCTGTGAACCCCGCGGAAACAAAGCCCGTGAAACCCACAAAAGATTTTTATGAGCGCACAGGAAAGCACAACGAGGTTTGAAGATTAGAAACCGTGAAGAACAAAGCCTCACGAATCCCTAATTGCTTGAAACGCCACAAATGACAACAACCTCCTTTGATAAGTTTTGAAGAGAATTCACTCTTCCATGGTTAGCCATCCACGGCCTCACCACCAATGTGCCTAACAGCAATATTAATTTTTTTGGGTTAAAACATTCATGCCATTTTATTAATGACAGGCTTGCTTAAATAATACAATGGAAAGCCTAATTTTAATATATAAAAAACCAAAAATAACCCTAGGTAATAATCCTCATTACAAATAAAATCTTAGGCCCCTAACATTTGGCCCACTTTAGAATAAACCCCAACATTAAAACCTAGAGCCCCTAACAGTCAACCCACTCTAAAATAAACACTAACATTAACCCCATATGGGAGGCCTTCACTTATATATCTTGAGCCCCCTTCATT
Source organism: Zanthoxylum bungeanum (assembly GCA_019454045.1). Taxonomy (NCBI): domain Eukaryota; kingdom Viridiplantae; phylum Streptophyta; class Magnoliopsida; order Sapindales; family Rutaceae; genus Zanthoxylum; species Zanthoxylum bungeanum. The sequence continues at coordinate 33,601 of SKCR01030593.1, forward strand.
GCCAAATAACGTGAATGAATTATTAGGCTTCTTCCTTGAATGCGTGGATCCATGCTTCGAGGATTGTTTTCTTGACGCTCCATGCATCATATCACATTCGGTTCTACGATTTCAGTTTTTTGGAACCGCAGAACCAAATCAAATCGAAACCAAACTGTAAAATTCAGTTTGGTTCCTTATTTTTTAGGGGACAAAATAAAAAAATTGGGTTATTTCCGGTTCGGAATCGAACCGAACCGAATCTTAAGGTTACGGTTCCAAATTATGTGGAACCGTAGCCGAACAATTTGGGTTTCGTTCGGATCCAATTTTGGAACGGAACCGGATGGAACCGTAAGGTTACGGTTCCATTCGGTTTGGTTTCGATTCTGAACCTGAACCATGACCAACTCTATCCCAAATTCACTATTCCACCAACCCATAACGTCAGTTGTCGTCACCAGACCATCATTACCCTATGCTTCTTTTCCCCAACCACTCAAAAGACAGTCGTATTGAAACTTGACTCAACCACCACTTTGCAACCCTTTTGCCCTTTACATCTGTTTACTTCTCTCTCTACAGAGCAAAACTCAACAACAAAATTATATATTTTATTTCCTTTTCTAAAAAGTTAAGACACGAAACGATGGGGAAACGTTAAATAAATAATAAAAACATTTCCTATTCTAATTGAAATCAAAATTTATAATTATAAAAAATTAATTAATTAAAACCTAAACCTGAACCTAAAATCTCTATTTTTTAACATATTAAAACCTAAAAAGATAAATGTTTTCATGCCCTCTCAACGTACTAGGTAAGATTATTTTAAAAATAAAATTAATTAAAAATTATATTAAAAAATAAATACTAATCTAATTGAAATCAAAACATTTCATTATTCTAATTGAAATCAAAATCTATAATTATAATTATATAAAAACTAAAACTAAAATAAATTTTAAAAAAAAAGTCAAATAATAATGTAATTGAATTCAAAATCTTGGTACTTTTCTAATTGAAATAAAAACAAATAATTATACAAAAAATAAAAACTATGATTATTAAAATTATATTAATAGAATAAGAACAGGTTAAATGTAAGACAGGGAGCAAGGAAGACAAAGAAGTTTGTCTCAATATGGATGGAAGAAAGCTTCTGCTTCCGAGGGAGTTTTGATAGTCATCGAGTCGACTGCATGCACTGTGCTTTGCTGCTCCTCCCATATATGACTTTGTACACACCATCCTTTGCATGTTCCCATAAAAAGTTTCATATTAGAAAATGTTTCATGTTTATTGTTAAAAGTTGCATATCTAATGGTATAAATTGTTGGTTCAATGGTGATATTTACATATGCGATTTTCGAGGCATTTGCCATTGCATGTTATTGCTAAAAATTGCATGTCTAATGGTTAATGTTGCATGTCCATTGTAAAACGTTTCATATTAGAAAATGTTTCATGTTTATTGTTAAAAGTTGCATATCTAATGGGATTAATTGCATGTTCAATGATGATATTTACATGTGCGGTTTTCAAGGTATTTGTCATTGCATGTTATTGCTAAAACTTTCAAGTCTAATGGTTGTATGTTGCATGTTCATTGTTAAAAGTAGGGGTGTTCATAGGGTCGGGTCGCGGGCCGACCCGCAGAGACCCGACCCGACCCGGTCGGGTTTCTTAATTTAAAAAGTTAATTTCGGGTCTGACCCGACCCGACCCGAAATTTCGGATCGGGTCACGGGTTTAGTTCAGCAAACTCGGGTTTGACCCGACCCGACCCGATGTAATAATATTTATTATAATATATATATTTTTAGTGGTATAACTTTAACAATCAGACGTCGTAGCTCAAATGGTAACGTTTCATGCTTAAGAAGAAGGAGGTTGCAGGTTCGAGTGTGAAGGGTGTAATTTTTGTAAATTAATTTTTCAAAAAAATCTCAATTTATTGGTGAGATTCGAACCTGGACACTGCTCTGAAACTTATTGATGCTTTAACCATCAGTGCTGCATGCATTGTTAATATCTTTGCTCAATAAAAAATATATATATTATAATCACTATATATTATGTTGACCCGACTGACCCGCAATTTGTTTGACCCGACCCGAGGTGACCCGACCCGCGCGGGTCACCTCCTCAAATTTCGGGTTTCGGGTCAGACGACCCGAATGACCCGACCCGATCGGGTCAAAAAAAAATCTGAAAAACCCGACCCGACCCGACCCGTGAACACCCCTAGTTAAAAGTTTCATATAGAAAATGTTTCATGTTTATTGATAAAAATTGCATATCTAATGGTAGTAATTGCATATTGTATGGTCATATTTACATGTGCAATTTTCGAGGCATTGCCATTGCATGTTATTGCTAAAAATTGCATGTCTAATGGTTAATGTTGCATGTCCATTGTAAAACGTTTCATATTAGAAAATGTTTCATGTTTATTGTTAAAAGTTGCATATCTAATGGGATTAATTGCATGTTCAATGATGATATTTACATGTGCGGTTTTCAAGGTATTTGTCATTGCATGTTATTGCTAAAACTTTCAAGTCTAATGGTTGTATGTTGCATGTTCATTGTTAAAAGTAGGGGTGTTCATAGGGTCGGGTCGCGGGCCGACCCGCAGAGACCCGACCCGACCCGGTCGGGTTTCTTAATTTAAAAAGTTAATTTCGGGTCTGACCCGACCCGACCCGACCCGAAATTTCGGATCGGGTCACGGGTTTAGTTCAGCAAACTCGGGTTTGACCCGACCCGACCTGATGTAATAATATTTATTATAATATATATATTTTTAGTGGTATAACTTTAACAATCAGACGTCGTAGCTCAAATGGTAACGTTTCATGCTTAAGAAGAAGGAGGTTGCAGGTTCGAGTGTGAAGGGTGTAATTTTTGTAAATTAATTTTTCAAAAAAATCTCAATTTATTGGTGAGATTCGAACCTGGACACTGCTCTGAAACTTATTGATGCTTTAACCATCAGTGCTGCATGCATTGTTAATATCTTTGCTCAATAAAAAATATATATATTATAATCACTATATATTATGTTGACCCGACTGATCCGCAATTTGTTTGACCCGACCCGAGGTGACCCGACCCGCGCGGGTCACCTCCTCAAATTTCGGGTTTCGGGTCAGACGACCCGAATGACCCGACCCGATCGGGTCAAAAAAAAATCTGAAAAACCCGACCCGTGAACACCCCTAGTTAAAAGTTTCATATAGAAAATGTTTCATGTTTATTGATAAAAATTGCATATCTAATTGTAGTAATTGCATATTGTATGGTCATATTTACATGTGCAATTTTCGAGGCATTGCCATTGCATGTTATTGCTAAAAATTGCATGTCTAATGGTTGTAGTTTCACATTTAATGTAAAAGGTTTCATATTAGAAAATGTTTCATGTTTATTGTTAAAAGTTTCATATCTAATGGTTTCAGTTGCATGTTCATTGTTAAATGTTTCATATTATAAAATGTTTCATATTTATTGTTAAAAGTTGAGTTTCCAATGGTCATTATTTAATTTTTGTATTTCAAGCATAAAAAATTTGTTGCATCTTTTATGGTTGAAAGTTGCATCTTAATAGTGAAAATTGCATGTCTAATGGTTCGTGTTTATTGCTAAAAATTGCATGTCTAATGGTTAATGTTGCATGTCCATTGTTAAAGGTTTCATATTAGAAAATGTTTAATATTTATTGTTAAATATTGCATATCTTATGGTAGTAATTGCATATTCAATGGTCATATTTACACGTGCAATTTTCGAGGCATTTGCCATTGCATGTTATTGCTAAAAATTGCATGTCTAATGGTTGTAGTTTCACGTTTAATGTAAAAGGTTTCATATTAGAAAATGTTTCATGTTTATTGTTAAAAGTTTCATTTCTAATGGTTTCAGATGCATGTTCATTGTTAAAGGTTTCATATTAGAAAATCTTTCATATTTATTGTTAAAAGTTGTGTTTCCAATGGTCATTTTAATTTTTGTATTTCAAGCATAAAAAATTTGTTGCATCTTTTATGGTTGAAAGTTGCATCTTAATGGTGAAATTGCACATCGATGGTGTCAAGTTGCATGTATTGGTTATATCTAACTACTAAAAATTATTCAATATCATGTTTAATACTTCGATTTCGATCTCGATTTCGTGTTTAATGGTTATAAGTGAATACAAAAGGATGAAACATCACAAATAATGAGCACAAATTATTAATCTTAATATCTATTTATAATTTTCGTTAATTACATATGTTAATGAGCATGTAGATGAGTTTTATACTTATTGTTTTCGCTTACAATTTTTATTCATTACGGTAGTGAATGAGCATGAAGAGAGATTTCTTAATGTTGATATATACTTAGAATTAAGTATGGAAATGGTCGGATATTCGACCATTTTGGACGAAACTGAAACCAAATACAATATCTCAATACGAAAAAATTTAATAGTTGGTATCCATATCATAAACAGATCGAAAATTCGAATATCCGTAACCGACCGAAATAATCGAAAAATTGTTTCATTCAAAAAAAGAAATATGAAAAAATTTGAAAAATTAATCAATTTTTTACTTATTTATTTATCTAAATATTAAATTTGGTTATAATTAATAGTATTTTGGATATTCACTAAAGTTGATGAGCATGAAGGAGAATTTTTTAATTTTTATTTAATATGAAAGCTAATGAGTATGAAAAAGAATTTTTATTAATTACATAAGATGAGCATTGGTTAACTAGTAACATACTAATAATAGCATCAGGCGTGTTTGCCTGGTCCACGAGGCTGATCATTCGTTTCATCTCTCTTTCGTTTAGCCATTATGTTTACAACTAAAAACAGAGATGGACTAGAAATACATCAACAAGGACAGGCTAATTTAAAGTTGGAAAAAAGCTTCACAGACACGTAAAATGCCAAGCTTCACAAACACGTATAATGCCAAGAAACATTGCATTTGTACACAACAAAAACTATCAACATCCAATAAAGCAGTGTTGTTAAAGGCGCAAGACGCACTAAGGCGCAAAGGGTCCTGGGGCCTAGGCGCAAGGCGCACGCCTCAAGACGCAAGGCGCGCGCCTGATGAAAGTGAGGCGCAAATTGTAACAAAAATATATAAGTATTTAGTCAACTAAAATAAAGAGAAATCATTGAAAATATACAAAAAAAAACAATTATAATAATACAAATACTGATAATACAAATTAATTTGTCCTATCAAAATTTAAAGCTAACTCCAAAACATATCTTAATTTATTATATAAATGTTATACAGTTTGATTTCGGGTTGGGTGAGTCAATTTGGATTGAGATTTTCTCACACTTTCATGAGGCGTGCCTAGGCGCACCTAGGCGCATCTAAAAGGCGTGGGCCTTTATGCCTAGGTGTGCGCCTGATGAAGGTCGCCTGGCCTGAGCCACCTGACCCTTCATGAGGCGCAGTGGTCTGAGCCTGAGCCTGAGGCGCGCCTAGACGTGCCTGAGGCGCGCCTTTGACAACTATGCAATAAAGTTAATAAATTTAGGTGAAAAAATTAAACATAACAACTATCAAGCTTAAAGGCTTATAAAACTATCAACAAAATCTATCATATTGTTTAACCTACAGTTCAAATGCAAACGGCTTACAAAAGTTCATACTTCATCCACGTGAACGACATTCAATTTGAATAGTTCACTTCCCATTAAGTCAACAAACACAATCTTACAGTTCCTTAAACTCATTCAGAAAGTCAAACAGAAGCTTCTTAATCTTATTATTGAAAAAAGCTTGTACTTTCCTTCCATATGTTGTAGTTATAAGTTTATAACAGACAGTGCACAGAGATCCCCATTCATCAATCCATGCAACATTTTCACCATTTTAACATGCAAAGTAATGAGAAAACTAGAGGTATTTTACAGAAGGTTGAGTTGAATCAGATGAGGATTGAAGAGTCACCAAAAAAGTCAGATAAGTACAAAATCTAACTCAAAAACTAATGATTTCAAGTTACAACATGATGATGCATTCTATGTATATCAAAATAATCACCCACAGCCATCAACATCTACAAGTCACTATTAAAGGCAACAACATTAATGGTAGCCAAAACTTGATTTAAGACATTAACATAGATCTGAACCTACTAGTATACTGCCTGTTCTGGTTTCATTATTCAGATTTAAACAAGTTACAGGCAATGTATAAAACTATTGCAAGATATCATACCCTACAATCTACTCCACAAGAGAAAATGTCAAGATTCTACTGATTAGAAATGTTCATTGGATAAATTTAACTTCATTTATCTTCAAAAAATTACATAGATTAAATTTGATGTTCATTCACAGCCAAGTACTACACACCTATGGGTTTAAGGTTACAGGGCATAAGTACATTTATCTTGAGGCACTATTAGGTACTTGATACTTCCATTACCTCATAAAACATACAGATATTTCTTATGAACACAGAAATGAAATACAACATCAAGAAAATCCAACACAGCCTCAAACTGCAAATAAGGATTAACTGAGGCACAAGACACTAGAATATCATATAAACAAACCACAATATCACTTTATACGAGTATAAGCATAATAGGAATATTACTGTTGAGTTGAAGTAGCGACGGAGTTGAGCAGACGAAACAGATTTTGAGTCTGAGACTATAAAGAAACAAACAGAAATTGCAAGTGAGAGTAGGTAAAAATATTGCCAAAAACACAACTTGCATGCAAGATTCGAAACAAGATAACACACACTAAATGACTAAAATTATAAAGGATGCAGTGTAATCAAGATTTACCAACCACAAAAATCCAGCGACGGCGTAGAGGATGAAGTGTAGTAGCGACGGATTTGACCAGCGATGATGAAGCAGAACCTGTGAAACGGCGTCGGCGTATCGCAATTTTAGGGCACAAATTTGTGGAAAATTTTGGCTGCTGTGCGAGAGAGAGAGATCGTGAGAGAGAGATTTGAGGGATTTGTTGAGAGAGAGACGAGCTTTTATATTAAGATATATTACCGGCTTATCCGGTTTTCCTTTTTTTTTTTTTTTTAGCTTGATCACTGTAATATGTCATACCCCTGGCGCGGGAGCCAAGCCCATTACTAAAATATATTATTTAATTACAATCACAAAAATAAAAAATCTCTTCAATATGTCACATTTAAATTTGATTATAAGTTAATAAAATAAATAAAAATAGATTTTTCATTAATAAATGAATAATTTATATTATTACTCTATTACTTCAATGTATTTTTTTTGTTTAACAAAATTTAAAAGAAATATTTTCACCCAAAATAAAAAATAAATTGGTGTTTTGCGACATTGGGGATTATAATTATATTTCCATCAAAATTCTGATTAGGCAGTAAAAATTATATATAATAATCTTATATCCAAATATTGCATTATAGATACACATATACATATACTAAATGGAAATTTGATCATTTGGAAGTGAGTGTTTTGTGTAATACATTCACTTTTGTAATGGATTTATATAAATTCTTCTTGCAAAGTTTAAACAACAAATTATTAATTTTTTCCAAGTAATAATCACTGATCCCATTTTTCATGGAACATAAATGAACTCTAAATATACTCAAGTATTCATAAAAGAATACATATATGTTAAATCTGTGAATGTATTATACCTCATATAATATATAAACAGGAGAAGCATACAGCTTAAGCTAGCTACTTGAAGTTGAACACAAGTATTTTCTCCAATGTGAAAGGCAGCTAAGAATCCAGACGTGGAGAAATATTCACAGTTTTTTACATTCTAAAACGAGTAGTTTATATACAAAGGGGGAGATCGAGTTCAACTCCCATCTATTCAGTATACTTAATTATGTACACTTGTTGTCTTTCTTGCATCACGTGTATCTGCCTGAAGCAGGGTCAAGAAGTAGGTGGTGAATGAATGGATGGATCGGGTAACATGGCTACTGTCACTACGAAATATTCACAGCCAACTGGGAGTCCGTATGGGTTAGAAGTTATCGATCCAGAATTCAGAGTCAACCGGTCAGTCCCTGGGTTGGGGGTCAGGTGATCCATTTGATCTGCCTTGCGCCCTTGCTCAGGCCTAGCTGCGGCAGGAAGCGATTGCTTTGCTGTTCGGAATTCAACATGCACAATCTGCCCAACAATGTATCTGGCTCGGCTGGGGAGATTATCAGTAAACAAGGCTACAGATTCAGCAGATAGGTAGTGGTTTGAGCAGTCCCTGTTGATTGCCTCATAACGCCCGGCTGAGTTCAGAACAAACGCAGCAATCTCATTAACTTCTATACGGCCAAAATATATATTTTCCTTGTTTGCCTAGAGAATATAATCCAACAGCTTTGCTTATGCATTCAATTTTTTTAAGGATGCAGCTTTGTAAATAAAACAAAAAGAGAAATTATGGATATTCATAGCAAGTTACCTGCTTCTCAAGTTGATGCTTTGCATAAAAAGTTTTAACCATCTCCTCCTTTTCTTCCAATTCCTTAAGCTGTTCATTTGCCACTTCAACCTTTCGATTCTTGTCAAGCAGCTCTTCCTTATGCCTGGACAAGAAACCAACTCTGTCCGCAAGGAGCTGTAAGCATTTCCGGAACTCAGTGGTTCCATCATCTTCGTTGTCATTGATGGAACTGACGATTTCAAAGCAAAACAATTCATACTTAGTTGTTAATAAACAGAATTATCTGCAAAACTAAAACTATGCAAACCTTCCTATTTGTCTAGAATTAAATGTGGAATGCAAGCATATTTAGTTTCCTCGCCCAAGTTACTAGCTAGCCTTATTAAAATAAGGGATCCTTTATTAGAAGGGAACTATATGTGTGTGTACAGAAATGATCAGGTAAGGACATCCGATGTTACTAAGGTAAGAACGGAGTTAAAAGATAAGAAAAATACCGACTCAAAATCCCCAATACACTTTTTTTGTCTTTTAGTGCATTGGAGTTTATGTTTTTTTTTTAGCTCTGTCCGGACATTAATATTCTGATATACGTATACATCAGAATATTAAAAGGTCAGCCATGATAAATTTATAGAGCTATTTCCATGAACACTGTAACTTACAATTTCACAAAAAATTATTTTAATGGAGTCACTAACTCATCTACCAGACCAGCAGAGTGAATGTTATTTCATTGAGACTATAGACAAACCATATATAAACCTGATCACCATGCTATATAGAATTACTAAAACAACTGTGGACGTTAGTTGTGAAATCAATGTGCCTCGAGTGCTTATTGGGACAGGCCATATATAAACCTGATTACGATGCTATATAGAATTACTAAAACAACTGTGGACGGTAGCTGTGAAATCAATGTGCCTCAAGTGCTTATTCAATCAAGGTCAAGTCAGTCTTCCCCCAGAGTGGCACTCCCATTCAAGCTCTATGGAAGGGGAAAGTAATTAATACTCAATAGACAATATCTCAAAACCAAAGTAAACTTACAACACAAACATTTTAAATGACAGAATAAAACTAGAGAAAACAAATAAGAACCAACCTCAATGACTGCATTATGCTCTTTTGTTCATTGATGAATCGCTGATGCTCCTTGATCATCGCCTCTATGTTCTTTATAGGCAACACAGCCATGGTATTGAGCAACTCCTCAACTGTGTGCTTAACATCATCAAACATCTGCTTAAATTGAGAAACTTAAATCTCAAACTGCGGGTGAGAACTGCTACAAGTCCCTGCCGACTTCCGCAAGTTATTAGAGCCCACGCGAATGTGCGGGTTATTCTGGATCACAATCCAACTATATCATCAGTTTTTAAATTTTTTTTTCCTTGCAGGGTATTTTGCAATCTTGTAAGTTCTTTAAAAAGCATGAGAATAGAGAATTTATGGAACTATATTTATTACCCACCTCTTTGCTTAATCTATATTACCTCATTATGCAAATGAAGTCAAAACAAATAAAACTCACAATTAATTTAGAATTATAACTATTAATTACAAATTAGATAAAATAGTCGATACAAATCTCATGTGTGTTTCTTAAACGTTGTTCTTAATATTGCAGATAACCTTGAAGATACACTCTAGATCTAGCCATCTAGGAGAAAGACAGGAAAATTGAGAGCATAATTTGCTTAGGAGAAACTAAGGTGCCCTTTGAGACACCTTAGTTTCTTATTGACAGCTTCCAAGTGGGATTCCTGGGGTGTGTGTATATTTACCTGCATTCTCCTTGTATATCTTCTTTCCAGCTTCAACTGGTGTGTCTCTTGGTTTAAATCACATCATTGTAGTCTCTTTCAAAAGACTGAGAACATAATTTCTCTGTGAAACAGATATTCCTTTTTTCAACCTTGCAACTTCCATTCCCATGAAATACTTATAGGGCCAACATCCTTGAAATACACTGTGCTTTGCTGCTCCTCCCATATGGCTTTGTACATACCTCATCCTTTGCATGTTCACAGTGGATTTTCCCTCAAAGGCTGTAGCGATAACATCAACACTCCAGCAGCAGCAGAAAGTATTATAGAAAAACAGATGTAGTAGTAGTGTGTGTAGTATATTCTAAGTAAACATGCCACATATTACATGGCAGCAAGATTTCTAATTAGTCAAAAAGAACAGAAAAGCCAAATGGGCATTTCAAATCTTAACCCATTTAAAACTCATTCATCTTGATAGCCCAATGCACCTGAGGCATACACAACATTTACAAGGGATGACGACGGATTATTTAACTCACTACACTTTCTTGCTTTTGAAAGATTTAAAGAGAGAGAGAGAGAGAGAGATCACAACAAGTAGGATTTCATTGATGAATCTGAGGATTTAGCATTCCAGAGGAGTCCGACATATTCTCATCCACCCCTTGTCGACCTTTGCTTGGTTGTTTTCGCCTGTTAAAAAGCCGGAACTTTGCATCAAAAGAATTTGAGGCTCATCCATAGGCTCAGAAGTAGAAATACAAGGCATGTGGGGTTCTCCAACACCTGAGGTTTCGGGGTTTGCAGTCATCAGCCAAAAGGGAAAAGTCAGAGACATCCTCACTGTTTGAGTGCTTCTGCCCCTGCAAATAATGATCAGACAATCTCTGCTTCAGTTCTAGAAAAAGCTTCTCATATGATACACACTGCATTTGCTTTGCCTTAAGCATATATAGCTTGGAGATGTTTTCCATACTCGGTTCTTCAGATGCAAGGCTTCAGCAGTCTTCTCCACAATATTCTTTAATATACTATCCAGCTTACTGTCATCCATAGACTCGCACTCCATTTCAGGATACAAGGAACAAATTAGAGCAATAGCAGAAGCAAGTTCAGCTTTCAGTTTTGCATTTTGAACTTCCATCTTGCTAGTTCCTGCAATCTCTACTAATTCACATCCTCAAGGAGCACTTCAGGGTAGTCTTTATCCAGAGCGTCCAAAGCAATCTCTCCATCTTCAGCTGAATGAGAACTGTCATTGGAGATGGAAGAAGAACCCCTCACATTTACAGGCTTCCCACCCTTACGAAGACCCGCTAAATACTAGAAATCATAACCTTCCAGGTACGAAATGTCAATGTCAAGCAAATTATCAAAAGGAGCTATATTAACATCACATTGATTAGGAGTATCATATAATCCCATGGATGCTAATATGTCCCTAGGTATGAATGCACTATTTGCTTCCAGAAACTCTTCTCTTCTCCTGACCTCAACCTCTCTCTTTGTTGCTAGCCTTTCAGCCAACTGTCCAGCCATGCCCATGTAGAGCTTCATGGAAGCCTTTCTTCTCACTACTTCAGAAAGACAGGCTCCATATGCAGGGCCAATCCCACATACCAACTTTAGGTCTGCAAATATATCATCCTGACGCACCATTGCCTCTCTAAAAACAGGAAACTGCAACTTAGCATTTTTAATGACGTAGGAAACATAGGTTATCTTTTGCATGTAATTGTGCACAAAGACACTCATTTCATTCTTCTTATCCTGGCAAAAGCCAAGAAGCATGGAGATTGAACGGTCACAAACCTGCATCTTGGGCAGGTAATTTTTGTCATGGACATCATACATAGGACCTAGAGCTGAAAGCCTGAAACTGCATCATGAGGACGGAGAGAGGACAGTTGGCAGGAAAGACAATCATCCACAAGTTTCTTTACTGTACTGACATCTTTGCTGCATAAAGGCGTGTTGTTAGCAATATTTGTAAAATTCTTCTACAGCACAATAGACTCTATCTACACACAAACTGAAGTATCAATTATAAAGTAATTGCGGTATTCAGAATCTTTTAAGAAAATAATCTCCATTTACACACGCCTCAGATCCACTTTAAGATGATATTGAGAATTTAATGACCTTGTCAACATTTCATATCATTAAAAACTGAATGCCAACAACAAAAAATGGTATAAAAAGCAGTGAGTAACATGTAAAGAAAGTGGTATACTACAAACAAGGTTCCCAATATCAATCATGAGATAAGTTGTAAGCCCAATACTAAAATTGTTGTGATACACAGCACCGAGCATGTATAAAGTATTGATCTATTGATCATAAAGTAATTTGGAACAAAAGCAGAAATTGATATAGCCAGAAAGCCAAAGTAAACTTACAACACAAACATTTTAAATGACAGAATAAAACTAGAGAAAGCAAATAAGAACCAACCTCAATGACTGCATTATGCTCTTTTGTTCATTGATGAATCGCTGATGCTCCTTGATCATCGCCTCTAAGTTCTTTATAGGCAACACAGCCCTGGTATTGACTATTGAGCAACTCCTCAACTTTGTGCTTAATATCATCAAACATCTGCTTAAATTGTGAAACTTTGTTCTCAAACTGCGGGTGAGAACTGCTACAAGTCCTTGCCGACTTCCGCAAGTTATCAGAGCCCACGCAGCCACGCGAATGCGCAGGTTATTTTGGATCACAATCCAATTATTTCATCAGTTTATAAAATCCTTTTTTCCTTGCAGGGTATTTTGTTGTCTTGTAAGTTCTTTAAAAAGCATGAGAATAGACAATTTATGGAACTATACTGATTACCAACCTCTTTGCTTAATCTATGTTGCCTCATTATGCAAATGAAGTCCACACAAATAAAACTCACAACTACTTTAAGAATTATAACTATTATGTACCAAACCCAAATTATATAAAATAGTCGATACAAATCTCATGTGTGTTTTTTTTTTGAAATGTTGTTCTTAATATTGCAGATAATCTTGAAGATACACTCGAGATCTAGGAGAAAGACAGGAAAAATGCATTTACACAACACAAAACAAGGGAGCATACTTGTAGATTTACAACTGAGTAGGAAACTGTCGAAGAAAACCATATCCAAGTCCAAGTTGGACATTAGAACTTGTGACACTACAACACTATATCAATATAGGTAAATTAAAGTTTTCAAGTTTCTATGACTACAAATAATAGGTAATGAACCTAACCAAATATAAATACGATGCTTCACAGGAAACTGTTTTGCAATTGGTATAAGTATTCAACAAAGGGATTATAATATATCAAAAAGCAAAAGTTACAGCACATCGATAAAATACAAAGTTTGTTTACCAAAGAAAATAGGTAGTAAAAACCGGCGAAACATGAGAACAGCAGTTTGGGAGAACAAATCATCATGGCAGCATGTACTTAAAACATAGAGAAGGAAATGGTACCTTTATCAGACACTGTTCACAACCCTGAATGTTTTCTCTTCATTGATTACCTTTGAAATTTTTCGTAGTTTTATTCAATTCCTTTAGTTTTAGTCAAACTCAACCAACAATCACATTTAAATTTCAATTAGATACTTGTAAGTAGTTATTTTCAATAATTAGTAACGTATGTGATAAGTCCTTTTAGGATCGATAACTTTTATACTACTTGAGCGATACGTGCGCTTGCGTAACGAGTGAAAATCGTGATCAAGTTTTTAGCGTCGTTGCCTGGGACTTATTTATCTTTCATTATTAATTTTGAGGCTACATACTTTACTTGTATCTAAATATTATGCTTTTTGCTTAATTTATTTTTCTCTATTAATATTAGGATAACACTTTACTTGCTTAGCTAAACACCTCTCTTTTTCTTTTTGTTTTTCTTTTACTTCAGGTGGTCAAAGTAATGGAGTACCATTGAGCAGTGGAGGCATTAAGAGTTATAAGAGGTGATGCTACACCCTATATAGGTGGGACACAGTCCGATTTTCTGAGGCATGTTGTCCGGCCCAACAACTATCAGTTGATGTCTGAAAGAAGTGGCGCAACATATGCTCAAGCCTTTTAGAGAACGATGATGAGATGTGAGATACGTGAGAGTAACCACATGAGTGAAGGGTAATGTGTTGTTGTTCCTACAATTATATAAAAAAAAAATTGTTTTCATTTTAAAGCAGTTCGATTATAGTAATGTAAAAAATAATAAGGTGGTGTGTTGTCCTGCATGTTTTTCTCAAGCTACTACAATATTAAAGCAATGATATTAAAAATAAATTTTTTAATTTTAAAACACTTATATTATAGCAATCTACTTATTTTTTATTAAAAATATTGAATCCCCCCCAATCACGTTTTACAATAAAATCGTTCTGTGCTAGACAACAAAATAAAATAATATTAATTTTTATACAATAAAATGAAAACCAACTTTATCTTTCAAACCCAAAACCCATAACACTAGCTAACGATAAAATTGACTACTCTAGCCACCAAAAATTTTACAAGTTGGGAGTTGCGGTGTCCGAGTCCACCTGCCTCAGGACGCCTCGACTCGGGCTAAGTGAGGCCTTCTGCCTCTTCCTAAACATTGATGCTGCGTAATTTATTTATTAGATGGCACTCTACTAATGTAGTCTACTATTCTTGTTTAATGGAGGGAACCTTACATTTTCTATATTCCAAATGTAAACAAAACAAGTTAGCAAGATTGTGTTAACATGATACAACCAATCATAAGATCTCTAAAATTTAATTGCAGGCGAGTTCATCAAATATTGCTTCCACTTTTCAATCTTCAGTGCAAGAACAAGTAAGTTTTTCAGCAATATTCATTACTTCATGCTTTAGCCATACCAAAGGTTGCATGTTTATCTTATGATTAATGCTGCTTAATTTATTTACTAGATGCCACTCTACTAATGTAGTCTACTATTCTTGTCCTTGAGGTGTTCAAACTGCTAGTGATTTTGTAATTTTCTGACTAATGTCAATTGATATTTAATGTTGGAAAGTTCTATGATTGATGCTTTGGTGGATGAATATTCAACTTCTCTTGTGGAAAAGAAATACCTATTTACTAATAATCGAATGATGTTAAATGAATTTTACAAGAAGATTTTGAATTAACATTTTCTGTAAATATTCAGGATGTTTCCCCATTTACTATTGTTGATCCTCAAGAAACTACAGTATGTGGTTGAATTCTTCTTTGTGATTTAAATACTTGGCTATTTGATGTCTTTCAATGAGTGCTTTTTTTTTGCCTTTACTAGGATTCCTTTCTG
Organism: Zanthoxylum bungeanum; assembly: GCA_019454045.1. Classification (NCBI taxonomy): domain Eukaryota; kingdom Viridiplantae; phylum Streptophyta; class Magnoliopsida; order Sapindales; family Rutaceae; genus Zanthoxylum; species Zanthoxylum bungeanum. The sequence continues at coordinate 49,097 of SKCR01030593.1, forward strand.
CACACAGAGGAAAATCAAGGGAACGTTATTTGCAGTGCTGATAGCAGCTTGAAAGCATTGTCCTTGGTTGATGACAGTATGGATAAATGAATCATAAAAGCCCAAAAGCTACATAAATATGTGTGTGAATATAGAATTCTTCATATGTTTTTCACTTGTATTCTTTCTTGTGGCAGGTCTAGTGAATACCTTATGGGCCATCTTTCCAAATTTAGTCAAGTGACTTGCTTCATCAAACTGTTTTGTTGAAGAAAGTAGCTGATTCATATGGTTAGATATTGCTTGCAGTGGTTCAGTAATATTTTTCTATACTTTGACCGGCCACTAGAAAGAATACAAGTGAAAAACATATTAAGAATTCTATATTCACACACATATTTATGTAGCTTTTGGGCTTTTATGATTCATATATCCATACTGTCATCAACCAAGGATAATGCTTTCAAGCTGCTATCAGCACTGCAAGTAACCTTCCCTTGATTTTCCTCTGTGTGCATAACGGAATCCTAGGAAAGACAAAAAAAAGCACTCATCGAAAGACGTATCAAATAGCCAAGTATTTAAATCACAAAGAAGAATCCAACCACAAACTGTAGTTTCTTGAGGATCAACAATAGTAAATGGGGAAACATCCTGAATATTTACAGAAAATGTTAATTCAAAAACTTCTTGTAAAATTCATTTAACATCATTCGATTATTAGGAAAGATATTGCTTTTCCACAAGAGAAGTTGAATATTCATCCACCAAAGCATCATTCGATATTAGATTATTAACATCATTCAGATTATTAACATCATTCATTATTAGGAAATAGATATGCTTTTCCACAAGAGATTGAATATTCATCCACCAAAGCATCAATCATAGAATGTTCCAACATTAAATATCAATTAACATTAGTAAAAAATTACAAAATCACTAGCAGTTTGAACACCTTAAGGATAATAATAGTAGACTACATTAGTAGAGTGGCATCTAGTAAATAAATTAAGCAGCATTAATCATAAGATAAACATGCAACATTTGGTATGACTAAAGCATGAAGTAATAAGTATTGCTGAAAAACTTACAGTGAAGATTGAAAAGTGGAAGCGATATTTGATGAACTCGCCTACAATTAAATTTTAGAGATCTTATGATCGGTTGTAGCATGTTAACACAATCTTTCTAACTTGTTTTGTTTACAACTGGAATATAGAAAATGTAAGGTTCCCTCCATTAAACAATTACGCAACAATAATCCAAAGATAAACATGCAACCTTTGGTATGGCTAAAGCATGAGGTAATAAGTATTGCTAAAAGACTTACATGTTCCTGCACAGAAGATCTAAATAGTGGAAGCAATAGCTGATGAAGAACTCGTCTGTAATTAAATTTTAGAGGTCAAGTGCAAAAAAGTGGTCTATATTAGATGACTGATTTTCAATTTTTGCTTCTACTTACTTTACCTATATCTATATTTTACTATTCAGTCAATTGGATTTGTAAAATAATTTTAACATAACTATATTGCTTGATAGTCAATACCCATTGCAAAGTAAGAAAGTGAATACCTTATGCACCATCTTCTCAAATTTAGTTAAGCAACTTTGCTTCATCAAACATTTTCCTATAAGTTAAAGGCAAGGAAAAAAATTTAATGCAAAATTTGAGTATAAATATAAGAAAAGGACTAGATACATCTAATTTGAGTGGAAAAAACCTTTTTCCACAGAGAAGTGGCACAACTGGCCTCATTCGTAGAATACTGCATTCGGCTCCCAATTGTTTCTTACTTGATACAAGCACCACTTGGTAAAAACACTGGCCTTTTGGCTTTCCCCACAGAAGCGATACCACTGGCCTTATTACCTTTAGGTAACTTAGGGACGGCTGTTCTGGAGGTCCATACAGAAGGTGACTGGCTCTAGGTAAAAGCATTGGGCTTTTGGCTTTCGTCATAGAAGCGACACCACTTGCCTTACTATCTCTTGGTAACTTAGGGCCAGCTGTTTCGGAGGTCCCCACATAAGTGACACCACTGGCTTTATACCTCTACATAATTTAGGGGCAGTCGTTCCGGAGGTCCCCACAGAAGTAACATCACTGGCTCGAGGTAAAGGCATTGGCCTTTTGGCTTTCCCCACAACAGCGACACCACTGGCCTTATTACCTTTAGAAAACTTAGGGACAGCCATTCCGGAGGTGGTGTCCATGAGAATCCTTCTATTAATATCCTCCTCCCTCTACTTTGCAATAAATCAATCAATAATTAGAAATTTCACATTTCACACGGATTGGTGGCTCTTCGATTATGGGTGGGTGTCGAAGTCATTTTGCAGAAATCATTTAGATTTATCTTAAACGCACCTAGGGCGGATTGGTGGCTCTTCGATTATGGGTGGGTGTCGAAGTCATTTTGCAGAAATCATTTAGATTTATCTTAAACGCACCTAGGGTTCCTGTGTTATTTATTTTATATTGAATGAAATTTCTAATTATTGATTTATTTATTGCAAAGCAGAGGGAGGAGGATATTAATAGAAGGATTCTCATGGACACCACCTCCGGAACGGCTGTCCCTAAGTTTTCTAAAGGTAATAAGGCCAGTGGTGTCGCTGTTGTGGGGAAAGCCAAAAGGCAATGCCTTTACCTCGAGCCAGTGGTGTTACTTCTGTGGGGACCTCTGGAACGACTGCCCCTAGATTATGTAGAGGTAATAAAGCCAGTGGTGTCACTTCTGAGGGGACCTCCGGAACGGCTGGCCCTAAGTTACCAAGAGATAGTAAGGCAAGTGGTGTCGCTTCTATGGCGAAAGCCAAAAGCCCAATGCTTTTACCTAGAGCCAGTCACCTTCTGTGTGGACTTCCAGAACGGCCGTCCCTAAGTTACCTAAAGGTAATAAGGCCAGTGGTATCGCTTCTGTGGGGAAAGCCAAAAGGCCAGTGTTTTTATCAAGTGGTGCTTGTATCAACTAAGAAACAAATTGGGAGCCGAATGCAGTATTCTACAATAGGCCAGTGGTGCCACTTCTTTGTGGAAAAAGGTTTTTTCCACTCAAATTAGATGTATCTAGTCCTTTTCTTATATTTATACTCAAATTTTGCATTAAATTTTTTTCCTTGCCTTTAACTTATAGGAAAATGTTTGATGAAGCAAGTCGCTTAACTAAATTTGAGAAGATGGTCCATAAGGTATTCACTTTCTTACTTTTCAATGGGTATTGACTATCAAGCAATATAGTTATGTTAAAATTATTTTACAAATCCAATTGACTGAATAGTAAAATATAGATATAGCAATAGTAAGTAGAAGCAAAAATTGAAAATCAGTCATCTAATATAGACCAATTTTTTGCACTTGACCTCTAAAATTTAATTACAGACGAGTTCTTCATCAGCTATTGCTTCCAGTATTTAGATCTTCTGTGCAGGAACATGTAAGTCTTTTAGCAATACTTATTACCTCATGCTTTAGCCATACCAAAGGTTGCATGTTTATCTTTTGATTATTGTTGCGTAATTTATTTATTAGATGGCACTCTACTAATGTAGTCTACTATTCTTGTTTAATTGAGGGAACCTTACATTTTCTATATTCCAGTTGTAAACAAAACAAGTTAGAAAGATTGTGTTAACATGCTACAACCAATCATAAGATCTCTAAAATTTAATTGTAGGCGAGTTCATCAAATATCGCTTCCACTTTTCAATCTTCACTGTAAGAATAAGTAAGTTTTTCAGCAATACTTATTACTTCATGCTTTAGTCATACCAAAGGTTGCATGTTTATCTTATGATTAATGCTGCTTAATTTATTTACTAGATGCCACTCTACTAATGTAGTCTACTATTCTTTCTCCCTTAAGGTGTTCAAACTGCTAGTGATTTTGTAATTTTTTGACTAATGTTAATTGATATTAATGTTGGAAAATTCTATGATTGATGCTTTGGTGGATGAATATTCAACTTCTCTTGTGGAAAAGCAATATCTATTTACTAATAATCGAATGATGTTAAATGAATTTTACAAGAAGTTTTTGAATTAACATTTTCTGTAAATATTCAGGATGTTTCCCCATTTACTATTGTTGATCCTCAAGAAACTACAGTATGTGGTTGGATTCTTCTTTGTGATTTAAATACTTGGCTATTTGATATGTCTTTCGATGAGTGCTTTTTTTTGTCTTTCCTAGGATTCCGTTATGCACACAGAGGAAAATCAAGGAAGGTTACTTGCAGTGCTGATAGCAGCTTGAAAGCATTGTCCTTGGTTGATGACATTATGGATATATGAATCATAAAAGCCCAAAAGCTACATAAATGTGTGTGAATATAGAATTCTTAATATGTTTTTCACTTGTATTATTTCTTGTGGCAGGTCAAAGTATAGAAAAATGTTACTGAACCACTGCAAGCAATATCTAACCATATGAACCAGCTACTTTCCTCAACAAAACAGTTTGATGAAGCAAGTCACTTGACTAAATTTGGGAAGATGGCCCATTAGGTATTTACTTTCTTACTTTGCTTGATAGTTGATAGCCCATAAAGAGGACCATTGCTTGGACCAGCCTTCTGACTACTTGATGCACGAGGTGTAGTCCATCGTAGTTAAAATTTATATTTGAAAAAAAATACAATTATCACTGTGTGTTGACGGTTATATTTCGTTCTAATGGCGATTCGGAAAAATCTACTCATTGAACAAACATTCCTCAAATAGTGAATTTGTTTGGTTAATTGGGAACCAAAACAAACTTGACAAACAAACAGAAAATCACTGAGAAAAACAAAGATTTAACGTGGTTCGGCGGAGAGTGACTCCAACCTACGTCCACGAGAACAAAGAATGAGAATTTTTTTATTACTAGCTCGAGTCAAACCGACCTGCTTTCTCACTCTATCACGGGGTTTTTAGAGCTCTTTTAAAAGTTGTGAAATGTGAAAATTGCTGACCAACAAATCAACCCACCTTAAATTTGAGTCTTCAACCCCTTTTATATAAGCTTCTAAATTTATTGTTCCACCAACTCGTGACGTCAGCTTGCGTCATTCTATCATTATCACTCATGCTCATTTTTCCCAACCACTCTACAAACACTAACTCTGACATTCTAGCTCAACCACCCTCTGTCAGCAGAATGTCAACATTCCCTCATTTAACCTCTGCTACACGTTATGCCCATGTGACAGTCTATAATTCAACCACTTCTGCATTGTTTCGTGTGTCCGAAAGAAAACCTCTGATCTACTCCTGTCATAACAGCCTCCCGGAGGCTCAAACTCCCACTTATGACTTACGTTATTCATACACAATCACAGGATACAGCAACCCCAACCTCGGTCCTTGGGTCGACATACCGAGGTGGATGATGTTGAGTACTCTTCCTTACTTCTTTTACCAAGTCTGAACTGCTGGTTCGATTATGATTTCAGAGGATGATATGGTGCTTGGTTTAGGTTCTCTTCTAGAGTCTGGTGCTGAAGCTCCTGAATTCAGTCTGATCAACGGACGTTCTGACTTCATAGTCTAATGCTGGGTCTGATACGAGGTTCTGATTTCATAGCTTGATGTTGAGTCTAATTTCAGAACCTGATGCTGAGTCTAGAGTTTGATACGAGGTTCTGAATTCAAAGCCTGATGTTGAGTCTGATTTCAGAACATGATGATGAGCTTGTTCCAAAAGTGATACTGATGTTCTTTCTAAGGCGAATCTGACCTAACTTATTGGTATTTTTTTAAAAGTGATACAAAAGTGACCATTTTTAAATTTTAATTGGTATTTTTCATCTAAGGTCTGGCATGTGGGAATGATGACTTGCCGACAACATTAGAATGTTAATCACAACATTATTCTTTCAAAAAAAAATCACAACATTATACCTTCAAACTTACCAATATGCTTTATTTTATGTGTCACAAATACATATAATGTGTTAACAAGTTATCAGCAAGTCATCTATGGCTACAAAACTGCCTCCTCCTCTCATGCTACATTTCGGATGATAATGGCTATAATGATGGTGGTGATGGTGTGATTCACCGATCACTTTAGAGAAGATTTGAGGAAAAACCGAATTGTATTTATTACTACAAGAATAAATACTACAAGTTTACAACTAGAAACTTAACAAAAAACCTCACTCTCTCTCAAGCTCTCTACTTGGAGCTTACACACTTTGGGATACTATCACAATGATCCTAAAAACTCAGATTTATAGTGAAGCAAAACGTGTGCACTGTAGCAACACGTTTTGCTTCACGCGTTGCATGAGTTGGCTGCCAAAGCCTTCACACTTCCAGCTTTCATCCTGCTGGCTTGATGTCTTCTTCTTGCTTTCGGTGGAAAGCATTTGATGCAGCTGTATGCATGCTCTGCATGCATGTGAACCAACAAATCTCCCCCTCGGTGAAGATTTTCCCCAAAATCTGAGCCGACCATTAATCACCCAAATCCGGATCCTTCAAAGGATCCTCCCCTGGCTGCATCTGTATGACTGCCTACGTACCCCGAGTTGGGATCAAGCCAATCGTAGTTCTCTGTATCATCTGACAGCTATCCCGGTTATGTCTCTGCACAACTCTAGCTTGTCCCGATCATTGTTCCTTTGTGGACATGTCGGCTGTGTCTCTGCACAGCACACTTCACTGCATCTCTGTACAGTATTCTCCTGCTATGTCTCTGCATAGTACAATCCATTGTGTCTCTGCACAGTAATCTTCTGTTGTGTCTCTGCACAGTTTTGCTGCCATGTTTCTTCACCCATTTGTTCCTCGGTGCCTTCTTGCCTTTGGGAAACTCTCTGGCTCCCCCACATCAGTAATCTGAATAAATTCGGATCCCGGATATCTGGTTGATGGAATCCTGCCTCGCTCAGATCTTCTTGTCTGAGGTCCACTGGTTTCAGGAGGTCTATCATCATCCATCTCTGTGAATGATCTTGCAGCTTCTAGTGGAGTGGGTTGCGGCTCCCCTGCTCAACACTTTCTTCTGTCATCTCCGATGGAACAGGCTGTGTCTCCCCCTGCTCAACATCTCTATCTGCCTCTGCCTCCTCTGGTTCTGCTTCTGGAATTTCCTCATGCACCATATCAGTGGCCAATTGTGCTGGTGCTGGGTCTGGATTTCTGTTGGCACTGGAATTGGAAGACATTCTGGGCATTTCAATGTCTTCAATTGTCTGGTCTTCGAGAAACTCTACTTCATGGCTTCTGATGACCATCTTTTCCTTCGGATCCCATAGTCTGTATCCAAATTCTTCATCTCCATGGCCTAGGAATATACATGGAGTTGTCCTTGCATCGAGCTTCTCCCTGAGCTCATTGGATACATGTACAACGGCTAAACAACTGAATACTCTAGGGTGAGTGTAGGAGGGGTTCTTACCAGACCACATTTTCTCCGGAATCTCCAAGTTCAACGGTTCAGTTGGTGATCTGTTGATCAGGTAACAGGCAGCACGAACAGCTTCTCCCCAGAATGGCTTTGGCAGCTTAGCCATACTGATCATTCCTCTGACTTTCTCCATAATGGTGCGGTTCATGCTTGTAGCGACATCATTATGTTGTGGAGTGTGTGGAACAGTTCTCTCATGTCGAATGCTATGTCTCATGCAGTAGGCTTCAAACTTCCTCTGGAACTGTACTCGTTTCCATCGTCTGTGCGAAGACATTTCAGCTTCTTCCCTGTTTCATGCTCTACCATGGCGTGGAACAGCTTGAACTGATCTAGGACCTGATCCTTCGTCTTGAGGAAATACACCCAGATTTTCCGTGAAGCATCATCGATGAAAGTCAGAAAATACTTGTTACAAATCTTACCGCCCATGAATCAACCTCCAAGGGACCACAAACATCAGAGTGCACCAGACTGAGCAACTCTGATCTTCTCTCTGAAGAGAAATCAAATGAGACTCTGCGTTGCTTACCAATCGAGTAGTGGTTGCAAGGACCTCGTGCAGCATCCTTGGTAAGCTCCTTCTTGTTCAGGGTAGAAAACCCTCTCCCACTCATGTGTCCGAGTCTCTGGTTCCACAGATTTTGAGAAGCCTCTTTTTCAGCTACTTTGAGGCTGTCTGCACAAATCTTCACATGAGTCTTGTATAGTGCGCCGCAAGCATGTCCTCGGGCGGCAATCATGACACCTTTCGTCATTCTCCATGTGCCATTTCTGAAGTGATTTTCATAGCCCTGTTTGTCAAGAGCTATCCCCGAGAGTACATTCAGCCGAAGTTCTGGAACATGCAGGACATCCTTCAAGATCAATGTACACCCGACATTTGTCCGCAACTGAATATCACCCATTCCTACTATCCCAGAGGAACTGATATTTCCCATCTTCACTGCTCCAAAGTCTCCTGCTTTGTATGTTGTGAAGAAATCTCTGTGAGGAGTGACGTGGTAGGATGCTGCAGTATCTACCACCCACTCAACATCTTGGGTTGCGTTGTGAAGGCATGTCTCTTCATGTATGGAGCATATTGCTACATCTGCTTGGACAACGACCAGTGTCTCTCCTTCGTCATTCTTCGGCTGGTGATTGCCTTCTCTCTGCTCTCGTTGCAGTTTTCGGCAATTCTTCTTTAGGTGGCCTACAATGCCACAATGGTAGCACTTATAGGTAGGCTTCCTTCCATCTGAGGATCTACCCCTGATTGTGCTTCTTCCTCTCTCTCCGTCTCTTCCTTGATGTCTTCCTCGAGTCTCTGTGACGAAGGCTTCTGTCTGTTCTGAGCCAACATCTTTTCTCCTGGACTCCTCATTCGACAGGGCATCTTTTACCATAGGCATGGTAACTTTACCTCCTGGAGCGGAATTGCTGAGAGTAACCACCAATGTCTCCCAGCTATCAGGAAGGGAACTGAGTAGTAAGAGGCTTGTACTTCATCTCCCAGCTGCATGTCTACTGCAGACAACTGGTTCACCAGGCTCTGGAACTCGTTGGTGTGTTCCGCAACGGAAGTTCCACTCCGTAGCTTCAGGTTCACCAAACGCCTCATTAACAGGGCTTTATTCCGAGCTGTCTTGGCCTGGAACATGTCTTCCAGCTTTATCCACATCTTGTAAGCATCTGAATCCTGTGCTACATGGTGGAAGACACTGTGACCGATCCACTGCCTAATCTGACCCAAAGTTTTGTTGTTGAGTTTATTCCATTCATGCTCCTTAACAGACTCTGGTTTCACTCCCTTCAACTCGATGACATCAAACAGATCTTTACAATGCAAAAAATCTATCATCCTAGGTCTCCAGAGGGAGTAATTAGTGGCAGCCAGTTTAATCATTGCACCAGAATGAGAATCCTCCAACTCTATTTTAAGTTTTAAATTTTAAATGGGAATACCTAAAATAGGGACTAAATTTCACAAATCCGAGGTCACCGTTGCGTCCGGAACGGTCGAAAATGGTGGAATAGACACTTCGTTGGTCTAAATCCGACACAGGGGCTGATTTGTAAATTCCTAAAAGTTCTGGGGCAAAACTGTAAATTTCAAAACTTCAGGGGGCTAAATGAAATTTACCAGGCTGCTGACGTGGCGCTGACGTGGCAGTGCTGACGTGGCAATGTGGGACCGGATTGCTGACGTGCAGACACGTGGCGCTGACGTGGCGGATGACGTGGCGGCTGACGTGTCTGCTGACTGGGTGCTGACGAGGCGCTGACTGTGCGCTGACTGGGGCGTGACGTGGCGCTGACGTGGCGGCCACGCGGATCGTCTTCAACCTTCAGCGCGCGTGAGGCGCGTGTATGCGAGTGGCGGCGCGTGGGAGTGCTCTGCCTGGCGCGTGCGGGCTCCCTGGACCTCCGTTTGATCGCCGGAAAATACCATTGTGCTCGTCTCGACGTGAACTAGCTGATGGTATGCTCAAAGTCGATTTTTGACAACTTTTCCGAACTCAAATTTTCCGAACCAAACTCCGTTCTTCGGTTTTTCGATCCCAATGAAGAACCAAAGCTCTGATACCACTTATTGTGATTCACCGATCACTTTAGAGAAGATTTGAGGAAAAACCGAATTGTATTTATTACTACAAGAATAAATACTACAAGTTTACAACTAGAAACTTAACAAAAAACCTCACTCTCTCTCAAGCTCTCTACTTGGAGCTTACACACTTTGGGATACTATCACAATGATCCTAAAAACTCAGATTTATAGTGAAGCAAAACGTGTGCACTGTAGCAACACGTTTTGCTTCACGCGTTGCATGAGTTGGCTGCCAAAGCCTTCACACTTCCAGCTTTCATCCTGCTGGCTTGATGTCTTCTTCTTGCTTTCGGTGGAAAGCATTTGATGCAGCTGTATGCATGCTCTGCATGCATGTGAACCAACAGGTGATGCACTGACAAAGGCATTTAGGTGAAAACAAGCAATAACGATGTCAAAATTTGGTAAAAATATTCTAAAACATCTTTGAGGATTTTTGGTTTTTTCTTCATACCAGTTTCTTTTGCCTAATGCACTGCCTAATTTAGTATAGGTTTTTACTGTAAAATGGGCATGTATCTACACCAAGCGACCAATGTTACACTTCTTCAACTACCCCAATGGTGAATACTTCTGCTTGCTTCTTTAAGAAAACTGCTGAGCTTATGGATTTCAAGGTATGTATTATGCTAATGCCTCTGTAAATGTTGTGTTTTTTGCAATTTCATGTTGGATTTTAATGATTTTGATGCATGTTAGAGATTTCAGTATTGGTGTTGGTTTCTTAAAAGTGTTTATGGATTGTTTTCGAGTCAAGCCTTGATAGTATGCCGTCTTTTTTTATTGACATTGAACCAGTTTTAGTTTGCAAATAAATTCTTACTCAATTGGTTTTGGACGATTATTGTTATTATTACACCTGCACTTGCTCACAATCTGTTACATTGATCATCTATATCTCGTTATAATACAAAGGCCTTGGAAGCTCTCTCATTTATCCTCATACAAACCCTATTTCATTAATGCTAATTTGGCTGTCGAGTTACTAATAAACTGAACTGATGACTTTTGAGTGATTTCTTATTAATACCGTGTTTGAATTGCTTTCTATCAGTTCTAAATCAAGTTAAACTCAAACTATAATTTTTGAATATCAAAAGATCCAAGTTCTACTTCGGCCCAATGATCTTGAAACAAAAGGCAAGCGAAAATCGTAAAAGCTCAATCTGAGAAGTCGAAAAAGAAGAAAAAATTAATATCAGGAGAATTTGATCACATACTTGGAGCAATCAATGGAGTCAACAAACTTCGAAACGCACACTCCAATCAAATCAATCCAATTTTGTAAATTTTGATGCATTATAAACATTTATGAATTTTCATTAAACGTGTTTTGATTAATGTGCATTTCTTGGATGAATGTTGAATCAATTTTCTAGGGTGAGTGGTCTGAAGTTGAATTAGTCACAATTTGATTGGATGTGATTAGGGTTTAATGGAGGGGTTAATTTAGGTTTTGAGTGGGAAACGTGGTGTTTCTGAGCGTGATATACAATTAATAAGACATCGTAGCTTATTCTTCTAAAGAGTGGAGAAAATATGTATGTAGCGCCATTGGGTCGCCTTTAATGCCATCTAATAAAGTATTTTGAGGTATGTTGTGTTGAACTATATGATATCTTACAAATGTACAACAAATTTTAGAATCTTGATTCATGTATACTACTTGATAATGAATCATCGGTGTTTTCGCTCGATTTAATATCTTCATTTAATACTCTTCATTTAATCCCTCGATTTAATATCTTAAGGTTCCGTTTTAGTGATTTACCTTGTAATTAGTGAGATACTTGTGAAATGGAAACAAAGTTTGGACTTCTGTGTCATGTTAATGTGTATTCCTTTGAAGCTGCATAAAATTGATTTATATTAATTTGTTGCTTATGTGAATTTGCAATATTTGTTTGTTTATGAACATTAGTTACCATTTTGATTATGACAGAGAATATAAAGCTTATTGCGTGAAAAAAAAAATCAGTTTTTTAAATATATTTTCTGATGAGTGATGACTTGGTAATAATTCTTATTAATTTGGTATTAGCTTATAAATTTGGGGGTATGAGTGCATTATTGTACTGAAAATTTGATAGTTTGTGCTGGTTATGAAAATGATGGTTTTGTATGATTTATTATCGACATGGATGAATACTTTTGATTGGTTTTCATCTAACATTGATATTTTGCACTTATTGTTCTGCTTGATGTATCCGCAGAGGATGTGGAAAGTTTGTATGTCATTTGATATGGAGCACTTAGAGAAATTTGTGTTATAAGATGGAAAAAAGTGAATGACTAGAACAAGCAAAACATATTAGGAATGCACTTGGACTAGATGATGAATCTGAGTCCAAGAAACAGGATGAGAAGGTGAGTGTACCTCAGAATGGTTCTGTGCTGGCTAATGAAGTGCACCGTTCGATGACAAGTTTTGAGAAAAAAGAGAAGTTTTGAGAAAAAGAGAAACCTTGGACCAAGAAAGAGATTGAGCTCTTGAGAAAATATGCATAGGAACATCTGCGAAGGTGGAAGGTTATTTCAGAATACATTGGTACATGAAGATCTGTGAAAAAATTCTGAAGGCAACCAAAACAGCCCTCCAGCTCTTTGCGAAGGCTAAAAAAGCATCCCCTTGATCAAGATATACACTCACAAAAAAAAAAAAAAAAAAAAAAAAAAAAAAAAGAGTAAGGGTGCATTCTGGTGTTTGGTAGAGCCTTGGCAGAAAAAGTATATCCAGATTGCGCAGACGTTATCAAGAAACTACACCTATACCGGTGAGAAGAATATAAAAATAAATAAACAAATGAACAATCTCTCATCAAACAAGCTAAAAAAGACAGTAATACGAATCCAAAATTCCCAAAATTTAGCATAGGCCAATTGCCCAAGCTACCAAACACCAGAATCCACCAACCCACAAAATAGTTCCTGAACTTTGAAGAAACTAGAACTAGAGAGTTAAAAAGAAACATAAAGAAACAAATACCAAAAAACAAAATATATGAATTCATACTCCAAAAAAGGATTACAATAAGAAGCTAGAAACTTATGATACCTGTGTTGAATGGGCTCTCAGCTTTGATTCGAGCACTCAATCACACCCCCATGAAACCAAATTCTAAAAATCCAATAAGCCTTTTCTTCAACTTCCTCCCTACAGATCACATCAAGATTGAAGGTCAATGGCTCAGTGTGTATACCGTGTGCGTAAGGTGTCAATGTGTAAGAAGGGTGTGTGCATTGACGTGTAAGTGTGCATCAACGTGGTTTGAGTGCGTGCTGTTTCTTGTGCATGATTTGTGTGTGTGTCTTTGATCGGTTAGAGAGTGGGCTTTTTGGACGTGAGGTTTGTGAAGAGAGAAGGAAGAAGGGGGGGCTCGTGGCTTTGAGAAAGGTTGAAGTGACGAGTGGCTTGAGATGGGCAGTGGTAGAATGTTTGTGGGGCTAGGTGGCTTGAGATGGGCAGTGGTAGAATGTTTGTGGGGCTAGGTGGCTTGAGATGGGCAGTTTATGATGCGTGAGTGGTAGAATGTATTGGGGCTGGTGTTGCTTGAAGGTACTAATAGGCGAGTGTGTGCAGGGCAATGTCTGTTAATTGCTTGCGTGAAGGGGTGATGAGAGCGCTGCAACGTGTGGCGTGATGGGAGCGAGCGTGAGGGCTATGAGCTGGGCGCAAAGGGGACGTGTGGTGAGAGTTTGTGAGCTGTGAACGTGGCTGAAGGGGGCTGTCAACGTGGGGTTTGATGGGCGATGAGCTGTGTGGTTATGCTATGCACAAGTGTTTGTTGGCTGGTGGCGTGAATGGAAGGTGTCTTGGTGAGAGGGGCTGAGTGGAGGCGTGAATGAGAGGAATATGAGGGTGATGAATCTAGGGTTTTTTCTTTTGTTCTTTTTTTTTGGTCACTGCCGAGAGATGCCGATAAGGGTTTTATTTTTATAGAGAGAGGGTAGGGGAATTAGGGTTAAGTTTGTGCATGTTTTGAAAGGAATCAAATCAATTTATGTGTGTATTTAATTTGATTATTTAAGGCAATAAATTATGTAATTTAGGAGAGAATTATTTAAATTAGGGGAGTGATTTATTTAATTTGATTTTAATTTGGATATGATTTAGTTTAATTTAGTAATTAGATTTTAATTAAATTTTGGGATTAGATTTTAATTAAATATTAGTTTAATTTAATTTAGATTTATTTTAATTGGTTTAATTTCATTAGCTTTTAATTGAATTTAATTTAATTTAAGTTTAATTTAATTGGTTTTAATTTAATTTGTGACATGCATTTTAAATGTTTTAATTATTTTTGGATTGGGCTTGGTGTGTTTAAAAACTGAGGTCCAACAAGCGAACCCGAAACAAAACAAGCGAGTTAAATCTGACATATAGACTGAGGTGAGCACTGGTTCCGGTTCGATCCGGAGCCGGTTGGAACCGGATCGGTTATCCGGGTTTGGAATCGGAACCGATTGTTATGGGTCCGGTTTCAGTTCCAAATAGAAGGAATCGATTTTTAACTGGTCCGATTCTGGTTTCAAAATAACCGAAATTGGAACCGAACCATAAAACCGAAACCGAAATCGAATTTAGAACCGGTTAGATAACCGAACATAGAACCGAATTTAGACTCGATTTGATACCCATATCTTTGTCAAAACGTCGTCATTTTTGAAAAGGATAAAACTTAAAAGCAGTAACCCTTTCGCCCATTTGACTTCTCAGACCCCACAGATTCTCTTCTCATTTCTCTACTTCTCTCGCCACTCCCACTAAGCATAGCAAGCATCGTCGTTTCTTTTTCTCTATCGCCAATCGCCATCGCCAATCTTGTGGGTTCAGCCATTCTCTACGCAAAACCTTCCTCATTTTTCTCCATAAAACCATCACCATCTCAACGTACAACACTCCTCTCTACTCTCCACTTCACTCCAGCTCCACGTTTCCATCAACGGCGCCGTTTTACATGTAACACCTTGGTTGCTGCATCTATCAAGGTGAATTTCTCCTTTGTTTTTTTTTTTTTGGTTAATTCTTGTCTGCCCACCACTTGTTTGATGGTCATGCTTCTGTTTATTGACATTTATTTGTTTTCATATTATGAATTTGGGGTTTTGTTTTAGGAGAATTTAGGTCGTGTTAGGAAGACTGTGGGTGATTTTACCAGTTTGAATTACTGGGTTGTGAGGGACTATTATCGTCTTGTAGAAGCTGTTAATGCGCTTGAGCCACAAATTAAGAGTCTCTCGGATGAGCGGGTTTGAAGTTTTACAATGGTTTTCAATTTCTAATAGTATTTTTATTCGAGTTAGGTGAATAATGTGTTTTTTGTTCTACGTAGGTGACTGCAAAAACTACTGAGTTTAAGCAAAGGTTGAGATAAGGGGGAACGCTAACAGATATTCAGGCTGGTTAGTACTCGTAAATTTTATTGTTTCAGTTTCAGTTTAAATGTTTTTGTATTCCTAGTTGAGTTATATGATTGCTAAGTTATCACGTGTGATAAATAATTATATTTTTTAAAGTTTGACAATGTTATATAAATAGAGTAATTCGGAACGGGAACCGAATTGGAATCGAATAATAGGGTACCGTATTTAATTGGGTAGGTTCTGGTTTCACTTAGTTAGGAACCGATGCATGGAACCGGAACCGAAACCGATTTTGCTCACCCCTAATATAGAGCCTGCCTTTCTGAAGTAGTGAGAAGAAAGGCTTTCATGAAGCTCTACATAGGCATGGCTGGACAGTTGGTTGGAAGGCTTGCAACAAAGAGAGGTTGAGGTCAGGAGAAGAGAAGAGTTTCTGAAAGCAAATATTGCATGCATAGGGACATATTAGCATCCATGGGATTATATGATATTCGTAATCAATGTGATGTTAATATAGTTCATTTTGATACTAATTTGGTTGACATTGACATTTCACACATGGAAGGTTATGCTTCCGAGTATTTAGCAGGTCTTCGTAAGGGTGAGAAGCCTGTAAATGTGAGCTAATATGAGGGTGAGGGACGTGTATTTCTAGTGTGGGGATAAGGTATTTTTGAAACTACAACCTTACAGGTTCAGATCGTTGGCAAAAAGACCAAATCAAAAACCCAACCCATGCTACTATCGGCCATATCCCATCCTAAAGAAAATTGGAGAAGTTGCCTACAAACTGCAGCTACCTGAAAGAGCGACCATACACCAGGTTTTTCATGTTTCGCAACTGAAAGCATCAATTTTGTAACACCACGGTAATTTTGCCATAAATTCCGACGACCATTTCGATGTGCGTGATGTGATATGTTATATAAATTATGAAAGGGTGTAATATCTGATATAAATCATGAACGGTTGTAAATATGCTCGTGAAATTATTTTCTGGAAATTCGATAAATCTTTTGCATTTCCGGTACGAAATTATTTTTCCGTTCCATACCGGACAGCCCTTAGTATTTTAGCCATAACGTTTTCATACGATATCCAATTTCAGTGAATTTTATATAGTCGGAAAACTAAGATCGAGACCTACAACTTTTATGTTGAGTATTTTCCCAAATTTGGACAAGAATCAAGTCAAAATTCACGTTTTTACTGCTGTTATTGTAACAGTTCTGGATTTATCTAGTAATTTCTCCATGTGACAAAAAAAAGATTATTTAATTCATTTCTTATTTATAAGTAGCCCCACGTTTTTTTTTAATCTAAGCCTCTATTCATCTGTCTTCTCCACTTCTCATTTACTTTTTGAGATCAACCTAAGCAATAAAATTTTTGTTCTTTTCTCACGCACTACGGAAGGAAAATTCAAGCTCCCTCAAGCCAAGCCCGTTGGTAAGTAAACTCTTCTCACCATTCCTTTCATTATTTTCAAACTATTTGTTAGGATCGATTTATAAAAGTAAGACCCAAACAACAGTTGCATACTGATAAAGATAGATGAACACAAATATGTTGAATAGTTCTAATTCATATAGCAAAACCAGGGATCAACAGCCTTTACAAACAAGGGAAATCCCCAGGCAACATTGCCATAGAAGGATACATTTCTCCCCTAATAGCTAAATACTATTCTATCCAAAAGATGCCCCTACCATAATAACCGTCCCAATTATATATACAAATTCACACCTCTCATGCTTTCATCATTACTCCTAACAAACTAGACACGTCAGCACCCTTCACCCACTGCTGATGCTGTGCCCTGTGTCACGGTCCTAGGATCAGACTAGGACGTGCAGTCACTTTACAAAGGAGCTCATGTTTCGGGACATCGTTTTAAGGTCGTTAAGGTTATATGTACCCTTCATATACCCTTGTACTGGTGAGTTTCCATCCGTGAAGCCTTATTCGGAAGTTTGCCTGGAGATTTAGAAACGTGCTTGCTTGCCGCTAGGAGCTGGCCTAGTTGTGCAGCGTTGTGAAGGAGCCTATATTTCGGAATGCTGGATTGAACTTGCTCCAAGCCCTAAGTAACTCTTAGGGGTGGATGTACTGGGAAGTTCTCACCCGTGGGGTCCCGTTCGGAAGTTTGGCGGGAGATTTTGAGATACGCTAGCTTGCCGCTAGTCGTTAGCCTAAATCGGTGCATTGTGAAGGAGCTAACGACCCGGGGTGTCGAATCGAGTGGGACCAAGTTCCAAAGTGAATCTTATGGTCCCTTGTACTGGGAAAATATCAGCCCCAGAATTGGATTTCGAGATTTGCCGGGAGATTTTGGCAGTGTGCCCACTTTTGGGTCTTTTCCGCTAAAGTGGGGGTGTTGTGGAAACCCATCAAGACGAGCTCGTTTAGGGACGAGATTTTAACCCAAAGTCGCTTATATGGTGGCTTACTGAATGCCCGGAAGAGTTCCTGAAAACTCCTCTTAAGATAGATTTTAGAGGGGGGTGTGTGACAACTCAAGCGCCAGGTGTGTATACTGGTGAGACATGTGCAATGTCTTTAAAACTCCTTAGGGGGGGAAGCCTAGGTGAACCTTGGATGTGGCCAAGGGGGCTTCGGTGGTCTTGGGGCTTTATCCGTGAACCCTCTCGCCCTTAGACAACGTTGGGACAATGATGGATTGTCGAGATTGAGTTGGCGGAAAAATGCCATATTTTATATCCGGTTGTGCTATTCGAGTACCGGGTCCCGGTGTTGTACGGGCCCGCTAGAGTATGCGTTGAGTTAGCTTGTGAGCTTTCATAAATCAATAAAATTACGGGTCTGTTCCCTCCCCAACAATGGGAAATTAGGGACGGAGGTTTCGGGTAGGCTGACTTATGCGGGACGCGACCGTGTAAGTGCCGCACGAGCCCTTTTTCCGTTAAGGAAAAAGTTGGCCCGTGACACCCTGCTTTCTGCCTTTCCTCACGTACACATTATGGATTGGAGGTTTCCCTTGCCTTTGGGATGGATCTTTCAGAATCTGTATCCCTTCCTCAATGGGCCCATCCTTGAGTCTGCTTCCCTCTCTAACATTGCCGCCCTCCACAAAGTGGGACTTGTCATTAAGTCCAAACTCTGGAAACTGTGTCTGGATCACTTCACAGTCCTCCCAGGTAGCTTCCTCCAAGGGTTTGTACCTCCATTTGATCAGTAGTTGCTGTACTGGTCGACCCTTCTCTCGTATATTCCTTCAAGACAAAACTGACTCGGGTTCATCGACATTTCGACAAGATTCTTCCAGTTCATTGGGTATTTCAGATGGGACTAGATCAGTTCCTAAGGCTCGCTTGAGCTGAGATGCATGGAATACCAGGTGGATTCGTGAGCCTTGAGGCAGACTCAACTTGTACGCAACTGATCCAATTCTTTGCAGAATTTTGAACGGCCCGTAGAACTTGGCTGCCAGTTTCATGTTACCCCTCCTTGCAACGGTGCTTTGCCGGCAGGGGCGTAGTCGCACATACACCCAATCTCCAACATCATAAGAGACGTCATTCCTATGAATGTCGGCAGCATTTTTCATTCGATCCTGGGCCCTTCGCAAGTTAAATTTCAATTGACGGAGCATCTCATCCCTTTCCATTAACTCTTGCTCAACCACCTCAACCAAGGTTTCCCCTTTTACATATTTGTTGAGCATCGGTGGGGGCCTCCCATAAACAATCTGGTATGGTGACATGCCGATAGACACATGATAATTGGTATTGTACCAATATTCTGCTCAGTGGAGCCATTTCGACCAGTGATTTGGTTGCTCAGACGTAAAACATCTGAGGTATGTTTCCAGGCAACGGTTGAGAACTTCCGTTTGCCCATCCGTTTGGGGATGGTATGTCGAGCTCATCATGAGTTGAGTGCCTTGCAACTTGAACAATTCTGTCCAAAATGACTTAGAAAGATTGAGTCCCGATCACTCACTATAGACTTAGGTATGCCATGCAATCTGACCACTTCTTTCGTAAATAACTCTGCCACTTTCTTTGCTGTAAAAAGATGCTTCAAAAGCAAGAAATGCCCATACTTCGACAACCGGTCTACTACTACCATGATCACGTCAAAACCCCCCGATTTTGGTAACCCCGTAATGAAGTCCATGGCTATGTCTTCCCCCCGGTTTATAAATTACCTCAAAGTCATAGCCCATTAATTTGATTATCCAACTTTCCTGGTCCATGCTGTATGATGTCTGTTGTAAGATGTGCTTCAAACTTTTCTGATCTGTATACACCTTGAATCTTCTCCCCAATAGGTACGACCTCCACCGTTGTATCGCCAATACCAGTGCCATGAGCTCTTTTTCATACGCCGACTTTGCTAAGGCTTTTTCCTTCAAAGCCTTGCTGAAATACGCTAATGGTCTTCGATTTTGCATCAGAACAGCCCCGATTCCTTGCCCTAATGCATCACATTCAACTTCAAATTCCAGCGAGAAGTCCGGAGTAACCAACACTGGGGTCGACGTCAGTCTTTTCTTCAACTCCTCAAAAGCCGTTTGTGCCTCCTCACTCCAAACAAATTTTTCTTTTTTCAGGAGCTCTGTCAATGGCTTAGCGACCTTACCATAATCCTGTACAAACCGACGGTAATAACCTGTCAAACCCAGAAAACCACGTACTGCCCTTACAGAATTCGGTTTTGGCCATTGGACCACACTTCTAATTTTCTCGGGGTCGACTTCCACTCCTTTCTCACTAATTACATGGCCTAGGTATATTAGGGATTTTTGACTAAAGTGGCACTTCTGTTTGTTGGCTACGAAGTGGTTTTGTTCTAGGATTCGAAATACCAGTTGCAGATGTCCCAAATGTTGTTCCCATTCCTTATTCTAAACCAGAATATCGTCTAAAAACACAAGTACAAATCGGCTCAAATATGGCCTGAAGGTATTGTTCATTGTAGCTTGAAAGGTAGCCGGCGCGTTAATCAATCCAAACAGCATTACCACAAATTTATAATGCCCTTCGTGCGTCCTAAAGGCCGTCTTTGGTACATCCTCCTCTCTAACCCTGATCTGATGGTACCCAGCCCGCAAATCAATCTATGAAAAGTACGGTGCACCATGGATTTCATCTAATAATTCCTCAATCACCGGTATTGGATATTTGTCCAGAATGGTGATTTCGTTCAAAGCCTTGTAGTCAACACAAAATCTCCAGCTCCAATCTTTCTTTTTCACCAAAATTACTGAACTTGAATAGGGAGAATTACTCGGCTGTATGATCCCTGATAGAAGCATCTCATTGACTAGCCTCTCCATCTCATTTTTTTGGAAGTGAGCATATCGATAAGGCCTCACTCTCACCGGGCCTTGTCCTTCCTAATCACTATTGCCTGGTCGGTCTCCCTCTTCGGTGGTAAGGACTCTGGCTCACTGAAAACCGATGAGAATTTTTCCAGCAGCCCATCCACTTCCTTTCTCTGATTTTCTGTCCTAACATCAGTATTGTCGCTGTTTTCCTGTCATTAGACTAATAATAAAATTTATAATTTTGTTGTTGAGTTTTGCTTTGTGGAGAGGGAAAACAGGGGATGTAAAATAAAATAAAAAACATGTTTTGGTTAAATAGGGAAAACTAGCTGCTTTATACAATCAATTATTTTACCTTTCGTTCTTACCGTTTTGTCCTTATCTTTTCATTTTATTACCATGCATATACTCTCATAGTGCGTTTAAACATTCACAATTGAAATTGATTAAAATCGAAATAAATTGAAATGGGAATAGTAAATCAGAATTAAAATCAGAAATATTTCTTTTATGGTAAAGTTTTTTTTTACAAGAAATACTTTTATTGATTTCTTATTGCTAGACAAAGAAAATGAAGAGAAAAAAAGGATCAAACGTGTGCGAAATATGTCGGTACAAGTGCGTCAGACGTGATCACATGACGCAACATATGCTTGTCCATTCAGATCAGGTATATTTGTGATTAGGTTTGAATATGTATGTTTGACATTAATTTGGTCTGTTAACTATAAAGTTGGTCATACTAATTCTTTGGTCTTGCTGCAGAGGTTATTCGTCTGTCCGGTAGATGGATGTGTACTCGATTTCAAAAGAAAGGATCACCTGGTCCGACATGTGAAGTTGAAACACAACGTGGGTGAACAACCCAATGTGTGTTCGACGTCCTTCGATTCCAACAGCGCGTTGAGGCCAGCTCTTCAAGCAGAGTTTCCAACTGAGGCAGCCGGCCCAAAGACTAGTGAGAGCGATATGAAGAGAACGATTTTAGAGTTGAGGGAAGAAAATGCTCGTTTGCAAAGGGTAAATGTTTTTCACACGTGTGTTCTATTTTTTGCTTAATTATCATGCACTTCTATGAATCTTTCAAGTTTCTAATGACTGTCATCAAATCTTTTTGATTCTATCGGGTGTTTACCTTGGTCATATGCATATGTGGTTACATGAGAATAATTAAGAGTCTAATCTCTGCAATGCTAAACTTCAATCTGACCTAACGGCCAAGTGGCCCATTTGCAGGAGTTAGTTGCTGAGAGAGAGAAGTATCGTGAAGATCTTGAAAGATGGTCGAAAGATTTGGATAGCTCGGCAACAAAATCAAAATCATTGGAGGTTTGTTCTTATATGTTTTTATATAAGCATGCTTTTGTGTTAGTTACGTTTATGACTGAAACAGAACTAGCTATTATTTATTATCTCATACAACCTAGGGTTGCCCTGTTTCTTGGGAGTAGACCTGGCCGCCGGTTCGGAACCGAACCGAACCGGCCGGTTCCCGGTTCCACAAGTGTGGAACCAGAACCGAACCGGTTAATTCCGGTTCGGTTCCGGTTCCACACTTAAGTGGAATCGGAACCGTAAATCGAACCGGTCGGTTCCGATTCGGTTTACGGTTCCCCTTCCGGTTTTTTTTTTTTTTTAAATAATAAATTTTAAAAAATAAAAAAATTCTATAATCGTAATGTTTTTTCATACTATCACATCATTTTTATAGAATCTTTTTTTTATAAAATTCTTTTAACATATAACTCTTTTTTATAGCCAACTCTTGGCTAGTGCTTTCTTTATATAAGCGATGTGGGATATTTATTACTTGGCTATTGTGTCCCACATCGCTTATATAAAGAAGTCAATAACCAAGAGTTGGTTATAAAAAGGATGTGGACATTCATGTTTTAGTATTGCAATTTTAAACCTCATTAAGTCATTATTATTAATTAAAAAAATTGAGATTTACTTGTGTAACCTTACGGTTCCAAGAAAATAATTTTTTTTTTTTTACTTCCGGTTCCGGTTGGAACCGCTGGAATCGAACGGTTCCTGTAACATCCCGCCTAAGCCAGGATGCTACCGGCAGGAGACAGGCTAATCCTGACTCCATAAGCCTCTGACTCTGACGAAATTTCGGCATGACCTCTTCTAAAATTCATGCAACCTGGATCAAAGTCCAGCACGTCAATACAACCTATAGGGCCCAGACACAATAAATCACTAACATAAACAACTCAAGATAAAATACAACTGGGCTCCATGCCTGAAAATGCGTATAAATAAAAAACTTTTACAGACTTTAAACTTATACAACTAAACTTATAAACAACTCAATTACTTTACAAATAAACTCATAAACAACTTGACTCTTATACTCCCAAGACCTGGTGACTGGCTGACTACAACGCTCCTATACGGCTTCTCAAGCTCTAGTATCTGTGGTTGACCGATCAGGTCGCCATCCTGCAGAACTCAAACAAACTGTTGTCTATCTGACCATACCTACATGTATATATTCTGGATTAACTATATATCTTGTTATTCATTTTACATGTACATTTCTTACTATTGATCCTTTCTATTTATTTACTTATACACGCCGTAATTATTCGCATCTTAAGATTTATAACATAATCAGTAGATTTTATATACTTTACTAAGTCAAGTTCCATTATGTTTTCGCTGCGCTACTCTGATATCTTAAAACTTACCTATTTATTCTTTGTTAATCTAGTTAGATATCTATTAAAATTATCTTCTTTTAATCTTATTGAAATATCATCAAATCGGTTGTTATAAAACATTCTTTCTATTCAAACATTCAATACACTATCGACACTCATGTATTCATACATATATATGTAATCATACTATCATGTATTACCATTCACGAAGGATTCTCCTATACAAACATACAATTCATATCAATATCAATCATTTATGCATATGGATGTAATAATGCTATCATGCATTAGTATCAGCTATATATAACTCAAATAATTCCTAAAATGTATGATTTATATGCATGATTTGTAGACTAAGTTCTACCTTAACATGCTATGCTTTTATAAAATGTTTTTTGAAAATCTTTTCTGAAAACTGTTTTCTGAAACTCTTTATAAAACCGGTCTTTCTGAAATACTGTTTTCTAAAAACTGTTCATCTGAAAACTGTTTCGAAAAACTAAAGTCTCTATTTGAAATATGTTCTTCTAAAAACTGAAAGTTGTATCAGAAAACTGAAAACTTTCTCTGGGTTCTGTCTCTGTCTGAAAAACTGGACGTATGAGGGCGTTACGTATCATCCGTCCCCTCGTACGCCGATCTGGAGGCAGAAGTGCAAAACCATGACTTTGGGGCGCTACGTCCTGTCGTCCCCAAAGCATGCCACAACTGTCTCATAATCTGGGGGTCTAGGGGCGTGATATCCCGCCGTCCTCCTAGCTCATCTAGAGGATCTGAGAGCGTCCCATCAGTCCTCAACATGTGCACATGTCTCTGAATCCGTCAATTCCATAATATCCGTCAATTCCAATTGAATCTCAAGTTACATACTGGGGTGAGGTTTTACCTCATGCCCCGAAAAAAAATATAAAACTTTATGATGTATCTCAAAACTATAAAAATATTTTCTGAAATACAATACTTTCAAAGCATCTGAAATTTTTCTTTTAAAACTCTTTGAATTTCAAAATCATTCCTAATTTCAACTCAACTTTGAAAATCTTAACATTTAAATATGCATATGCATTTCATGCATTCATTCATGCATATCTATGATACATTGAAATTCTATGCATACAAAACTTATCTCTATATAGTCATATTTATATTTACCTACGTGCATATATATCATCATGCTCATACTTCATTCCTGTCACGTTCTGAAACATTTCATTTATATAATACATATATTTCATACGTACATACATATAAACATAGCATGCTTTCTATAAACACTTTTATCTATGCTAACACATTCATACTTCCTCATATTCATCACTGCATATTCTTAAACAAACCAAAATTGACTCAATTCACAACTTAAAACATTAAAGCTTGTGAAACTTAAACAAAGAAAGCATAAAACGAGCTATCTACTCGTAGTGACGAGTTACAAAAATTACTGAGAGGTGGCCAGATGATCAGGATGTCAAACTACAATAAAATGAGAATACATAAGATTCTTGACTTGATCTTTCAAGGTAAACAAAAATCCGATATGTATAAAAAGAAAACAAAGAGTTCTATTATTAAGCACTATAACCCTTAAATATCATTATAAAATTATATTAAGCTTTCATGTCATTATTTGATCTTTTCATTTAGTTTCCAAAGTCGAAGCCACATTATTCATACTTACAAATCCTGCAATGATAACTTAATATCAAGGTACACTACAATACTAACAGTTGAATAAATTTTACAATATTATCTTGAGGCTTCTTCTCTAAGATAAAACGCTACACTCACTACACATGTAATACCAATCCTTGAATAAAATATCTGTATAAGCTTCAAATATATCAAAATTACTTCAATTTCTTAAGCCTCACTACAACTATTCAACATCCTCTAAATTTTTCCAATCGCCAGTAGGTATTATCAAATCCATTATCTTTTCTTATTAACCTTCTACCATCAATATAACACCCTTACAACACCATAATCATTCAAAATAAATAAGTAAATAAAATAAAATAAAATAAAATAAAATAAACAGCCACTGTCTTATAACTTCAAGTGACCAAATTCATCCAATCTACACACCAACTTGTAAATTAGTTTCATTATATTACAATATCCATGAAACAAAATCACACATAAACTTTATAAATAACACTCCATCAACCTCCATTAATCCAACTCTTCAACCAGGACAACCCCTCACTGGCCGAAGCTCAAATTCCACCATAGACCTCAAAATTTCTTCATCCAATCAACATATGTCTAATCTAAATAATTTAATTTTTATCCAGAATTTCTCCATCTCATAATCCACTTTGTGAATATAAAAGGAAACAAGAGCAAAGCCCAAATAAAACTAATATTCACACTTTCTTAAAATAAGATATAAAAAGAGTCTAAATTATTTATAAAAATTATTTAACCAACAGGAGAAATTAAATAGAGCCCATTACCTTTTTTTTTTAAATTGAAATGCAAAAACCCCTTTAAATTTTTGCTAGAACCGAACCAGTGGGAGAAATGGGGAAAGTGGTTTTATTGCTTAATGGCTCACTAAAGCTCATTATCTTTAAGCTTTGGTGAATGGATGAAGTTAAGAGGTCGGAGAAGATTATAAAAATAGCTAAGAAGATGATATTCCCCTGTTGCTATGGCAGGAAAAGAGAGGTGAAAAAAGAGGTCCAGTTCGTAGGTTAAACAGAAGGAGTCAATGAGAGAAGAGGCTAACAAAAAAAATAAACAATGGAAAATAACAATCAAAAGAGGAGTGGCCCACATTTATTCTTCATCTCTCTCTATCTTTCTCAATTTTTCTTCCTCTTTCTCGTCCCTTCTCCTTGTTTTCTCTCTCTTTTTTTTTTTTTTTTTTTAACGTGAATGTGCGCTGTTTGATAAATTGTGTGTGTGTGTTTTTATTATTATTTTTTTAATTTCCCCCTTCCTTGAACACGTGTATATCATATATATATATATAAAATACATTTTGGGTAAGAAAAAGTCTAGAAAAATATGAAAATACATATATATTCTAGTAATGTCTAGGATCTTTTATTACTTTTCTTAATTCCAATTTACCCCTTTCTTGTTAATTTTAATGAATACTTATATTAATTTTATGAAAATATTCTCATTTTACTGAAAAAATGAATCTTGCATTCAGACTCAACTCTACACAGTATAATATAGTTCACGCCAATATCCTAAAATAATTTGGGATGTTACAGTTCCAGCGGTTCCAACCGGTTCGGTTCCGGAACCGGAACCTTGGCCACCTCTACTTGGGAGCTGTGATCTAACTAATTCTCTTAAATTAAGGGATTACGGATTTCCTATTCTATCATTCTTAGCTGTCAAATAAGATTAGCCATAACGATAAAAATGACAATAAATTGCTTGAACTCTCCTAGAATCAAGGAAAATACCCTATCTTTTCTACACTCTCCCTTAAGCTGGAGCCTGGAGCATATATATCAAACATGTCCAGCTGGATCACAAGTTCTATAAATGTTTGCTCTGGTAATCCCCTTGTCAGCATATATATCAAATTTTTGTATTCGTTATATTTATGACTGAAAACAGAATGAGCTATTGTTTATTATTTCAACCTAGGTATGCTCTGTTTTATAGAGCTGCGATCTAACTAATTCCCTTAAATTAAGGGATTATAGATATCCTATTCTATCATTCTTAGCTTAGCTGTCAAATAAGATCAGTCATAAAGATAAAAACGACAATAAATTATTTAAACTCTCCTAGAATCAAGGATAATAACTTATTTTTTCTACGCCCCCCTCAAGCTAGAGCGCATATATATATATATATATATATATATATATATATATATATATATATCAACTGCTTAATCTTTTGTTAGGATATATGTCATGCATATAATTACACCAAGTTCTGCTTCTGCACTGCATCTAGCTACAACTTTCTACTTTTTATTTATTTACTTATTTTTTTTCAACTTTTCCAAGTTACCATATTTCCTCAAATCTTTTATCTTCAGCTGACTGTAGAGACCCATGAGCTGAGGACATACCACAAGAAGAAGGGAAGAAGTCCGATTGTATTGGCCCAGCACTCAGCAAGCGCATCAGAACCAACTGATAAAGCCCAGTGAGGTTAAAGAGTAATGTGTACTCCATTTTGTTAAGCCTTTCCAGGGCCGAGAGTTGAAGTATCAATTCACTACAAAAAAAAAAAAAAAAAAAAAAATTGTAGCATTGACTGAGGAAAAGAAATTAAGAAAAAAGTATGTAGTATCAATTGCAGTGACTTGAAAATTAAAATTGTCATTTTTTCTAAATATTATGTGATTATATTTAAATTTAAATATATTTTTTTCCACTAACAATAAAGGTTGAGGAGAACTGTTTATTTTCCACAGTTAAAGGAAAAAAAAAACATTTATTTTTATTTACCCTTACAATTGATATAAATTGCACATGAATTTTCAGTTCCACATATCAATCACTCCATTTCTAAACATTGGATTCGGACAAGTCATCATGGCTAAAATGGCTCAATTGATAATTATGTTACCACTCAAGCAATTTTGACAATCTATTTCAACGACACGTGTCCTTATACGGCAATGCTCGTGGCAAGCAGGTGGGTCCCTGTAAAAAATAATGGGCCCTTTTAATTAGCCGTTAAAGGATTTCAACGACCTTTTAAAAATGGCAAGAAACAACCCTTGGAATTGAACAGAACTTGCGGGAAAAAGAAGGAAATTGAGGACCCACATGTAATTATGATTAATTATTTAATCAACAAATATAATTTCAAGAACAAACAAATATCATACTGAGATGTATGAATGAACGAATAAACGTAAAATTATAAATATCGAATGATTTTTTATTTTTAAATTAATTTATGAGTTGAGTTAAATTCATAAATTTTAATATGAAATTATAACCCACCCGATACATGAGTGGATGGTAACTTAAAATATAAGACATGTCCCTTATTATTATTATTATTATTTTATTTTTTTTAAATGAAAAACAAATTATCCATAAAGATAAGAAAATTAAGATAGATGTAGACTCCTAAACTTATCCAAATATTTTTTTTTAAAATGTAAATCATCATTTTCTTTTTGAAGCTAACAAAATTATCCTTAATTTGTTTATAAATTTCTCTTTTTTAAATTTATTTTTTTAAAAAAACTTTACTGAAGATAGGTATCTGTCTTTTTTTATTATTATTATTGTAGTTAAAAGGATTAGAAATTATTAAGTAAAATTTAAAGGAAGATGAATGATAATGAGATCAATATTAATAAAGTCATTAGCTCATAACTTTGAGTCCAGCAAATTCATATTCTAGCCAAAATCTAAAGAATAGCTTAGAATATTACCATGAACACGATGACAAATTACTTTGTGGGGTTATGTTTTTGATAGAATAAAGTCCTTTCTCAAAATCCCATTTTAATCTACAAAATTAAACCTTAATTTTCCCAAAAACAAGTTTTAAATTATAAAATCTTTTATTTGGCAAGTGCATATAGAAATTACCAACGAGTTAAGTTTCAGTTCCAGATACGTTATAAAATTCAATCTGCTTTTCCAGAAAGAAAAAGCAACGAACGCTCTTGCACTCGTTGCATATGATATTGAAAAAGAAAAAAAAAGGTGATTCTTGTCATCAAGTGCTTTCTCTTTTGATTCCTTCTGTGGGTTTTTTTTGTGATCATTTTCTCCATCTTTTTGGCATCTGGGTTTGTGAGAAAATCTTCCATTGAGGGCTTTGAGGATCAAAGTTAGTGATTTGAATTTATTATAGCCAGGTATGCTCATATTTCCATTCTAGGTCTTTTCATTTTTCTAATGGCTTTAGGATTTTTTTTTCCAAATTTGTAGTTCTGAATTTGTAGATTGAAATGCAATTGGGGTGTGAATGATAATTAATTCCTAAATAGGTTATTGAATTGTTCTTAGTAATTCATGAGCAATGACTGGTGAGGGTAATATGAATATGGGGATGACAGAAGCTGACTTAAAATCTATGAAAGATGCACTATGTTCTCAGCAACAGCTTCTGCAGAAGCTGTATGCAGAGTTGGATGTGGAAAGAGAAGCCTCGGCTACAGCAGTTAGCGAGGCTCTATCAATGATACTGCGGTTGCAAGAAGAGAAGTCCGCGGTGAAGATGGAAGCAACTCAGTATAAGAGAATGACAGAGGAAAAAATTAGTCACGCCGAGGAGTCACTAGAGAATTTTGAAGATCTTATTTATCAGAAGGAAATGGAAATCTCTGCTCTTGAGTTTCAAGTTCAGGCTTATAAGTGCAAGCTTTTAAGCATGGGGGTTACTGATGTGGGTGGTAGTGAAAATAGTTATCTGGAGAATTTATTGATGTCGAATGATGATGCATTTGTTGGGGAGACGGGTTTGAATGAGCATGTGAGGAGGCTCAAATCTTTGCCTCCTATCCAAATGAAAGAGTCCATTCAGAATGTGAGTACCATGGGAAGGAGAAGATTCGTAACCCCTGATGATTTGACCCCTCTTCCTGATATGGCTGCGATGATTGTGGACGAGAAAGGTTTTGATGATGAGATTAATGATCCGGTCATGGATTTGAAGAAGAATCCTGACTTGAATTCATACTGGAAGCAGATCAGGAAGTTAGATGAAAGAGTGAAAGTAATAACAGATAGATCTGCAAACTTAAAGGCCGAGTCCAGGACATCTTCTTTGATTTCACAATTAAGCACTGACACATTCTATGATCCGAGAAAAGGCACAAATGCAATCCCGAAAGTGGAACAAGTTATAGATTCCAATATGCCGATGGAGAAAGATGCACTTGCGGATTCTACTTGTTCTTCGAGTGTTTATGATGTGTTTGAAGTCCCACGAGTTGATAAGAATTCTAGAAGTTGTTTAAAGGAGGAGAAAGGACAGAAGATTAAGTTGATTTGGGAGGAAGAGAATAGGCATGGGAAGCCTGATTTGTTCATAGAGGAAACTTGGGAATCACATGGTAACAAGGAAAGTGAATTGGTACATAAATTGCTGCGTTGCCAAGAAAAGACATTGCCCACATCAAGAGAAGGGACGAGTATTGAATGCAACCTTGCTCTTGTTCACCCACAAATCAGCATTGCTGAATGTAAACCCGAGATTCAGCAGCTTAGTCGAAGAATTGAGCCACTCAAGGCAGAGAGAAATAGTACAAGGCATGACATTATTGCTGAAAGGGAAAAGCAAATGAGTTTGTTGAAATTGAATAGCAGTGTTGCTGAACATCAATCCGAGTTTGAGCAGCTGATACAAAGAGTTGAGCAACTTGAGTCACAGAGAAACATCTCAAGGCATAACATTGTTGCCGAAGGAGGAGAGGAATTGACCTTGTTGAAGGAGATACGCGAGCAACTCAATTCAATACATAGGGAAATGAGAAGCCGGAGGACTAAGCAATCCCCTCGCAATGATCCGTCCATTCTTTCTCTCCAAGAGGTACCCGTTTTTCTCCCGTTTACAAGCTTTTCTTTGGTTTCACTTCAAATTTGATAACTAGATTGATTTGTATGGACAGGCAATGCTACACTTCTGGCTTTGATCAAGCAACTAAACCAAAGTACTGAGAGAATCACCGCGAACTTGTTCTACCAGAAAATTGTCCTTTTTATGTGATGTATCCTATGAAAATTTTGAATAGATATTTGGATTTGTTTTCATGAGATTTCTTTTGTTATAAAATGTAAACGTAGGAATGCATAATGTATAGCAATAGCAAGAGGTTTTTTTTTTTTGGAATGTTTTTGTGTATGTTTCTTCTTCTGATTTCAATACAGTGATTGTAACTTGTGTATGTAATATAAAAAGTTTGTATCTTGCTTTACAAAACTGATAATTCTGTGTTGTATTATGAATGAACACAAATTCATATATACAAATTGTGTATCCACGACCATTTTTTTTCATTTTCTCAAGATTGAAAGTGGTGGAAAATTAGAGAAAAATGTACCAAACAACAGAGGAAAAGAGAAGTTTCTTGGGACTTTTTACAATCAAGACCAAACCCACTTTAGAAAACAACTTCATTGAGTGATACTACAAACACCCCTCAATAATTCTTTTCAAACCCCTTTAATATAAATATCTTATAAATATTTTTTTTTGAATTTATTATTTAAATATATAAATAAAAATAAAACACGACTACCATGAACCACTACAGTTAGTCACATCTCGATATATGTTGACGACTGTTTTCAATACCATTAGAATATCATAACTAGATTCGCAATAGTAGAAGTATCATTGGCAACAAAATTTTCTTTTCTTAATAAAAATTAGGATGTGTGTGGATATATGTACAGTCTGTTGAAGGAAGATTTTCGTTCCAGTGGCAGTTTCAAGATAACCCTCCCGAGACAATCCTACTTCAACCCTAAATTTATTTGGTTATGGGGAGATCAAAGGAAAATATAGCGAAAGACAAGAACACAAAAATCGACAAAGAGTATTTAACGTGGTTCGGCAGAGCAAGTCCAGCCTACGTCCACATGCACAAAGTGAGGAGTTGCTTTTATTGCCAAAACAAGCTCGGTCGACCTGTTTATGGACGAAACTGAAGAAAATTGAGATGTTTGTTTGTGGTGTTTTTACAAGCAATATTATCTTCTTTTTACAAAATTTGGTATTAATTTTCTTCTCTTTCATGAATGAATCTAACTCTCATTTATATACTCAAGGAGTTACAACACTATTCCTCTGCTTTCATGACGTCGCCCACGTGAACTTCCGGTTGATTGACGGGCTCTCCGCCTACGGGCGATTTTCGTCCCAGGGTCAGTTTTGAGATAACCCTCCCGAGACAATCTTCCTTCAACCCTGAATTTGTTTGGTTATGGGGAGACCAAATGCAAATATAGCGAAAGGCAAGAAGAACACAAAAATCAACAAAGAGTATTTAACGTGGTTCGGCGGAGCAAGTCCAACCTACGTCCACGAGCACAAAGTGAGGGGTTGCTTTTATTGCCAAAACGAGCTCGGCCAACCTGTTTATGGACGAAACTGAAGAAAACCGAGTTGTTTATTTGTGGTGTTTTTACAAGCAATGCTCTCTTCTTTTTACAAAATTTGGTATTAATTTTCTTCTCTTTCATGAATGAATCTAACTCTCTTTTATATACTCAAGGAGTTACAACACTATTCCCCTGCTTTCATGATGTCACCCACGTGAACTTCCGGTTGATTGATGGGCTCTCCGCCGACAGCCGATTTTCGTCCCAGGGGCAGTTTCGAGATACCCTCCCGAGACAATCCTCCTTCAACCCTGAATTTGTTTGGTTATGGGGAGACCAAATGCAAATATAGCGAAAGGCAAGAAGAACACAAAAATCAACAAAGAGTATTTAACGTGGTTCGGCGGAGCAAGTCCAACCTACATCCACAGGCACAAAGTGAGAGGTTGCTTTTATTGTCAAAACGAGATCGGCCTACCTGTTTATAGACGAAACTGAAGAAAATCGAGATTTTTGTTTGTGGTGTTTTTACAATCAATGTTCTCTTATTTTTACAAAATTTGGTATTAATTTTCTTCTCTTTTATGAATGAATCTAACTCTCATTTATATACTCAAGGAGTTACAACACTATTTCCCTGCTTTCATGACGTCACCCACGTGAACTTCCGGTTGATTGATGGGCTCTCCGCCCCAAAACTGTCATAGCCGAAAGTGAGTCTGTCATCTGACGACTTGTCACATCACTCTGCCTTATCTTCTGCCACACACGATATAACGAAGCCAGCCTGTAAAGTGTTCTCAAACATCGGCACATGTCAAAAAGAAAAGTCCAATATACCTTGATCGCTCGTTAGTTCTCCATGAGGTCAATCAAATGATCTACCGAATTGTCCAAACTGCTCTCGTCCTGACCCTGACTGTCCAACTCATCTGCCGTGGTACCGAAGGTGAAACATAACTGAGATGAGCTGTCGGGCTCTTGTGGTCGGTCTCTGCGCTGATGTGGTCAGTCTCTGAATCGGGTTGAGAAACAACCAATACCCTCCGAGCACTGATCCTCCCAATGAGGAAAATTCTCTCTCTGCCTTGCCGAACTGTTCAGATGTCTTAGTCCCAAAAATCACAATCAACACAGTTAATAATTTTATCTATTATGTTTAAGTTCGAAAATGATAATTCGGCGGATAGCACTCCTCTTTAGTTGTTATATGTTGGGCAAAAGGACATCACATTGCGGCAAACAATCATTTTCTCACGACTAATTAAATATTGAATGCACAGTCGAGACAGAGACCGAAAGTTTAAGGGTTTGTATGTCATTTTCAAATAAAAAAAAACCCGAATGAAAATATATAATATGTCGGATAAATATAATTAGCTTGTCTCATTAGTGATTTGCTTACTCGAAACGCTGCCGTTTTTGGCCTAAGAACCTCTCATCATATTAAACAGCAGTGTTAATTTCTGGACCCTCATAATATTCTCTCTCTAAACAAAACTCAATCCTTTTGAAATTAAAAGAACCCGAGCTAGGGTTCCATTGGATCTCATCGGATCGGACTTTCTCAAAATCTGTAATATTTTGATCAGGTAATCAAAAACCTAAACTTTATGAAAAATTCGCGAATTTTGTTCTTTCATAGTTTGATTATGTGGTTATCCATATCATTATTTAAAATTCATTATATTTTCTTGTTTAATTATCCAAATGAATTGATCAAGTTTAGTTAAATGAACAAAAATTAGGTCTTGGTGATTTTTGTGTCTTTTTAATTAATTGGGGGAGTTTAATTTTATTAGATATAGATAATTTGAAAAGATGGCGGGGCAAGACCAGAGGTTGAATGTGGTTCCCACAGTGACAATGCTTGGGGCTATGAAGAGTAGGCTTGTTGGTGCTACAAGAGGGCATGCTCTTTTGAAGAAGAAGAGTGATGCTTTAACTGTTCAGTTTCGTCAGATCCTTAAGAAGATCGTCACCACGAAGGAATCGATGGGAGAAGTTATGAAAGCTTCTTCATTTGCCTTGACTGAGGCCAAGTATGTTGCTGGAGAAAACATCAAGCACATTGTTCTTGAGAATGTGCAAAATGCTTCTCTTAAGGTTCGATCCCGTCAAGAGAACATTGCTGGTGTTAAGCTGCCAAAATTTGACTACTTCACTGAAGGAGAGACCAAGAATGACCTCACGGGATTGGCTAGAGGTGGGCAGCAGATACAACAGTGCCGTGCTGCTTATGTGAAAGCGATTGAGCTTCTTGTTGAGCTTGCATCGCTTCAGACTTCGTTTTTGACGCTGGATGAGGCAATTAAGACTACTAATCGCAGGGTTAATGCTTTGGAGAATGTGGTGAAGCCCAGGTTGGAGAATACCATCACTTACATTAAGGGTGAGTTGGATGAGCTCGAAAGAGAGGATTTCTTTCGCTTGAAAAAGATTCAAGGTTTTAAGAAGAGGGAGGTCGAGAAACAGCTTGCTTCGTCCAAGCAGTTTGCCGAGGAGCAGTTTGCTGAGAAGGTTTCTTTGCAGAAAGGAATTTCCATCAAGTCTGCTCACAATTTGTTATCTGCTGCGGAGAAGGACGAGGATATTATTTTCTGATGTGGAGGTTGGTTTACAATTACATTACATGTCTTTTGTAGGATGTGTTGCTTTTTTGTTTATGCTGCTTGGTTTCTGGTGAATGATTCATGTTATTATTAGTACTCAGAAGAGAGCTGTCTAGTTTTTTTAATAAAGAGCTCTTTGTATAATTCTATTTATTGTGTATTTGTGAATCAAGGTATTAGACTCTCAACCGAAAGATAAAACTGATGTTTTTTGCCAGAGTGGCTTTTGTTGATCACTGCAATTTTTTCATGGCTTTTTACATTGTTTTTAAAATCCTTTAACATCAATCTTCAGTTTTATCTTCATTCTTATTTAGAAAGGTAGCATGAATCATATTTTTTTATGGTTGTAAATCTCGTAAAGACACATTTTTAGTCATTAAAAGTCCTTTTTGGGTAGTCGCCATGGTAATGCGATGCCTATCAAAAACAGGGCAAAGTCAGAATTTTGATTCGGTGAGGGCAAAATTTGATTTTTCATAAAAAGTGATAGATATTCTTTATTTTAGTGGGGACAAATCAAAATTATCTCATTAACAATTTATATTTATTATATTTATTCATAGGAGATATTTTAACAAAATTTTGGATTGAGCGAGAGCGATGCCTCTACTGACATGTATATGACTCCGCAGTTGAAAAGCATTGCACTATAAGTTGGCTGAAAATCCAAGTAAGTGCTTTTGACAAGGATCATGTCAGTGTCTCTCTCACATTTAGCTAGCTGGTTTAATCAACTTTTCACAGAAGCAGATCCTTCAAGAACCGTATGGAGATTATGCACTTCTCAGTCCAAATGTTAATGCACAAAATCTTGTCATCGTTGTGCTCTCAAAGCAGACAAAAATTACAGGCTTCAGAAAAATTTGTCTCCCCCATTTTGACATGTCTCAGAGCACTTAAGCAGAAGCAGAAGCAGAAGCTTTGATCTGATTTCTAAGGAATCCAATGTGAAACATTCATGCATGCATGAATTACACTACAAAACCCCCAAAAAAAAAAAAAAAAAAAAAAAAAAAAAAGAGTCGGTGGCAAATTTTAAAATCATATATATAGCTTGAAAAAATAAAATAAACCTTAATAAAAATATTGTATAATATCATTTTTTGGACTATTGTTTGTTAATTTTCCTCCAAAATGATTTACCCACATTAGAAAATTGCTTATATGCAGCAGCAATGAGACATGCATGTGCATGGGCTTGATTGAATACTGCCATGATTTTGCTGTTCAAACACGAGTACCCATCATTTGGTCTTAAGAGAGTTTTATTTGTTTATTATTATTTTTTTAATATTAATGACATTACAGATGATGTAAATATAAGGTTATTTCAACTCGAATTCAACATTTAGAATATCTTAAAATTCAAAATTATTTAGGATAAAAACCTAATAACATAAAATAATTTGTACACTATATATAATTGTATATCGTAGTGGTAGGAATACGAATTTATACATAAATATGTTTAGATACAAGAGAAATTACGAGACCGGTCTGATATTCTCACTTCAACATAATGTGTGAATAAAAATTTGAACATAAAACTTTTACCCATCAAACTATATACAATCTAATATAAGGAAAAATCGATAAACCTTTAACTATACAAACACTTGGGAAAGTACCGTAAAGTTCCACTTCAGTATTAGATATACATATTTAACCCACAATAGACATTCTATACTTTTTTTTTTTTTTTTTTTTTTTTTTTTTTTTTGAAATCGTTGGAAACCCCGCCACCAAACCACTCATTCTGGGCCGCGGCGCAGGTAAAACCCCCGGCTGCCCCAGGCTCTTACAAGAAGTTGCACCCCCTGGATTAGAACCCAGAACCTCAAGGTGAGATTCTGGACCCTTCACCACCAAGCCACACCCCTTGGGGGCATAGACATTCTATACGCCAAAGAAAATAACAATTATTGTTGCAAAAACAATATGAAAACATGAAAACCTAACACAATGGTTGGATTGCTACACCTACATCCCCAACGGGTATAGCTTGGTGGTGTAGAGTTCAGAATCTCACATTGAGGTTTTGTATTCGAATTCAGAGAGTGCGTTTCTTATAAGAGTCTGGGACAACCAGGGATTTTACATGCTCTGCTTAAGCCCAAAAATTATGATTTTTGACGATGAAATTTCGGACCATTTCAAAAAAAAGAAGAAGTTTGGATTGCTACCATTACCAATGAGTAGAAACGACAAATCAACATATTTGAGCAACCAAAACCACTTAAAAATGAAAACAAAGGGGGATGGGGAAAAATTCAATGATTGCTTAAGCCTTAAGGTCAAATCAATGTTGATAGCTTAAGCATAATTTATGGGATAGGAGTATTATCTAAAGAAAAGATTTAAGAGATATCAAATAAAAATATTAAGATGATTAAATTAAAAAAACTAAATAATATATAAAAGCTTAAAGCTTAAAATGAAAGAATGACACACATGGAGGCTTTAAAATTCAACTCTAAGAACATTCTCAACTTTTGGGCAACTCTTTGACAACTATAAACTTGCAAATAAAATAAAGCATTTTTACGAGTCAAATATGTACTAATTGAATGTCCAAACAGAACTTATTCCAAGAATGAACAAAATTGAATTTGTCATCAAAATTTCATTAATATTTGATACCATGAACCGTCTGAGTCAATGATTAATGGCCATATTATCATTTATTTGAAAATGACCCTTGATTCAAACTTATCATTAGTTTTTTATTTTTGAAATATCGGAGAAATCTCATGTCATCCATATCGGGATTATTGGACTCCAGTATATGGATACGTGGGTAAACCAATACTGTCATAGGCTCTTAAAAATATGTTATCCAGGGTTCGAACCTAAGATCCTAAAATCTTTTAAGGTTCCAAACTTAAACCGTTGGGTTGCGTCCAGGGACTTATCATTAGTTTTACTTAGTGGAAAAGTTTAATATGTCCTAGAAGAGACTTATAATTAAATAAAATTTTGGGTCAAATAATGTTATCTAATAAAATTACCAATTTTTTTGCTCCCAAAACTTGATTAAGTGATTTTGAAGTATTTTTTTTATTTGCCGGCGGAGTTCAAATTCTGGAAAAAATAAAGAGTAGAAAATCAATTTGAGCTTTTATCGAAAAGAGTATTATTGATAATATAATTGACAGAATTTCATGTTTATTTATTAAGATACCGACCATTTATTTTTCAAGATGATTTTAATTGGAATTATATGTGTATATTTTTGTAGAGTATATATGATGAGTAATTAAAATATAATAATTTGTTATTTATCTTTAAATGAGTTGACTACATCTCATATAATTTGTTTATAATTTTTTCCTTTAAAAAAGTTTATTTTTCCTTATAATTTACTCATTCTTTATATTTTTGTATAGCTTACTCTTAAAAAGTTTCAAAGTGGCGTGTCTTGGTAATGTAGGGCTCAGGATCTCACTTTGAGGTTATGGGTTCGAATCCAGAGAGTGCGTTTCTTGTAAGAGTCTGGAATAACCGGAGGTTTTACCTGCTCCGCTTAAGCTCGGAATGAATGATTTGGCGATGAGATTTCCAGCGATTTCAAAAAAAAAAATTCTATTTTAAAAAATGGAATAATGGTATTAAAATAACAAGTGGGGCCTAATCAAATAATATTGCTAATTGGTAAAATTACAAGAACATCAAGAGATCTCAAGACTTGATTATAATTTTACTTGTTACACATCAATATAGGTCTTCTAACTTAAAACTTTTTTACTTATAATAAAAACACAAAATTTTAATTTTCACTATCAAAATTCTTTTTTTTTTTTTTTAATAAATAAATTAAGTTATAAAATTGGGATAAACATAAGGATAGTGGTCCAAAAGGCAACCGTTTGATAGAGATCTAAAGGTGTTCAATGCTTTTAATAGTGTAGATAATAACTTTGAATGCAAGCAAAGTTACTTATGGTCTTTGCAATATATATATAATAACTAGCAAAGTTTTTTAAATTTTTAGGTAGTGATTTTAATGCATTTCAATTTTTGTGGAGACATCATAATTTATATTAATTATGAACTATAATTTCTATGCTATGAGCTATATGTTGAAGTTATTCTTCTTGCTATTCATAAAGAAATTCATTTTTTAAGATGTGCTTACCTACAAAATGATGTGACACTATTATAATGTTATTATATAGTAATTATGAACTATAATATCTATGCTATGAGCTATAAGTTGAAGTTATTTTTTTTGCAATCCGTAGAGAATTTCATTTTTTAGGGTTTACTTACAAAATGATGTGATATTATTATAATGTTATTATTGGAGAAAATCTTTCCCGAGAAAAGTTAATGAATTTAAAATATAAGTCTCAAATAATCATAAACTCTTTAGTTAACTTGTAGGTTGAGTTAGATTCAAAAATTTCAACATGATATCAGCGACACACTCATATACGAGTTGACTCACACAACCTACCAATGTGACGTGAACTAAATAAAAGACTGACTTGCATTTGAGGAGAAATGTGGGAGAAAATCCCATACATTGAACTTAAAATATAAGTTTTGAATAATCATAAACTCTTAAGTTAATTTTTAAATTGAGTTACATCCGTGAATTTCAATATTATATCATGAAATTGAGTTACATTCTTAAATTTCAATATTATATCATGTAATTTACTATATAATATTCTACGTTTTCTATTTTATATCAGTTTTGTAAGCGAGAATTTGTTAGCTTACAAATGATTTTTTTGTTCTCTAATTTCTTTTATCAATTTTTTTTTTGCAATCGTTAGAAATCTCGCCGTCAAACCACCCACTACGGGCCTAAGCGAGGCAAATAAAATTACCGGCTGTCTTAGGCTCTTACAAGAAACGCACTTCCTGGATTCGAACTAGGGATGTCAGTGGGTAGGGTATGGTGCGGGTTTGCCATTACCAAACTCGCACCCGCATATGTATATAAATTACCAAACCCGCACCATACCCGTTGCGGGTTTTAATTTTCATTACCAAACCCGCACCGCATATAAAAATAAATTACCAAACCCGCATTGGTACCCAAAGGATTTTTTGCGGGTTTTTAAAATATTGAATTACTTTGTGTTCTTAATAATATAATTTTTTTAATTAAATAATTTATTTTTAATTGCTGGCTGTAGTTTTCACATTTGTTTTTCGTTTGACATATACAACATGTAATGTATGTATATACAGTACATAAATAACATAATGTATGAAAGACTCAGTACCATATGTTTATTTTTTTCATATAAACATAATTAAAACTAGTTCTTCCCTTCATAATTATAATGATCTAAGTTAGCCAACTCAATCGACAATAAACTAAAAATTAATCACCAATCTTTGGTCATATTTTTTATGCTAATTCTAATGAAAGTGATGCTTACAAAGCTCAAGTGGTGTAAGTAAGAAGCAGGAAAGCTATTGAAGTTGCAGCAAACACTAACTTGTATTGCCCCTCTCCCGTTTCTGATCATATGAACTTAATCCAAATTTTTTGTATTATAATTTTATTAACAAGTGTGATAAAAAAAAACAATAATAGTCATGCAAAAAATCTTCAGATGGACAGGTTGCGGGCTGCGGCTGAATGAGAGTGTGGAACTGTGGAATAATGTTTTAGGTTTAGGTTTTGTTAGTTGTTTTTATATGAAGGTTTTTTTTTATATTGTCCTAAAAATATTAATTAATAAAAAATAATATTGCGGGTATGCGGATACCCGCATTTTTTTTTCTTAATTACTAACCCGCACCGCACCCGCAGCGGGTTCTACTTTAAATTACCAAACCCGCACCGCACCCACTAATATATTTACCAAATCCTACCCATTGCGGGCGGGTTTTTGCGGGTTTGTGGGTAAAATTGTCATCCCTAATTCGAACTCATAACCTAAAAATCAGATCATGAACCCTACACCACCAAACCACCCCTCAAAGACTTCTTTTAAGCTATTTTCAATTAACATCTAAAAAACCACCAATTTAAATTTGCATAAGTTATTTATTTAAAAAAATCAAATTAAATTTTGAACAATTATAATTATACTTTGTAAAAAATTTTCATTATTCATCTATTCAAAATTAAATAAAATTAAAAAGACATTTCATTATTTAATGATGATACAACTTATAACCTTCATGTTTAAGCCAAAAACCAAAAAAAAAAAAAAAAAAAAGAATAAAAAGGAAACTCACAAATCACAATCACTCGCATTCAAAAGTAATAGAACGTGTGAAATCTTATTTTTCATTCACACGTTTTAATAATCCCATTAAAGTTATATTTTTCTTTATATTGTTTTAATGCACAATATTGATTAGTCGTTTTTTTTTTTTTTTTTTTTTTTTTGGAAACGATGGAAACCCCGCCACCAAACCACCCATTTTTGGGCCGCGGCGCAGGTAAAACCACCGACTGTCCCAGGCTCTTACAAGAAGTGCACCCTCTGGATTCGAACCCAGAATGATGTGATCCAGAATGAGCTCTGTTTGTTGGGCCAAGTTAACTTGAAGTTGTGGCTGATTGCATGGCTTGGTCAAATTGGTGTATTTGGGCCATTTTGGTGGATTTGGAAGATTCCTTGGGTTCTGGAGTTTGGTCCATGCATGAGACATTATGTGAAGGATTTATTATGTCTAAAGCAATATTGGAATGGGTCTAGGACGTGCATGGGCTGCCTTGATTGATTTTGGGCTTTATTTCCGAATGGTGCATTAGCAGTTGAGGGATTTACGCAGTCTTCGTATTTTGGAAGTAACTTTCTCGTCCGATATCCGATTTTGGTGATTCAAGTTGCATTGGAAAGAGAACTCGTATCTCTACAACTTTGTAGCTTATATCAAAGTCCAGTTCGGATGTCTTCTTGGTCAAAATGAGGACGCAAGATATCCCTATGGTTTTTATATTTTATAATTTTTTAAGGTTATGTGTTGTTTAAGTGTTGGGCTGAACTTTAATTATATTACAAAGCCCATGCACGAAATTTTGAAGTATTTTATGTGTTATTGGGTTTATTTTACTAGGATTTTATTTATTTGGGTAGAATTAGGGTTAGCCACCTATTTAAAGGGGCATTATTCATTGTAATGGGGAATCAACCAATAATATATCTTTTTACAAAACAAATTGACTTGTGTCATCTTGAGGGAGTGGATTCTTCCTTGGTTTTACGGAACAAAAGCTTATCAACGTGTGGCAAGCGTTGTGGCGCTGTATCGCTGTTCAGGATTCTCCAAAGAAATAAAGAAAGGTTTTTAAGGGCAATGTTCCTTAAGGGTTGGACTTGATCTTGGAAGGATTTTGTTCTTACAAAATCAAGATTCGGGTTCTTGGGGCATAGAACACGTGGAGAGGTTTGTTTGGCTTTGTTCCAGGCAGGTTTCTCCTTGAGATTGAGAAATTTTTATCAAAGTTCAGTGATTGAACAAAGACTTATCAAATGGTTGGCATCCTTTGTGGCGTCCGATTTGCTGGCAAAATTCATCTAAGGCTATCTCCAAGGGTTTTCAAGGACAGGTTCTTTGGGGGTCTACGGGATCTTGGATCGGGCTTCGTCTTTTCGTATCATTTGGTATCAGGAGCTCAGGGTTCCAAGGTCAAGATTTTCTCTATCTTTATCGTTTTATGAAGTTTTAATATTCCTTTTTTTTTTCTCCTGTTTTTTTTTTTTTTTTTTTTTTTGTCTCTTCTCATCTCAAATTTTTTTTCTTATTTCCTTTGTGTTTTTCATGTTTATGACCGATTCTTGGATGTTATTATAATGGTCTTTCATGGTAATAGCATATAGGATTCAGTTCTTAGAGTTTTGAGTCAATTAAAGTCGAATTTATCTTTAATTTTCGGATCAGTTCGGTCAGAATTTTTCAGTCGCGCACTGATTTTCAAACTGCTGTAACTTTTGATCTAGAAAGAGTTACGGGACCTATAAAATATCGATTTATAAGTACTCAAGGAGACGAATTCATTAGTCATTGGCCGTACTCAATCCGCTTAAGTTTCGAGTCTCAAAATACCTTTCAAAGTTACGAATTCTGTCCAGTTTCAGTTCAGTTTGTCTTCTTATTTTACTTTGGTTTATTTTTTTATTTTTTTAGTCAGTTTCTTTGTGTTTGTTTTCATATTTTTTTGGTGATTCTTTGAGTCTTTCCTCATTATTGGCGTCTTTCGAGTAAGGGTTGATTTATATAAATAATTTGATGGATAAAAGGGTATTTATCTTTCGCACGAGATGCTCTATCAATAGTAAAATGTGTAGCATGATTATTAATAGAGGGAATCACACAAATTTAGCTAGCACTACCCTTGTGGAAAAATTGGGATTACCATTGATACCTCCTGATAGACCTTATAAGTGGATGAGTGATTTCGGAGAGTTCGAGATTGCTAAGCAGGTTGTGGTAAATTTTGCAATTGGGAAGTATGTTGACCAAATAGTTTGTGACGTGGTTCCTATGTATCATACACATGTTTTATTGGGTAAGCCTTGGTATAAATTCAATAAAGTAGTTTATGATATGGATAGGAATATCTACAAATTTAGGTGTGGTGAAAAGATTATCAAGCTTGCTCCTTTAACCCTACAAGAGGTCGATGAGGATGAGTTGTACATGCAGAGGAGTGAAGAAGAGTGGGCTAAAAAGAAAAGTGCAATTGCACTTGGAATGTTACTAGGAGATCTTCCAGAGTTGACAGAGAAAAATACATTAGCAAAATATGAAGTAAAGCAGGATACGAGCGTAGCCTTGAGTAATGAAATGAAACATGTTGATGTTTCAATAAATAAGAGTAAGGTGGTTGATGGTGTTGATGATAGTGATGATATTGATGTGAGCGATAACATTGGTGTTCATGATTTGGCTGTTCATGATGCCAATGAGGTACTTGATGTTACTGTTAAGGGTGACTATCATATGGAGCAATCTGATGTTGGTTGTGAGGACATGAGTTATGATGTGCAAAAAGTACATGTGGCTGAATATGTAGAGTGTGGTCAGATCGTGGATGCGAGTGTTGATTGTTTGAGAAAGCGACATGGGCATGTTGAGTTTGTTTTAAATGAGATTTCAAATGTGAATCCATGTGGGAATCTCTTTGCTGTTGCAAGTGGCATTAAGAATGAGAGTAGCAATGGAGAGATTGAGAGTGGAAAATTATTGCCAAAAAGGCATTCATTCGCCTTATTGACTTTTGCTCACCTTAACCATTTTTTTCCATGTGATTTTCTTTTATTCCAAGATTCTCGTCCCATTGCTCTTGTCATTTTTATCTATGACCCGCGTTCGGATTCGAGGTCGAATCCTTTTCAAGAGAGGGAGAATGATGTGATCCAGAATGAGCTCTGTTTGTTGGGCCAAGTTAACTTGAAGTTGTGGCTGATTGCATGGCTTGGTCAAATTGGTGTATTTGGGCCATTTTGGTGGATTTGGAAGATTCCTTGGGTTCTGGAGTTTGGTCCATGCATGATACATTATGTGAAGGATTTATTATGTCTAAAGCAATATTGGAATGGGTCTAGGACGTGCATGGGCTGCCTTGATTGATTTTGGGCTTTATTTCCGAATGGTGCATTAACAGTTGAGGGATTTACGCAGTCTTCGTATTTTGGAAGTAACTTTCTCGTCCGATATCCGATTTTGGTGATTCAAGTTGCATTGGAAAGAGAACTCGTATCTCTACAACTTTGTAGCTTATATCAAAGTCCAGTTCGGATGTCTTCTTGGTCAAAATGAGGACGCAAGATATCCCTATGGTTTTTATATTTTATAATTTTTTAAGGTTATGTGTTGTTTAAGTGTGGGCTGAACTTTAATTATATTACAAAGCCCATGCACGAAATTTTGAAGTATTTATGTTATTGGGTTTATTTTACTAGGATTATTATATTTGGGTAGAATTAGGGTTAGCCACCTATTTAAAGGGGCATTATTCATTGTAATGGGGAATCAACCAATAATATATCTTTTTACAAAACAAATTGACTTGTGTCATCTTGAGGGAGTGGATTCTTCCTTGGTTTTACGGAACAAAA
Organism: Zanthoxylum bungeanum; assembly: GCA_019454045.1. Taxonomy (NCBI): domain Eukaryota; kingdom Viridiplantae; phylum Streptophyta; class Magnoliopsida; order Sapindales; family Rutaceae; genus Zanthoxylum; species Zanthoxylum bungeanum. Next base: position 94,052 of record SKCR01030593.1, read on the forward strand.
GCTTATCAACGTGTGGCAAGCGTTGTTGTGGCGCTGTATCGCTGTTCAGGATTCTCCAAAGAAATAAAGAAAGGTTTTTAAGGGCAATGTTCCTTAAGGGTTGGACTTGATCTTGGAAGGATTTTGTTCTTACAAAATCAAGATTCGCGGTTCTTGGGGCATAGAACACGTGGAGAGGTTTGTTTGGCTTTGTTCCAGGCAGGTTTCTCCTTGAGATTGAGAAATTTTTATCAAAGTTCAGTGATTGAACAAAGACTTATCAAATGGTTGGCATCCTTTGTGGCGTCCGATTTGCTGGCAAAATTCATCTAAGGCTATCTCCAAGGGTTTTCAAGGACAGGTTCTTTGGGGGTCTACGGGATCTTGGATCGGGCTTCGTCTTTTCGTATCATTTGGTATCAGGAGCTCAGGGTTCCAAGGTCAAGATTTTCTCTATCTTTATCGTTTTATGAAGTTTTAATATTCCTTTTTTTTTTTCTCCTGTTTTTTTTTTTTTTTTTTTTTTTGTCTCTTCTCATCTCAAATTTTTTTTCTTATTTCCTTTGTGTTTTTCATGTTTATGACCGATTCTTGGATGTTATTATAATGGTCTTTCATGGTAATAGCATATAGGATTCAGTTCTTAGAGTTTTGAGTCAATTAAAGTCGAATTTATCTTTAATTTTCGGATCAGTTCGGTCAGAATTTTTCAGTCGCGCACTGATTTTCAAACTGCTGTAACTTTTGATCTAGAAAGAGTTACGGGACCTATAAAATATCGATTTATAAGTACTCAAGGAGACGAATTCATTAGTCATTGGCCGTACTCAATCCGCTTAAGTTTCGAGTCTCAAAATACCTTTCAAAGTTACGAATTCTGTCCAGTTTCAGTTCAGTTTGTCTTCTTATTTTACTTTGGTTTATTTTTTTATTTTTTTAGTCAGTTTCTTTGTGTTTGTTTTCATATTTTTTTGGTGATTCTTTGAGTCTTTCCTCATTATTGGCGTCTTTCGAGTAAGGGTTGATTTATATAAATAATTTGATGGATAAAAGGGTATTTATCTTTCGCACGAGATGCTCTATCAATAGTAAAATGTGTAGCATGATTATTAATAGAGGGAATCACACAAATTTAGCTAGCACTACCCTTGTGGAAAAATTGGGATTACCATTGATACCTCCTGATAGACCTTATAAGTGGATGAGTGATTTCGGAGAGTTCGAGATTGCTAAGCAGGTTGTGGTAAATTTTGCAATTGGGAAGTATGTTGACCAAATAGTTTGTGACGTGGTTCCTATGTATCATACACATGTTTTATTGGGTAAGCCTTGGTATAAATTCAATAAAGTAGTTTATGATATGGATAGGAATATCTACAAATTTAGGTGTGGTGAAAAGATTATCAAGCTTGCTCCTTTAACCCTACAAGAGGTCGATGAGGATGAGTTGTACATGCAGAGGAGTGAAGAAGAGTGGGCTAAAAAGAAAAGTGCAATTGCACTTGGAATGTTACTAGGAGATCTTCCAGAGTTGACAGAGAAAAATACATTAGCAAAATATGAAGTAAAGCAGGATACGAGCGTAGCCTTGAGTAATGAAATGAAACATGTTGATGTTTCAATAAATAAGAGTAAGGTGGTTGATGGTGTTGATGATAGTGATGATATTGATGTGAGCGATAACATTGGTGTTCATGATTTGGCTGTTCATGATGCCAATGAGGTACTTGATGTTACTGTTAAGGGTGACTATCATATGGAGCAATCTGATGTTGGTTGTGAGGACATGAGTTATGATGTGCAAAAAGTACATGTGGCTGAATATGTAGAGTGTGGTCAGATCGTGGATGCGAGTGTTGATTGTTTGAGAAAGCGACATGGGCATGTTGAGTTTGTTTTAAATGAGATTTCAAATGTGAATCCATGTGGGAATCTCTTTGCTGTTGCAAGTGGCATTAAGAATGAGAGTAGCAATGGAGAGATTGAGAGTGGAAAATTATTGCCAAAAAGGCATTCATTCGCCTTATTGACTTTTGCTCACCTTAACCATTTTTTTCCATGTGATTTTCTTTTATTCCAAGATTCTCGTCCCATTGCTCTTGTCATTTTTATCTATGACCCGCGTTCGGATTCGAGGTCGAATCCTTTTCAAGAGAGGGAGAATGATGTGATCCAGAATGAGCTCTGTTTGTTGGGCCAAGTTAACTTGAAGTTGTGGCTGATTGCATGGCTTGGTCAAATTGGTGTATTTGGGCCATTTTGGTGGATTTGGAAGATTCCTTGGGTTCTGGAGTTTGGTCCATGCATGATACATTATGTGAAGGATTTATTATGTCTAAAGCAATATTGGAATGGGTCTAGGACGTGCATGGGCTGCCTTGATTGATTTTGGGCTTTATTTCCGAATGGTGCATTAACAGTTGAGGGATTTACGCAGTCTTCGTATTTTGGAAGTAACTTTCTCGTCCGATATCCGATTTTGGTGATTCAAGTTGCATTGGAAAGAGAACTCGTATCTCTACAACTTTGTAGCTTATATCAAAGTCCAGTTCGGATGTCTTCTTGGTCAAAATGAGGACGCAAGATATCCCTATGGTTTTTATATTTTATAATTTTTTAAGGTTATGTGTTGTTTAAGTGTTGGGCTGAACTTTAATTATATTACAAAGCCCATGCACGAAATTTTGAAGTATTTTATGTGTTATTGGGTTTATTTTACTAGGATTTTATTATATTTGGGTAGAATTAGGGTTAGCCACCTATTTAAAGGGGCATTATTCATTGTAATGGGGAATCAACCAATAATATATCTTTTTACAAAACAAATTGACTTGTGTCATCTTGAGGGAGTGGATTCTTCCTTGGTTTTACGGAACAAAAGCTTATCAACGTGTGGCAAGCGTTGTGGCGCTGTATCGCTGTTCAGGATTCTCCAAAGAAATAAAGAAAGGTTTTTAAGGGCAATGTTCCTTAAGGGTTGGACTTGATCTTGGAAGGATTTTGTTCTTACAAAATCAAGATTCGCGGTTCTTGGGGCATAGAACACGTGGAGAGGTTTGTTTGGCTTTGTTCCAGGCAGGTTTCTATCACAGAACCTCAAGGTGAGATCCTGGACCCTACACCACCAAGCCACACCCCTTGGGGACTATTGATTAGTCGTTGATCATGCATAATCCTTTTTTTTTTTTTTTTGCAAACTAATGCTTCATTATTAATAACTTTAAATACAATTTCTTATAATGAGATTGCATTATTAAACTCAATTATATATCCTACAATCATAACATAACCCAAAAGATTGTTGGGTTTTTTTTGTTACTAGTTCTTGATACGATACAGGCGGGTGGCTAGGGTCATTGAATTTGAACCAAAATTAGGGACCCAAATTTAAAAATATTAATATTTATTATATTAAAAAAAATCTTATTTTTATCTGTAAAAATAATATAATTTATAAATTCGTATAGGATTTCCAAAATCTCAGAGCCGCCCATGCGATAAAACTTTCATAACTTTGATATATGATATATATTTATATTTAAATACTAATTAAGAAGAGGCTTTTATATATTTATATATATGAATGTAAAAATTGGTGGCGCGAAAACGTTGTTCTCCTCTCAACTGAATAACCGTTTCACTCTCTCCTCGTCGCCGGAATATTCTCTCCCCGATCACAGAACTCCTTCCCCTCGTTTTGATTCCTTAAGAAATCGAAAAGAATATTATTATTTGGTGGATTTGGGGTTCATTATTCGAGATCGTTTCATAGTTTGCAAAATTTTGATACCAAAGAAAGGTGAGTTTTATTTCATATTTTATTTTATTTTTAAGAAAAATTGTCAAAAATTAATACTTGTTAAAAATGATTATTATTATTTTTCTTTAATTAAAAAGTTGATATTTTGATTTTGGGATACAATTAAGAAATAAATCAGTAATAAGATCTGATTCAATGAACTGTCTTTCTTCCAATGTCTGTTCTGAGAAATTTCTCAGAACAGTTTAAAAACTGTGTATTGTCTTCAGAATCACAGAAACAAAACTGTCACATCCCCAGAACAATTATTTTTCATTAATTAATTAATTAATTTATTAGCCCTTTTAAGTTTTAATTACCAAATTAGATTCATAATCTCATCTGGTTTACTGGATATCATCGATTTTTGTTCCTGATTTTGGAAAACAAAAAAAAAAAAAAAATACTCAGATGGTCAAATCATAAACAATTTAAAAATCTTGTACTCTCACAGAGAGATACCTGTCAAACTATTTGTTTATTAAATTTCTATGTACTTTTTGTGTTTAATTAAAATTAATTAAATCTTCTAATAATAAATTTAATCTTCTTCAAATAATTTGCATTCAAACAAACAGACCATATTATTTGCACTTTATTTTTTAATTTTTATGAATCATTTTGATTAGTTCTAAAGTTTGCTTTTTTAATCATAAAAATACAATTAATGAAGTGCTAGTAAAATTTACTTTTTTCACAGTAACATTGATTAGTTGTAAAGTTTGCTCTTTTGAGTACCATATGAATTCAAAGTTGGTATCTTTTGTTGAGATTATGGTAAAAATATAAATTTTTGTTTAATTTGTTTTTGTTAATAGTAAGTGGTATGATCACTTTCATTGAATTCCCTTTCATGGAAAAGGAGTTGGGGCCAGCAGAGCGACCATGGCACTCCCGTGAGAGGGACAAAAGGGAATGCTCAGAAAAAATATGAAAATGAAATAATAAATAAATCAATTAAAATATGTATGTAAAAAAAAAAAAAACCAACAGTTTCTCTCACAACTGTATAGAATATTTGTAATTTCTTATCCTATGAATTCATGAGTTGTGTCTTATCTCCTACAACTTCCTCAACAACAATACACAGTTTCATTTTTCTTATTCTTTAGCAAATGCATTTCTGAGAGACACCATTTGCTGTTGTTCTGTTCCAAATGTTGTTGTTTCATTACCACTCTCTAAAATCAACCTCCTTCAAATTGCCTGATCTGCTAGGATTTGGGCTTTTCTTAATGAAAAGCCAGTACCCATTTGTTACCATTTCTTGTAATTGTCAAATTCATCTTCATTCAGATCTGGGTTGCTGTAGAAATGTAATGAATTTTGCTGTTCTTTTGTATCTTTATGGGTTTGTTTGCTGTTAATTATTCTTTGATTTTTTTTTTTTGGTTGCTTTTCTGTAAGTATCTTACTTTTGATTTTGTGTTAATTTTGTGGCAGATTTATTGCAGAGAAAAGGATCTTCTTTTTCAGCAACTGGTGTAAAGAAATTATTCCTTTGGAATGTGGGAGGAATTTGGTTTTACCAGCCAAGGCTGTGTCAAAACATTTGGTTTAGTTTAAGTTTTTAAAAGTTTTTTCATCAATGTGGTCTAATTTGGATAGTGTTTGATGGATGTATGTGAATCACAACGATCATTGCACAAGCAGTCACCAACAGATACCACAAGACCACTTTTGATTCCAGCTGAGAAGAACAATGCAGCAGCATCCACTCGCCGTCTTCGAACAAGAGAGGTTAGTTCTCGGTACAAATCACCTTCCCCATCAACTACCACTACTGCTGCTAGGCGTTGCCCATCGCCAAACCTCACATGGACAGTATCTTCACATGCCCAATTGGGCTCGAGGAGGGCGCTTTCAGCTGAGAAGAAGCGCCCCTCAACACCACCTAGTCCATCAACACCAGTTAATGAATCATCTGTAGATACAAAATCGGCATCTAGAAGGTTAAGTACAGGTGGCCGCTTACCTGAAAGTTTATGGCCTTCTACTATGAGAAGTCTTAGTGTATCTTTTCAGTCTGATACCATTTCGATTCCTGTAAGTAAGAAGGAAAAACCAGTTCCTAATGCTTCCTTGGATCGCTCTTTGAGACCTTCCTCAAATGGGGCGCATAAGCAATTTGAAGTACCTAGTAGTTTGTCAAGGAAGCCTACACCGGAGAGAAAAAGGAGTCCTCTTAAAGGCAAGAATGCACCTGATCAGTCAGAGAATTCTAAACCAGTTGATGGTTCACACACTAGATTGACAGATCAGCTTCGATGGCCTGGTAGAATTGGTGGCAAAATAACGTCTAATTCATTGGCTAAAAGTGTGGATCACGTAGATAAGATTGTTAGAAACTCAGCTACAACAGCTCTGGGGATTGGGTTATCTTCATTACGGAAAATTCATACTACTGATACAGGCTTGAGTAAACATCTTCAGAAATCTGTCAGTAATGCTGCTACAAGGCTGTTATCACTTGATGAAACTGGCAGAATACAGTCCGAGGTAAAGTCAATTGATGCTCATTCACAGCAAGTATCAGGACCTTACAAGCTTATTTCTGCAAGTTCATCTGAGAGATCAACATTAGCAACTCCTGCAGTAAGATCTCATTCATTGCCTACACCTGGATCACGGCCTCCATCACCAAGTAGGTCCTCAGTTTTATCATCCTCTAGAGGTGTTAGCCCATCTAGGGCAAGGCCTTCAACTCCTGTTCCAAGAGGAATCAGTCCATCTAGGATAAGGTCATCAACAACTGCTAGTCAATCCAACAGCTCAACTTCTGTGCTTAGTTTTATTGCGGATGTTAAAAAAGGGAAAAAGAGTGCAAGTTATATAGATGATGCTCATCACCTACGGCTGCTATACAATAGATATCTGCAATGGAGATTTGCAAATGCTCGAGCAGAGGCTGTACTTTATATTCAGAAACTAACAGCTGAGGTAGAATTCTATTTGTGAAACCACCACGTTTATCAGAGATTTAAACTTATTCCATAAATTGTATCATGTAACATCTAATGGGATATTAGGAAATTGTTGGAAAAGAGACCGATTGTTAGTTGTTAAATTTGTATATAAGAATAAGCTATTGTTATGTTGATTGTCTTGTCATTTAAGGGTCACTGCTATTATATCGATGGTAAACTTGGATGACCACTTGTTCTAATTTTTATTTATTATTTTTTATATTTACATTTAACGCAATTTTTTTTTGTTAAGTTGATCACAATTGACTCTACGATAGTACACCTTTCTATAGCATGCCCAATTAATTCTAACAAACATTGATTTCATGGTGCAGGACACTCTATATAATGTCTGGGACACTACTTTGAGCCTGAGGGATTCAGTAATTAAGAAAAGGATCAATTTCCAACAGCTGAAGTTACGACTTCAGTTGAACTCAGTCTTAAACAACCAAGTAATGGATCTCTCCCATTGTGATGTTATTATTTTATCAGTAATGCTTAATTGAATGCGTAGATCTTCTCTTGATAGGAAATATATAATAATGTTTAATTCATATGATATTCTGTCGATATGCCCTTTAGATGGCAACTTTGGAGATGGAACAACAGATAAATTAAATATTAGCTTTTCATTAATTTATTTGTACTTATGTGGTGGTGTGTTATGGTTCATTTGTCAACTATAGAACATATCTGTCAAAATAGCACATTAATACTACTATACTTGAGAAGCATCATATATGGACATGAAAGCCCCTTTTTTTCATTTCAATATTTAGATAGAGCATTTTTACGGCCTTCTAGCACCTCGCTGCAGTAAGCTTTTTTGAGTTGATGAGAGATCAAAAGTTGATAAAATAGCAAGTCATGGATAAACCACTTCTCTTGCCTTATTCGATTGAAAATAGTCAGGGCCAAGCTCCAGCCTCTGTGAGACTACGGCTTGAATAATTTTGAACCAGTGCTGGTATATCCGAAGAATTGGTCACTCCACTAAGATTTTGATGATTAGAATCAAGCCAGTGGATACCCAAAGTGATTTCAAAGTTTTATTTAATGCCCCAGTTGAGAATGTGTAATTCAGTTGATTATTATTCACCTAAGCATAGCCGGTTTCATTTTTTATGAATAAGCGGTCCGTAATTTTTTGATGCATGGTTTTTATGCTTGATGCTGAGTTTACTGTGTGAAAAGAAAAGTATTTTGTAAGGTGGAATCATTTTGCTTTGACACTGGCTTATGGAGTTTGTTTTACGTTGTGGAAGGAAGTATATATTGTAAGTTATTTGTTAATGGCGCAAGGCGCACCAAGGTGCTGAGGTTCTCCTGTGGCCTAGGCGCAAGACACAAGATGAGGAGCATGTCTGATTGAACTGAGGCGTATGGCACATCCCGCATTTTTTCTTAGTTTTTGTATTAATTTCTCAATTCGAATAATTCATCTAGATTGTATTTAATAAATTTATCCTATAAATATCTACTCAATAAGTAAAATTAATAATTATATCACATGGGTTTTTTATTATTTAACGTTTTAGTTTTTTTTTTTTTAAACCAAAAAAAAAAAAAAATTAATGCGACACACCTCCAACATGCCTCGTTAATAGGCGCAGTGAGGCGCTAAGGCAACGCCTCAATGGCGTGCCTTTAGTAACTATTTATAAAGAAGGAAAGAACACAGTTTCTTTTACATTTTAATCTTAAATCAATTTTGCAATGACAAGAACTCACTACAATTTCATGTCTCCTATAGTATGAAGAGTATTCATGTTACTTTTCATTTCATGTTATCTATGTCCATTTCTGGTACCATTTTAATTATCAATTACTATCTAAGTGTTTGCATCCACTACAATGATTCAGATGGCCTACCTTGATGATTGGGCTTCACTTGAAATAGATCATATCAGTTCATTATCTGGGGTTGTAGAAGATTTGGAGGCGAGCACTGTCCGCGTCCCTTTAACTGGAGTAGCAAGGGTAATTTAAATTATTTTAGTCACTTTAATTAATATCCAAAATGAGAATTCTTGGCATCACTATTGGATTTATTCGTTTACAGGCAGACACTGAATCGTTAAAGGCTGCTGTTTGCTCAGCCGTTGATGTGATGCAGGCAATGGGAACCTCTATATGTTCTTTACTATCAAGGGTGAGATATTAGGATGTTATTCAATCTTATTGTAATGATGTATATTATCAGTTTAGTTTTTCCATCCTTGCTTTTCAGCTCCAGTACTTAGTTGCTATGCTGTCCATGTGAACTCGGAAGCCCTATACCATAATGGTTTTTCTTTCCCTGGTCTTGGTGACAATTTCTTCCTCATATTTATTTGCAAAAATTTGTTTCCATGATGTTTGTGGTTGTTGCAACTTGCAAGGACATAGGGTTCTTAGATTGTGTTTTTTGTGAAATATACAACAGATAAATAATTAAAATATCAGATTTGAATTTATTTATGTTGCTCCATATACATAACTCATTCAGACTTTGTTAGGAAATTTTTTCACATGCTGATGTTAGCATGAGTTTGTCTCAGTGATGAGCTTTTTTACATATACACGTATTCCGCGTGCTTAACTCCTTTTTTGTGCATTAACTTTTGTAGGCGGAGGAGATGAACAGTTTGGTTTCTGAACTTGCTGTTATAGCAGTGCAGGAGCAAATAAAGTTAGATGAGTGTGAAGCTCTGTTGGCTTCAACAGCAGCTATGCAGGTGAGAACTTGCTACAGGAAAAAGTTGAATGCTTTTTTATGCCACAAGCTGAATTGATGAACCAATATAAGTAGGATGTTATGTGTTAGCTGATAATATTGTTGGTCAAACTCTGAGTTGTGGTGTCGTAACATGATATTAGCATCAGGTTAACCAGAAGAACTTCTGTTCAAATTCAGTCTGTGTTTGGATCAACCTGTGTGTTTATACCAATTGATTCCGCATGTTTGTTTGGACCCACTTGTCAAGTTCACCAGTTAGTTGTTAGACAAATGTTTAATCTTTGCCTATAAGTTTATACTCATGGAGTTAATGGTTACTCAAAATTATACTCTCTATTCAAGATTTAGAACATTTTATGGAAATTTTCCTTTTTGTGAGAGGCAATATGTCTCTTAGCTTTTGCATTTTCCTGTACTCTTTATCGTCTAAGCCCTTCGTGTTTGATGCTCAAGGTCAATTTTAATGGTCTCTATATGTCTACATAAGCTTGAAATTAATCAAGCAAATAACTTGTTTTAATTTTCAAATGCTCGTTTAATATCACATGGGCTTGAGTGGACTTTTTATATTACGCTACAGTGACTTGACATGCTTGAGCATGTTTGCCTCATGTGATCAGTTGTCTGGTCTGGGTTTTTCTGGAAGACAATCTTCAGTGCAAAAATTCAGTCCTTACTAGTTTATTTATTGATCGTTTTTAAGAATGCTTGTCCGACATCTCTTTGTACACATAGCGTCTTGGTGGGGTTACATGGTTAGAAACCTTCCCATTTCAATCAAATGAGTACGGTTGAAGGTTAGCAAATCTTAACCCTGTTAGATATTTAAATTTCTTGGGGCTTCAATATGCTGGCTGTCAAATTGCTTCATTATTCCCTCTTCATGCGCCCATTAGTCCTTTGTCTTGTAGCAACTCAACCGTTATACATGTGCCCTATCAAATTGCCTGGCCAGTCACATCATTGATCACATTGTTATGTCAAAGTTCAATTTTGTATGTTTGTTTCTGCATTTTGCATGGATGCACAAAAGATAACATCAGAATCAGTAACTTCAAGTTCTGCTCTTTATGCATGTTGTTGCTTCGTTTGTTTATCGTGCAAATTGCGAAATCTGGGATTGTATTTTGATTGTGTTTCGGGATCAAACAGGTAGAAGAGTACAGCCTTAGGACTCATCTTACACAAAAGAAACAAGCTTTGGAGAAAAGTAGAGCAGCCAATATTGGCCATCAAAAACAACAAAAGCCGGTGGCCCTAACCAGCTGCTGCTATGCTAACAGTTTACCACTTCAACAGAGATAAATGCTGTTTGCTTGGGTCTCTCAGTAAATGTAAATCGATTCCTTTGTATTTCATTTTTTTTTTTTTTTTTAAAATCGTTGGAAATCCCGCAGCCAAACCACCTCTTCCGGATTTAAGCGGAATAAGTAAAACCTCGGCGGTCTCAGACTCTTACAAGAAACGGACTCTCTGGATTCGAATTCAGGACCTGAAAGTCAGATCATGCGCCTTACACCATCAAGCGACACCCGTTGGGGACTTCTTTATATTTTACCTTCATGGTATTTTCATTATTTTTAATTATTTTTTTTCCCAATTTTTTTTTCATTCTTCCACTTTTTTGTATCACGCAAATGAACAGGAAAATGCAAAAGGGAAGCAAAGGATTGAATGAGTCGAATGTAGAAGCAAAGTTTCAGAAAAAAAAAAGGAAGAAAAGTTTAGCAGTTCAATTCTCTTGTATTGATATTTATTTATGCTATTATTATTATTATTATTATTATTTGTTTTTCTATAAATTTGATACATCAAGGCTTTATTTAAAAAAAAATCAAACCTAAACGACACCATCATATTAACGGTTTTTTCCAGTTATGAAGATTTAAACTACCACTTGCCCGCGGAAAACAGGTACTGTCAATTTCCCGCCTTTTGTCGTTGCATGAAAAATATAGAATCAGTATTTTTCATAAACATTACAACATCAATTCCAAATATTTATCAAAACCCCCCCCCACAGAGCAGAAATTGATTTTGGGAAACGCATTGGACAAGAATAATATCATTGTTCCTACAAGAAGGCGCCATATTAAATTCAAGGATAAAGAATAGCCAGTTTTATGACTTATTATTATTATTTTACTAAAAAAAAACTATTTTCGCGACTCAAATTTGTGACATTCAAATATTTACTGTTACATCAAAGCGAGCTTAATTTACATCCAAATTATAACTAATGTTGTTTTACAAGAAAACAAAGTAGCTACCAACACCTACTCTATTTCTTCTTTCTTTTCTTTCTTTTTTTTTTTTTATTTTTTTTTTATTTTTTATTTTTACATGGGATATTATAACAGGATTCTTCATCAAAACAAATTTCTGAATCCCCGAACCCCCAAGTCTAGCATCCGTTCATAATATTCAAATAAAATATTAAACAACCTGCAATCTTCAATCCACAGGAGCGGAGAAGCTCTTATTCTTGTCATATTCGGATCTCTTTAGAGATCTATCTATCTAGCTCAAGTCTCACTGTTGTCTTCTGAAATATTAAACAGGAACTTTGGAAGAGATGCAATCCGAGGGAGATGAAGCAGCAGCTCCCCAAATGAATCTTTCCTTGACATGCCTGTCGTTGGCTTGATACCGGAGACATCCTTAGTATTATCCCCTTCAGGAGGTTTAAAATCGTCTCTCGTTTTGTTATCTTGCATTGATTCCAGAGTGTTGTTTAGCTGCACAACCTTTCCATTTATGGCATCAGCTCTTCCATCAGACGTTTCCCCAATAGCCTGTGAGTTTTGAGCTGCATCTGGTTGATCCATCTGCAGAAGGCAATAGAGAGAATTGACTCTTGACATGAGGAATTTCTCATCATCAACACCAGCATCTACTGCTGCTTGAGTGTCACTGAGCAGGCACTGAGCAATGTCCAAGAATTTATGGTAGTCTGATCCTTCCTCAGACAGAGGTTGGTTTCCAGAAGTCAACTGTTCAGAAATACAATGTCCGAAGTGGTTCATAAGATCACTCATAGACATAGAAGGGTGAAGCCCTGGAAATTTTATCTGGTCCCAATTCCTTGGCGCCTTTGAATTTACTTCACCAATCCCACTCCCTCCAATAGCACAATTGTCCATCACTAGTATTAGATGGGTTATCAGCGACATATATTGGAAAACAACTAGTATGTGCAATGTGCAACGATAATTGTAACCATGGTTTCATAACCATACCCTAGAGATCAGCATGGTACTAAAATTATAGGATCAAAATAAATAATTAACATCAACAGTGTGACACAAACATTCCAGAAATTACACAGATAAATTAAAAATCAGAGAAAACTGTGAGAACCATGCTTCATACACAATAGCATCTTGCCAGAGAGTGCATTACCGCACAAATTCAGTGATATCACAAGTTATCACAACTACGAGACTTTTTTCAATATTTCTCAGCATTAGACATTCTTTTAATACCTCCCTCATAAGTTACATATTCTTTCAGAGAAAAATTTAGATAGTAATAGCAGAAATATGACACATGAAAACCAAACTGAATAAACAGTGAATGAATCATCAAATGGAACGTCTGATTAGGGGGTTTATATGAATATAGCAAACTCGAATGGAATCATTCTTCTATGTCTACGAGTGAAAACCTTGTTAAATAGGGAAAAGAAAAGCTATAATGATAAAAACTAGGCAAAAAAGGAAAGAACATCAAAACTTCAAAACTTAGGGAACATATTGTTCTTGTACCTGAGCTGGGAGAAGGGGCTTCCCGAGAAATGTGTTCTGATCCGAATCCAGATGGTTCCTCCTTTTCAATTTCGAAGGAAGATGAATAAGCTGCTGGTGATGCTAGATTCTGAAAACATGAAAAAGACGGTCCTTTTTTCTCCACTTGATCACCTTTATATTCACCTGCATCCTCGCAGATAGAAGACCTTGGTTCAAAGTATGGTGAGTCCAAGTGTATCTCTGGCTGTCGGCTTAAGAAGTTCAAACGCATGTCACATTGAATAAGCTTTTCAAAATGTTTGTTTAACAGCCCTTGCGGACACTGCAGAAAATGTTCCCTACATATCACAATAACAAATTTTTACATCAGTTTTCAGCCTAAAGAAGACATACACATCTCTTTCAAAAATAATTTGAAAATATTACGAATATTGAAATAAGTCCACAGTCTTAGAAAAAGATGTTTCATAACAAATATATTCCAAGAGGATTCTTCTTCCAATGATAAAAGAATCAGCAATAAGCTTTCCATTAAGTTACACCAAACCATGGATATTCGTTAATTTAAAGGAAAAAAAAGGCTCCTCTTCTCAAAAAAAGCATATGAAATATCCTGCAGTCCTTATTCATACATATAATAATGAGGAAACAACTGGCAGACCAAGCTTCAAAGATGGAATATCTATAGCCCAAGTATAGAAGATGTATTCGGTATCCCTCGGATAAATTAAGCAAAAACCAAGCATACAAGTTAATTAATGAGGAAGAAGGTCAACTCACTCATGATACCCAACCAAGAAAAACTGAACCTAGAGAGCCCATTAAATCATCTCATAAATGGTAATGCAGTAAATCACCAATGAAAGCACAAGTATCCAACCTGTGTGTGCTAGCCTGCCCATCAGTAAAATCTGCTGTAGCCTGCCACAGGGTATGCTTCCTAGGCTGCGGATTAGTCTCCCTAAAGAAAAGGGGCTGTCTAGCTAGCTGCAGTGAACAAAAGACCACTAATAAAATCAATTTACATCCCCGAACACAAAAAATAAAAAAATGTACGACTAGTCAACAACATTACCACAACATTCAATGTCCCAGGTCCATCATCAGGACAATTTGCCTTCAGAGCCATAATATCTGACCATTGGATCTCTATTTTGCTCTTCAGACCACCTTCAAGAACTTCCCAAACGAGCTTATTCTTTGCAAAGTAACACTTGGCCACTAAATCACCTTCATGTCTCGATTTATACTGCCACCCAAAAGACAAAAACAAAAATCAGTAACTTATTAACATACAAACATAGAGAAAACAAAACCAAACCAAAACACATCCCAATCACCTCCCAACACCCAATTCTTAGAATCGAGGCAGGAAAATTAGAAGCCTTGAGCTTGTCCGTACTACTGGAAGAAGCGGCGGCGGTGGGTTTACTCTCCTTCTTAACTACAGGAGTAGTATTATCCTCAGTCCCTTGAGAAAGCCTCATTTGAATCAAATCCAACAATGATGGGCTCTTCCTCAGCTGCAAACCCAAAGGACTAGGCTCATCAAGTGGATTGTATTGAGATGGAGAAATCGGATACGCATCATTATCATTCCAAACACTCCATGGCTGATTACACAATCGAAACATTATAAATTAAAAATTAATTACAACCATAACACAATCACCGAGTCAAACTAAAACAGAAACACATGGGAATCTAAACAAAGTTTATATTTATTTTTTTTTGGACAATGCTGTATTTTTACCATTTTCGTTCGATTTCGTTCGCTTTATCGAGAGCCAAACATACCTGTTGTTGAAGAGTCGAAGATGGCTTAGATCGCTTAATGAGAGGACCGTATTCTTCCTCCAACGAATCTTCTATGATCTCTAATTTCACCGGCACCTTCTCCCGACACGACGTCGTTTCGGGATCTGGCTTCGGATTCCCTGATTTCATCAACTGAACCATCAAATTCTTTTTTTTTTGGGGATAAAAAATTCCCCTCGCGCCAAACACCCCACAGAAATTCTCAGAAAACTCTGAATTTTTTCCTTTTCAGATAAAAAATCGAAAATTTATAAATAAGATTTCTTTTTTTGGAGCGCAATATCGCAGTAGAAATCGGCAGATTTTCTGAAACCCTTATAAATCCTTTTACTTCAGATATTTCTTCCAATTTTGTTTTTGCAAATTTTCAGAGACGACGAGAGAGAACTTTTAACGGTGTTAACATGCGGCGAGCACGTGCTGAATCCCGCGTTCGCGTGCGTAATGACTAAAATAGACTCAAAACAGCAATGGGCTCAACTCAATAGTTGTATCATACTTTGTCAGCGTGGGAGATTTTGGGAATTTTGATGAGTGATGACGATGTAGCACGTGTTTTCATTGACTCGTATAGTACGAATTTGATGGATATATGTGGGGGCCACTAGTAGCCTTTAATAATACGGCGGGGTTTGGTTTGGTCTAACACGTGGCGTAAAATCCTACGGTTGCTTGCCAAAAGTGGTTATTTGAGTTGACACGCGGACTGTTGAATTGGAGGATAGCGTAAAAAGGAAGTTTAGGGTAAGGGCGGCTGCAGCTGGTAATCATGAGCTGAGCTTATTTGCTTTCCTTAATTGTAATTTATAAAGGGAAATATTAACGAGTATCTAAGATTATTCGTTGGGGGTACCATAGGGTATTATTTTATATATTTATTAATTGGATAAGTTGAATATGGATTTATGATCAGGTGTAAATATATTTTTTATATCTATTAATTGAATAGTTTGAATATGATTACCCGTGGCCAGGTAGAGATAGTACATGTCTTTAACATATTGGGCACGTTTTCATTTATTTGGGGGTACATAACTTTATTTAACATTTAATGATTTTATTAATTGATGAATATTGTATATAGGATTTTTTTTTTCCAATTTCTACCCATTCTGAGTTAAATATCTAGATCGCATTGTAATTTTTGCATTTACTCTCAAATTTTGAGGTTCAAATGCATCTTGTTTTTGTTTTTTCTTTCTACGGTAAGGTTCAAAATGTCTCTTCTCTTGAAATCTTTCTATGTAATTTTTGCATTGGCTCTCAAATTTTTAGATTCATGTATCTAGTTTTTATTTACAGCAAGGTTCATATTGCATTTACTCTCATATTTTGAGATTCATTCTTTTCTATAACCGGGGTGTCTGGTTAATTTACGCGCATCTCGATTAATTATTGTGCTCTCAGAAATTTCTCAACTCAGATAAAATTAAGTCGCTGATTTTTTACATCAAGAGATATGACCACAATGAAATGTACATAATGAAATTCGAACATCAAACCTGAAAGAGAACAAACCATTAAAATCAAAGACCTTTACCACCGAAGCAATCATTTGGGGTTCATATTTTGAGATTCATGTATCTAGTTTTTATTTACAGTAAGGTTCATACTGCATTTACTCTCAAATTTTGAGCTTCATGTATTTTTTTTTTATTTTTTTTTATCCGTAATAGTGCGAAAGGAAGGCTCGGGAACAACTTGGCTGCAATGGCGGTTTTTTAAGAAGAAAATGCAGCGAAATCCCGATGTTTTGTCGTCCGTCTTCGAGTGCTTCTGAGATTGATTAGTAAGAGATCCGGTTGTTGGCAGGGTGAAACCAGGCAATTCCATTGTTTCAGTTCCAGTGCCAATTCCATTTTGAGTACCCGTGCTAGATCAAGACCCGGCAGCAGAGGCACTACTATAGGAATTCGGATTATGGTGGGGTCATAAGAGATGGCACAATGGTGCTGTCATGTGGGGATAGTTGTCTTGACTCACGAATCTAGGGCAAACGCCGATCAAATAGCAGTCGTAAGGCCTACAAAGAGGGGGTTAGCCCTCAATCTACTGGAGAGGAATCCGGAGATGAATATGAGGTTGTCCCTTTGATAGCTGGAGATTGTCAGTCAAAGAGGTAAAGAGGTCGACCCCGAAAACTTCGTTTTCGAGAAGGATGATCAACTCCGCAAATATCGATCGAAACTTGAACCATGTCCAATGGGAGCAAGAATTTCCAGGAGCATTTGAAACATTTCGTTTCTGAGCAGATATAGGTCGCTATCAGGTGTACTCGGCGAGGCATCTGGTAGTTGACTCTTCCCCTCACTCTCATTTCCCTAATATGAACCTTGAGTCATCAAAGCCTTTCTGACTCGGCCTGGCCCGGTCGCCCTACGCGACTGGCGCTTCCAAAGGCGAAACGCGCAGGGAGCGCAGCAACCAAGGTGCATATTATCATATAGAAAGAAGCGAAGCGTAGCGATTCGTACTACCGGAAAAGTTTCGCTAACCTAACCGGCAGGCAATAGAGTCTGCCGATAGGCGCAAGGATTTTCGTCTCTTCCATCAAGAGGAGTCGCTTTGGTAACGCTTCGGATTTAAAGGTGGCTCCTGATGAATTATTTCCAACAAAAAAGAGTCCGGGACTCCCTTGAGTGGTAGCTAGCCGAGTAATATGAAGGTCAGTGCTAAGACTAAACTTAAAATAAAGTGGGCACTCGTTTCGTTGGTTCCACTCCTCTCTCAAGGAGAAGCGAATTAGCACCTACTCGAACGGTTCACTCTCGGTCAAAGCGATCCTTAATAGTCCACTGTTGGCGGAAGCCAATGTCCCGGGGTCCCGGGGACTCATTCTGACTGAAACAAGGGGTGGGTCTTTACCAACTTCACCTGCTAATAAGTCGTTTAATGGCAGTTCCACCCTACTAAGTGAAGTGGTGGAGATTTCAACTCAACGTTTACTGAGTAGGCGTTTGGGATGGATGGATGATTTCGAAAGGACGTGGGTCCGGTCTCGTGTGGTACCCGGACGGAACGAAACTACATCTGATGCCGCCCGCTATCAAGCGATCAAGTCAGTGGTGTTAAAGTCAGGTGTTCCAGAGGGGCTGAGGGTTTTCCCCAGTCAGAAGCATTTTGTGAACTAACACTCTGCACAAAGGTCTCCACCCGGTGATGCTCATGTGGTAGAGGAATGAGAGCTTTTCTAAATCCCCAGGGGAGCCAGCCGAAGATGAAAGGTCCGCGGATCAACCTCAGCAGGTTTGGTTCCAGTTTGTTTGGAGGGAGTCCCACCAATGGGGCTTGGGGTGCGATAATGCCTTTATTCCGGGTGACCTGGATAGAGCACTTTTGGCCGCGTAGAATAAGAAAAGCAAAGGCGAAGGTGACTTTACATATCAGTCGAAAGCTGTTAATCCGGATCCATTTCATAAGAAAGGTCTTGAATCGATGGCATAATCAGTCTAGTACTGACGCATGGTGTTACAAAAGCCTATGTGACTGACTTGCCATTGCCAACCGTACGCCGCGTCCTGATCCTCACGGAGCCGTAGCTGTGGCGAACGGGTGCGTAACGCGTGGGAATCTGCCTTTCTACGTGACGGGTGGGCAAAGCGTTAGACCTTTTTGAAGAAGGTTTTGTTACTAACATGTTTACTTCCATTATGGGTAATGTATTTGGCCCTGCCGTCTAGAGGATCTACGAATCCCGGAATGATGGAAACCCCGCCACCAAACCACCAATTCTGGGCCGCGGCGCAGGTAAAACCACCGGCTGTCCCAGGCTCTTACAAGAAGTGCATTCCCTGGATTCGAACCCAGAACCTCAAGGTGAGATCCTGAACTCTACACCACCAAGCCACACTCCTTGGGGACAGCTACGAATCCCGGAATGATGGAAACCCCGCCACCAAACCACCAATTCTGGGCCGCGGCGCAGGTAAAACCACCGGCTGTCCCAGGCTCTTACAAGAAGTGCATTCCCTGGATTCGAACCCAGAACCTCAAGGTGAGATCCTGAACTCTACACCACCAAGCCACACTCCTTGGGGACAGCTTCATGTATTTACTATTTAGTTATGTGTCTTATCTTGAATTTATTTATTTTTTTTATTCTGCCAAGTTTTAAATTTAATTTGATTTACAAAGGATCGAGTGAGTGAGGTTATTAGTGTTATGATGAGTAACATTAACCAGTGACCTGGTAAAAAATAACATTTATACTATAAGATAATGTAATATCTTGGTGGCGTAGGATTTAGGATTTCACCTTGAGGTAATGTATTCGAATTTAGGGAATGCGTTTCTTGTAAGAGCCTGAAACAACCGGAGATTTTACATGCCCGCTTAAATCCGGAAGGGGTGATTTGACGGTGAAATTTATATCGATTAAAAAAAAAAAAAATTACACAACTGATCAAACTTTGTTACTTTAAAAACAATCTAGTTTCAAGAATTGGATCAATACAACCTTAAGTCAAATTTGAATTCACATTGATAAGAAATTATATTCAATAAATAAAATTCAAAGGAAGAGAAATATATCAATCACAATAGATTTTTTCAGTGGTAAAAGTTTTTTTTTTTTTGATTTGACTGGTTTGTTCTCTTAAAGGTTTAGACATTTTTTCCATTTTTTTTAAGGCGAATTCAACACTGTTCGAATTGTAAAATCGTCAATGAAGTAAACGACCTAAGACAATTTGATTATAATTTAATTTGTAACGATCGTAAGTTCATATTCTTCAGTCATTAATAAACACTTTGTTGGACAATATTCAATGCATGTTCAAGATTCGAATTCCACTAGGTACATTTCTCAAACATTTCTGATGATACGGGATACAAATTATGAGAAATGTGTAAACTGCCCGAATATCCGATTATAAAAAAAAAAAAAAGGAACCAAAGTATCATCATCACCCTATTACATAATTTTTATAATGAAAATAAAGATGGTGATTTATGTGGATAGTTGTCACTTGTCAGAACCTGTTTATTTATTTTTTTTTTTTTAATTTTAAGCATGTGGATAACATGGGATTATACTATTTAATCAAGAAATATGTTATCTCACACTCCAAAGTCAAAAGGGTGGCTACTTGCTCAATTTAATTAATTCGTGGATGTACATGTACTCTTGTTTATAAGCATGAGCTTAAAATATATTATCACAAATGTAATCATGCCGCAAAAATGACCTAGTAGTTGAATTAGTATTGGTTATGCCATCAATTATAAGAAATCATTAAAGTCATTTTGCCAAAGCACACATTTGTAAAAAAATTATAAAATTATGTTTTGGACAAAATGTAATTTAAAAAATTGGTCTTTAACGCTTAAAATTTGTAAGCTAATGTTATAAGTTTGCACCTACAAATAAGAACCATCCAACTTGTAAAGAGAGGGGGGCCAAATGTTAATAAATCATTGGCTAATCTCATATTTAATCAATGTGAGACAAATAGATCAAAATATTTCATCATATTCAACAATCCTAGCATCAGTGCAAATTTTACACTGATTCAATTAGTCTCAACTAAACACTGCAATACTGATATCATCTCTAACGCCGCACGATTGCAATCGAGAAACATGGTGTTGGCTCTCATATCATTTATTACGGACCCGACCCATGAATAGAACTCATCTAAAAAAAATCGATTTATTAGGAGAAGATGCCCGTAAATTATCATCCAATCCTATACTTAGCTAATAATGACTATCCTCTCATCAAACCTTAGGCATGAAAGCTTTGACATGCCAACCATTGAAGCTGTTGCTAGACACAATTGAAAACACTGACAAATTTCTAATGAGAGGAAAAACAAGAGAAGCACTCAAATTTATAGGATGTTCTATATCTTTTATTTGGAGCTAGAAGCATACTCAGACCATGGGAAGCAAATGACCCTCTTCTGAAAACCAATGTGAACTTTTAATCCATTTGCTATAAATGCCAACCCTTTCATGGTCACACTTCCAATTGCCCATTAATCACATTGCTTTCCATTATACATTCTGAAAAGGATAATGCCAACATATAATACTATTGTTTTGTGATCAGAAAATATCAGTAACTTGCTCAATTTATCATCGTGACTGTGGCTGCGACGCATACTTCAATACCAAGAGGCTGTGTGAAGTTCTTTGTTCACTAACTACACAGTGGAATAGAAATGAAAGTGAACAAGATTTCAGGCTGAGCTGTTAACCCTTCGGACACATCCTATGGAGATCATGCCCTTGACACAATTGCTATTGATTCCCACTCCAAACTACAGATGACATCCTGCAGGATAACATGCATATGCATCAACATGTTAAACTAGATTTTCAGGATGCAAGGCCAATTTTGATTAGGTTCCTACTCGTTACTTACCGATGGGTTCTGTGGGTCGATGTCAAAGCTGTTGATTGCACAAGGTTCGGCCAAAAGCTCGACCGGTTCTTCACCTATGTAGTTGAACATTTATAAACAATCAGTCATTATATGAATCTCTGAAGTACTCTTTGTTCTCGTTTTTATTTTAAAGAATCATTAACCCTTTCTATTAATGAAATCCTACAAGAATCACGTCCATATAAAGTTAGCAAGAGAGCTGAGTGATAGTAGGCATTGTGCAGTCGCTGCAGCTAGAAAATCATACCTTGTTCAACCACAGCAAGGATCCCATCTTCTGAGCAGAACATGGCAGGTAAGACTCGTGAGGATGCAACGTGTGAGGACTTCGTATAGCAGTCATATTGAACCTCCCAAACCTCACTCTCAGATAATGAATGGTTTGCAGCCTCTCCTGTTCCAACACCAGAAAGAACAATTGGCTGTTGTTGCCATCGAAGATCCCAGGCAAATACTGTACCAGATGAGCCTCCAGCCTATAAGCAGAGAAAATTAAAAATAAACGATAAAAATTCATGCAGACAGTGTTAATCTCACATGGTAGGCCACAATAAGAAAGCTAATCCAAGCTATAGCAAAACACGAAGGAATCTATAATCGTTATTCAAGTTTCAGCATCGTAAATCACAGCCCAGCAGAGCTTTACCAGTATGGCTTATAGAATATAGATAATAAATTGTATGAATGAATACTCTTACAATCAGAACAAGCAAGCGTCATTTGATATAATGTGGCACAAGTTTTAACCACCATTATGGTGCATAAGCAAGTCAATAATTTATTACTTCGCCATGAAGCCAATAGCCAAACACATCTGAGTTACCAAAAGTCAACAAATATTACTAGTTTAAGTCAAACACAACCATATTACAGCTGACTAAGCACTTGTGAGAAACTCTGTATTTAAATGTTTTTAAACGAAGGTATAGGGCTATAGTTTCCAAAAGGCATATCTCATTTTACATTTTGACTTCACACAGATGTGAACTAGCAGTTACTAAAAATTCTATCAGCTACTAAAAGAAACCAGAAGAGAACTAGGCAGAGACAATACAACCACTGAATTGCCAATTCATAAAGGTTTTTTAATATGTCTAACACAAGAATAAACAAAAGGAAACTGAGGAGACAGCTCAATCACACCAACTAGATGTACATGAGTTCTCAGGTGTTATAATTTAAACTAGCAACCAACGTCTTACCAGACAAGTATGCTTTCGTGATGGATGAATATCAACAGAATGTACCATCCCAGACCCACAGGCTTTTCCTTGAGACCTTCACACAATCATTAGAAGTTAATCATCTGCGACAACTGACACAAACAACTTATTTAAGCCATACACTGAAATCACCAAGCATATGGTCAACAAACCATTCTTCCTACAATATACATGTAACCTAAACTTCAGATAGCCATGAAATACAATTCCATTAAATTGTTTATAAACATATCAATTATCATATAAAGATTTCATATTTCCTTGTGCTTCATTCTTTTTCTCCTCAAATGAATAATCTTTTCCTTACAACTTCTGCTCATAATTAATGCAATCATGTATGACACTCTACTCAAACTTCGACAATACGACAACTTATGGTTCTATTCCATAGAATTGTATCTCGTATAATTGAAAGTTCATACATGTATAGAAAGAACAAACCTAAATTTATGATCACTTAAAAGCAACTACTCACCCAAAATTCCCCTTAAACTGTGAGACCGGGCTGCCGCTGCCAGCTCGCCTGAGATCCCACCACTGAAGTCCAAAGCCAAAACCACCGGTAACAAACTCACTCGGAGATGCCCACTTCACACAATTAAACCCAACCAATCCATTTCCATCATAAAACCTCTTAAATTCACAGCCGCCGCCATTAACACTCACCAAATTCACTCTCCCATCTTCCCCAATACTTACACACTCACTCCCCATCAAATCCACTCCCCAAATGGGTCCCACGTGGAACCCCATGTTCTCATCAACTGAAAGCAACAACTCCATTGCTGATGATAAAATGTGGAGAGAGCCGGAGAGCGTTGACGTGGCGAAGTGGGATTGGTGCGAAGTGGAAAGAGAGGAGATTCGGGCAGGTGGGGTCCATTGCGAATGTGGGGTCAGAGAAGTTCGTGCAGAGATTGAGCGAGTTTCAAGTGATGGGGTATCGGAGTCGGTGTCGAATATTGCGAGAACGGCGAGCTTTGATAGCGGAGAGAGAGGCGGAAGCCACCGGACGGCGTCGATGTACTGCGATTGTGGGAGCCTGTGAACTTGTGGAGGCGTTGGAATTCCTGTTAACGCCATTAGTGCCGGAGATTCAAGGGTTTCGCGATGAATGAGAGAGGTAAGCTAGCGCAGTTAAGGTTTAAGAGGGAGTTTGTGAGAGCAGTGAAAATTATCATTGACATCCCTATCATTTTTAAATATTTCATTAAAATAAAAGTATGCATTGATTAACATTTACATATCTAGAGGCAAGTAGCAATTGAGATGTCTCAAATCTCAATTCAATTGGGTCTCTTTTTTATTATGATTTAAGATGAAAATTGTATATATCGAATCTTGGATAAAAATTATTCTAATTTTAGACCTAATGATTCGAGATTTCGAATTTCGATCAAGATTTGAGATGATTTTTTAGTCCTGAATTCTAATTTAAATTTTTCAAGATGAAAAATGAAATTTGAGATTTTCTTGTGATTTGTTTTCCAATAAGCATTGTGTAGACGGTGGATTTTGGTCTCAGGGTAATATTGGAATATCACTCCCGAGGAAATCATCCTTCAACTGTAAATTTGTTTGGTTATGGGGGACCAAAGGCAAATTTAGCGGAAAACAAGAAAATACGCCAATCAGAAGCGGCTGACTCGGTGGGACGTAACATTCCCCCAGGGCCAAATGATTCAAACAGCTCGGGGTCGGGCGGTGTCCCCCGAGTCTGTCTTTGGACTGGGGACGTAACATTCCCCCAGGGCCAAGAGATTCAAACAGCTCGGGGTCGGGCGGTGTCCCACCGAGTCTGTCTTTGGACTGGGGACGTAACATTCCCCCAGGGCCAAGTGATTCAAACAGCTCGGGGTCGGGCGATGTCCCACCGAGTCTGTCTTTGGACTGGGGACGTAACATTCCCCCAGGGCCAAGTGATTCAAACAGCTCGGGGTCGGGCGATGTCCCACCGAGTCTGTCTTTGGACTGGGGACGTAACATTCCCCCAAGGCCAAGAGATTCAAACAGCTCGGGGTCGGGCGGTGTCCCACCGAGTCTGTCTTTGGACTGGGGACGTAACATTCCCCTAGGGCCAAATAATTCAAACAGCTCGGGGTCGGGCGATGTCCCACCGAGTCTGTCTTTGGACTGGGGACGTAACATTCCCCCAGGGCCAAGTGATCCAAACAGCTCGGGGTCGGGCGATGTCCCACCGAGTCTGTCTTTGGACTGGGGACGTAACATTCCCCCAGGGCCAAGTGATTCAAACAGCTCGGGGTCGGGCGATGTCCCACCGAGTCTGTCTTTGGACTGGGGACGTAACATTCCCCCAGGGCCAAGAGATTCAAACAGCTCGGGGTCGGGCGGTGTCCCTCCGAGTCTGTCTTTGGACTGGGGACGTAACATTCCCCCAGGGCCAAGTGGTTCAAACAGCTCGGGGTCGGGCGATGTCCCACCGAGTCTGTCTTTGGACTGGGGACGTAACATTCCCCCAGGGCCAAGTGATTCAAACAGCTCGGGGTCGGGTTACGTCCCACCGAGTCAGCCGCTTCGGTCTGGGGAGGTAACATTCCCCCAGAACCCAAGTATCTCGCTCAGCTCGGGGTCGGGTTACGTCCCACCGAGTCAGCCGCCTCGGTCTGGGGAGGTAACATTCCCCCAGAACCCAAGTATCTCGCTCAGCTCGGGGTCGGGTTACGTCCCACCGAGTCAGCCGCTTCGGTCTGGGGAGGTAACATTCCCCCAGAACCCAAATATCTCACTCAGCTCGGGGTCAAGATACGCCCCGCCAAGTCAGCTCTCCGGACCGGGAACATAACATTCCCCCGGGTCCAAATGCCTCACTCTTCACAGGGTCAATCCAGACCCCTCTAACTCGATGGGCCTTAAAAATGCAATGATGGCAAGAAGCATAAAAGGAGAAGAGAAAAAAAAAAGAAAGAAAGAAATAAACAGACATAAATGCATAAATGTATATAAATACAAGTTGTAATATTATTACAAGAAAAAGTTAAAGTGTACATAGGGCCCCGGTAGGGTTACCCTTTCTCATTCATCCCGCGCAGGGGCATGAACTTCTTCCTCAGTTGGCTCAAATGGCGGAAGGAGCGGCTCGGCATCAGGAGGAGGAGCTGCGACTTCGGCATCAGAAGGAGGAGCTGCGACTTCGGCATCAGGAGGAGGAGCTGCGACTTCGGCATCAGGAGGAGGAGCTGCGACTTCGGCATCAGGAGGAGGAGCTGCGACTTCGGCATCAGGAGGATGAGCTGCGACTTCGGCATCAGAAGGAGGAGCTGCAACTTCGGCATCAGGAGGAGGGATCTCAAGGCAGTCCTCGTCCATGGCAGGAACCTCCGATCCTTCTTCAGGAGGAACCTCAGGAGCCGGAATGACAGAGATGGGGGCGGGATCCATCACCTCCTCAGGTGGGGGAGGGATCCACTTTTGAAACTCTTCCTCGGAAATATCCCTCTTACAGTAACTGATGGCCGCGTAGATAGGGTCCATATTCAGGCTCAGCAGCACCATCGGTATCATCTCGGCACAGTCACCAACTCCCTCGAGACGGATGGCCTCCTTCTCAGCCTCGAGATCAGCTTCTCTCTTTTCCAGCTCGCTCTCTCTCTCCTCGAGATCAATCTCCCTCTCCTCAAGCTCGGTTTTCTTCCTTTCAAGACTATCTCGGGCCCGTGCAACCTCCTCGTCTTTGTTCTTCAACTTAGCCTCAGCACTTGCTACCTTCCCCTTCAGAACGCCGATTTCAGATTGGGCAACCTTCAGGTCCTCCCTGGCATTATCAGCAAGTTTCCTTTCCAACACAGCAGCTGCTTTGAGAGCCTTGTTCGTTTTGAAATTCTCAACAGCGGCCGCCTCGAGATTCTTGATCGCCTCCTCCCGGTCAGCCAGCTTTGCCTCCACTTCGGAAAGGCGACTTTGAAGCCTCTGGGCCTGACCGCCCTCGGACAGCAGAGTCAGAAGAAGACCCTTGTTCTTGGCCATTAGGTAGTTGGCCTGCACAAAAAAGGGAGGAAGGAGTCAAATACAAGAAAAGAGAGAACCAAGATCCAAAAAACCGAGAAGGGGAGTAAAAATACCTTCGCCATCTGAGAACTCATCTCAGCCACAACACCCTCGGGAGATACATCCTCGTACCTCGAGACCTCCCCCGGGGGAATCACCTCGGCCAATTCATTAAAAGCCGGCACTAAGTGAGAGGTAGCCTCCCGGATGCTTTCTCCCAAGTCATCCACCCCGAGGACCACAGGGCCCTTCCGTTTCCTGGAGGAACTTTCAGAGGACTTCTTCCCCCTACGAATGTCCTTCCTCTTGACTGGAGCAGCTCCCTCGTCTTCTCCCTCCTGGGCCAACTCGGTCTCCTCGGTCCCGAACTGACGCCTCCTCTTCCTAAGAGGTTTCGGCGGACTGGCAAGATGAGCAGATCCTGATGATTGCACGCCAGAAGGTGAGGACAGCCCCCGAACACTTGTTTGGACTTGTCCAGGAGATATATTCTCAGCGAGATCGGTCCGTGCCTGGGAAGTTCCAGCATGACCGGCCTTCTTCACGGTACCGGCCAACTTCTCAAGAAACTTTGGCCTCTTCGACATACCTGCAAAAAAAAAAAAAAAAGAAGAAGAAGAGAAAGAAAAAGAAATCAAGATCCGAGAACATAACAAAAGCATCAAAACACGTAAACAAACAAGCATCCAGCAGACCTCCACCAATCCGACCCGAGGCCTCCGTAGGGGCGCCCCGAATGAGGCCCGAATCAACAAAGGCCGCATCATTAACCAACTTCCTCCAATGAGCAGCATACCCCTGAGCCCAATGTACCCGCCTCCGAACCTGACGAGAAACCTTGGGAGCATCTCGCCAACAAGCTGGGAGGAACCAAAGAAGTTAGAAAACCTAAAAGAAACTGGAGAACGGGGACAAAGAAAGAATGAAGGGGCGTTAGACTCCTAACCTCCAGCCCTGAAGACGTCTGGAACCGAGACATCATCCTCAAACGATCTCAAAAAACCGACCCCAATCCCCAGTTGCCCAGAACCAAGAGTCCTTGAAGTTCTTGTTGGAGTCAGGGAGCTTCTGGACAAGGTTGGACGAGCTATCGTAAGCAGAGAGGTAGTACCAACCGTAGTGAGTCTTTGGGTTAGACTTCAAACGGTACAACCTCTTCACCTCTTCCAAGCAAGGTACACCTAAACCTGCCCGGTGCCAGACCACATAAATGCCGGCTAGGATCTCTCCAGCTATTCAAGCTCAATTGACAAGGGGCAAGCTCCATCTCGGCCAGCATCCAAGCGAAATAGCGTTGCATCGGCAGCCGCAGCCCACATTCAAAAAAGATAGGAAGAAGCGCCACCGAGCCCTCGTCAGGCTGACTAGCACGATCCATTGGACCGGGAACTTCTAGAGCAATATCTATCGGGATGCTGTATCGTTGCCGCAATAACGCCAGATCATCCTCGGTTATCTTAGAAGGACGGTTCATATCCAGAGCCGACGACCCGAGTTCTCCAGGCTCTGGGTCCTTCCGAGGAACCCTCTGATGATAGGAGTCATTTTCGACCTCAGAAGGGGTGGGGGTAGTGTCGAGATCTTCTACACTGGGCGCCCCTGAGCCCGAGGAGAGCTCTTCAGCAGGGGAAGTTGAGATTTTGACAGGCCTTTCGGAGGAAGAATTACTGTCAGACATCCCTGACACCCAGAAAAACAGAGAAAGGGGGAGAATCAGTCTACGAGAAGCTACCCACGGTGCCCGTGCTAAAACTAGATTTGGAGTCTCTAAAGAAGTGCCCTAAAGCAGACCCAGCAAACACCACAAGTCTCTCCCTAAATAAACAAACAGATATACTGCATGAAAAAAAGAGGAGAGGTTGCTCAGAAGACTTACTTGTTCTTCTCAAAAGCGGGAGGTCGTGCAGTACGGTAATGCCCGTTCCTTATGTTCGCAACACAGAAATAGAAAAAGACCACAGTTGAGATCCGAGATGCAGATATGAACAAATCAACCGAGATACTTGCAGAAAGGAAGGGGAAATTGCCGAAAAAGATGGAACAGTAGAAGCCTCCCCTTCTTATAGTCGTGACCAGGACGCTCGTGACCATTAGATCTGAAGGAAGAGCCCGGATGAACGCCAAGTGTCGGCCACAAAAGGGGCCTCCCAAGTTCAAACAAACGGCTGAGATCAACCCACTGTGAAAACGCCTCTGCACGGTCGATTCGTTCCCTCTTTTGGCGGGAACCCGGCAGATGCTTGACAAGTGTCGAACATTAGAAGAAACCCTAAAGTTGATTTGACAGGCATTTAAGAAGACACGACGGTTGTGCGTCTCAAGGAAAGATGATTGGAACAGCAAGAAAAATTCCTTTTTTGCATCCTAGGACGACTACCAGCGAAGACAATCAGCACACCCTCTTCATATAGTTCCCGGCACCAACTCATATACTCGTTGGAACCGAGAACTGGGGGACAGATGTTGATGGTGTTTTCAGGCGCTACAGCATGCAGCATAAAGCATGACAAGGACAAAAGGGTAAGTTCGCTATCTGGTTGAGATCATCTAGCCGACCCGACCAGTTCATATGAAGACCGACCACTTTGGTTCAAATGACCGAGCACTATAGATGTCGGCAGGAACGTCCTCAGCATAAAAGATTGTCATGACCGACCTCATTAAAGACCGACCAGATGACGGACCGTGTTTAAAGCAAACAGCACCCCATTCTTATGGATAAGATAAGGAAAACATCCTACTTTCACAAGGAGAGAGAGTCAGAATCCAAAAGGGAAAACGGAAGAAGAAAGCAATGCCAGATCAGGAAACCCTACAAGAAGAGAAGATTGAGTTCAAATAGGATTTCTTATACAAATAGGAATCTGACTTCTGTATTATTATAAATAGAAGGATAGAGCATGTGTAAGGGATCATCTAAAAATCATCACAAGAGTGAGAGATTAGAATCATATAGCTCTGATTTGTAAGAGACTCAGGGAGTGTATTTGAGTAATAAAAAGCACCATCATGTTCTTGCCCGTGGACGTAGGTCGGATCCCAAAAATCCACCGAACCACGTTAAAACACCTTATCTGATTGGCGTATTTTCTTGTTTTCCGCTAAATTTGCCTTTGGTCCCCCATAACCAAACAAATTTACAGTTGAAGGAGGATTTCCTCGGGGGTGATATTCAAATATTACCCTGAGACCAAAATCCACCGTCAACACATTGTTTTGACAATGGAGCACAATATCAAAACAATGCTTATTGTACACAAGTTTATGTTTACCAATGGCCTGTTTTAGCATGATTTTCTGGCTAAGTTGGTTTTAATTCCATTAATTTGTACTTTTATTATGGCAGAATCCACCCACTTATTTAAACTCTGAAAGGGCTGAATCTGTTTTTTCGAAGTTAAATAGAAGCACATTCTTTACATTATATGAATAAAGCACTAGATTAAATTTAGCCTTTAATTTATTTATTTTTTTTAATTTTTGAAATCGTTGAAATTCCCACCGCCAAAAACCATTTCCGGACTTAAGCGGAGCAAAACCTCCGACTGTCTCAGACTCTTACAAAAAACACATTCTCTGGATTCGAACTTAGGACTTAAAGATCACATCATGAACCCTACACCACAAAGTCACGGCCCTTGAGGAGGCCTTTAATGTTTATGTTCATATATTTTCATCAATAATGAAATTCATCAAATTTACCACTGATATAACAAAGTTACCATATCAGCCTCTTGCTTCTTAGTATGGCAGTATTGATAACAATCCATGATGTTAGAATTTATGATAAAATATGTATTAACATTTGCTTGAATTTATATCTATAATAAGAGATATTTATATAGGTATTATACAACTATCATATTAAATACACAATTACCATATTATCTTCTTGTAAAGAAGCATTGCATTGACATTAAAGACTTCCCTCGAACTTCAAGCACCCAACAGCAAAAGCCAAAATTCCCACTCAAGGTTTCAAATACAATTCTAAGCCTGTTTAGTTTCGTTGACCTGCACGATTCAGGGGGAGGTGGTAAGGAAGACTCAGTATAGAGATGACAATTATCCGATTGCATATGGATATTTGCCATTCATGTTCAAATCCATTCATTTTTAATTATTTGATGGATTTCATCCAAATTCAATTGGATTTAGATATCTAATGGATATGAATATTATTGTCATCCCAGATCACTTAAGAGAAAGACCCGTGATCAAATGACTTTAAAAGTTGCAGCTTTTGTAGTTGTTCCTCTATGTACCTATCTTTCTGATATTTTCTATAATGAAATGGTTGAAAAAGTGGACCAATGTTTAGTTGGATTATGTTCTGACAATCAAATTGTGACCTTACATTTGCTAGCTGAATTAAAAAAAACAAAACAAAAAAAATGCAGTCCAAAAGTACTTCTTAATTAGAAATTGCATCTATCAATTTTGATGCAAAACTATATTGATAAAATGCTAGATATAAGTAGTAGACAAAAAATAATGGTTAAAATCAAAAGCTGCAATATTGTAATTTTTTTCATCTACCTTGTTACATTTGATAATATTTCGTCCCGAGAGGTATGGTTTGATGGTAATGGCTTAAGACTTGATTGTCAAGTCATGAATTCGAGTTGAAGGAATATATTTTTTTGTAAAAAATTAGGGGCGGCAGAGTTTTCAACATTTACAGAATTATATCGTGTAAGACATCTTTTTTTTTTTTTACCCCTAAAATAAAAGGAGAATATATACTAATAAAATTGAATGAAAATTTCTTAGCTAAATCAATGAAAACATGTATTTTTTTTCATTTTCCTCGTTGCAAATATGCTCAAAAAGATGAGCACATCGCAACTAAGTTCTAGGTACTATCTAGTTGTTGTTGTTTTTTTTTTTTTAAAGAATCAAATATGGAGAACACACGACAATATTATAAAAAAATTGATGCACGTTAAGTGATGACTCATCTTATTATTAACGTTGATTAAATTACCCAAAATTCTTACAAAAAATACACTCATAAACTCGAACTCATTACATAACAATCAAATTTTAAATTTCTTATCATTAAGCCACATCTCTTGGAGAACTTATTATTATACTAGCACATGAGGATATGTATTAAAATCACACATATGACATATTAGTTGAGATACAAATGTTGTATCTTGAAATGGAGCATTATTCTAAAAATAATCTAATATACTTGGGCTTGTTATAGAAGTGCTGAAGGGGTGTGGTTTTATGGTATAAGGCTTAAGATTTGGATGGTCAAATCCTAAGTTTTAATTTGCATGGTGCAATTCTTATAAGATTTTAGGGCAGTCGAAGATTTTACTTCCTCTTCTTAAATTCGAATTGAGTGATTTGATGGCGGGATTTCCAATATTTCCAAAAAAGAAGTATACAACCACTCATGTGTACATTTTATTCATCTTTAAGGATTTTTTTTTTTTTTTACTTTCTGTTAATAAAAATCTTGATTATGATAGACAAATTATAACTTACCAAAGAAATGTCATAGACTTTCTCGCAGAAGATGATAACCCATCAATAAGAGTCCAAAGGCATTCAATACTTTCCAATGACAATATTCCAAATCCACATAAAAAATAGTTGGAGGCAATCAAGAATCAAGATTATGATGATGAGGTGTTACTGTGGAAGAAGCAAAAAATGAGAGGCCTGAAATTGCTAGCCTCACATTATTATTATTATTATATTATTATTATTATTATTATTATTTTCTGTTTTCTTGTGTGTACAAGAAAATTAATTAAAAGCCTTGGCTAGTAATTAGCTCTTCACATTCTCACCTTATCCTCTCTTTCTTTCTCTCCTGTCTCTTCCTCCTATATCCTCTTTTCACGAAACATCTAGCTAACTTTGTGTCTCCCAGATCGATTCATCATTTGTTTTCCTTTCTTATAAGCACTTCTAAGAAGCAAGTAACAGTCACTTCAATTCATACCTAGTTATTTAAAAGCACTTCCTAGGTTCATAGCAAAAGCACTTCTATAGACTCTTCTAGTTCTAGCTAGCTAGCTAGAGGTGGTGCAATTTCTTAGAATACATTATTGGTTTACATTGTTTTATTTTCTAAAGAGATGATTTGATAAATTTATCAAACCCTATTAGCTCTTTGACTTGAGCCTGCTGACAGTTTTTATTTTAATACCAAATCAACATTAGAAGCACAATGGCTCCCAAAACAGGCAAGCCGAAGCCACATAAAGCCAAGGGAGAGAAGAAGAAAAAAGAAGAGAAAGGTCTCAATTATGTTTTACTTATTATTAGTTCATTTCTTTAGTACTTTCTGTTTGGTTGCAGAGATAATTTTGTGAAAAAGCATGCAAAATTTTTAGCTTGTTAGAGTCATTTCACATTTTCTTGGAACCAATGAAACCTTATCTTATCACCATTTCATTGCTGAGAAAATTTACAAAAACAACTCTTACCCAGATGATTAATTATTCTTATATGCATGTTTGTATCTTAGTATACGTAAAGTCATTTCGTTGAAACTTTTATATCGATTCTTATTCATTTTCTCGCATTTTCTCGGCAACCAAATGGAATATCTTATCTTCAAACGTCATCGTTCTTCATTAACTAATTAATTATTTCATAATTATGCAGTTTTGCCAACGGTAATCGAGATTACAGTCGAAACACCTGATGAGTCACAATTCACGCTCAAGGTATGAAGCTAATTATTAACATACTGTTTTATGCATGCATACTTTACTATCAAAATTTTCAAGTTCTTGCCAATGGGCCATGCCTCTCTCTAATTTTTTTCCCCTTGGTATTAAGAGTTGAATTAGAGTATTCTTTTTTTTTTCCTCACCCGGTATCCAATGACACATTGGATCTGACTAATCCGGATTCGGACCAAGAGCTGTACGGTATGGTCCTCACAACGATGATGACTCTAGCAGGACTCGAACTGAGGAGCATACCCAATCGAGCCTTTTAGGATTGAGCCAGCTACCACTCAACCAACCACTCGTTGGTTAGAGTATTCTCAGTTAATTTATAAGTTATGGAACAACAATATAGTATAAATTAACGTCAAAAAATAATAACATGTTATGAGATTATGATTTTATGAACATCAACGTCAACATTAGCATTAATTTATCTAGATTAATATGTTAGCGTTAACGCTCCACCAAATTGAAGGTAATTTTTGTTGTTGTTGTTGTGGTTGATTTTTGTGAAGGGTATCTCTACGGACAGGATCTTGGATGTGAGAAAGCTTATAGGGGTCCATGTCGAGACATGCCATATGACCAACTTCACTTTATCTCACGAGGTACTTCCATTTATGTTTATTTACTTTTCTCAACCTCTCTCTTTCATTATTTATACTTTTCTCAACCTGACCTGACCTGACGAAACTATCGCCGTTGGTGGGCCCCAATTCGTATAAAATAGCTTTCACCGTAGATCCCATTTTCCTTTTTATGGAACGGCATCATCATCAATGATGCAATGTACTTACTTACCTCGTTTGTTAATTTCTCATCGTTGATGTGCGGGTTGTGGTCCCCACTGATTTGATCAGACGGCGTTGGTTGTTTAATTACAAGGATAACATCTATCATCTATGATTGTAAGAAGATAAACAGTCACGCCTAGACTTTTATTCAAATATTTTTGGGAAATTATCATTTTTATCTCTAATATTATTATTTATTATGAAAATTTTGAAATTATTTTTAAAATGTGTTCACTTTTCCAATTTTATGAGGTGTGAAATAAATAATTTTCAAACTGAAAATAAAAAATAGAATAAATTCAAAATTTTAGTGATTTATGTTATTTATCTCGTGAAAAAATGATAAATTCCCAAGATTTTATTATTCAGCTAATTTAATTTCATATTAATTAAATTAAATTAAATTAATGTTATTTAATAAATTAGAATTTTTTTTAATTGCGAAAAAAACCCCGCCAAATAACGATGACATTAGCCGACAATAACTGTTTTTGCAACTGAATTCTGAAATCACCTACAGTTAAGAGGATCGAAGCTCAAAGATTCAGTGGACATTGTCTCGCTCAAACCTTGCCACCTCACCATCGTCGAAGGTAAAATCATCAATCTATACACCTCACTTTCAATCTAAGGGTCCAGATTTAACACAAATCATATCTTAAGATACACCAAATCAGATCCCTAATCATTTTTCAGAATTTTGCCTACAGAGGACTATACAGAGGAGCAAGCAGTCGCTCACATCCGTCGGCTTCTCGACATCGTCGCCTGCACAAACAGCTTCGGTCCATCACCCAAACAGGCCGTACGGTCCAGTACCGGTTCGAAGGAGACCGGCTGGAAAGAATCCGGTTCGAATGAGAACGAAGCGACGTCTCCCAGTCCCAATGGTGGCGATTCAAAGCCTAACAAGGCGGAAGAGAATAAAGTCGGAATTAGCGTCGGACACGTGGCGAAGGATTGTAAAGACACGTCGGAGAGCACGGAGAAAGGCGACGTGGTGTCCATGTGTCCTCCTCCCCGACTCGGCCAGTTCTACGATTTCTTCTCCTTCTCGTACCTCACTCCGCCGCTTCAATGTAAGTAATCGAATTTGATCTTAAAACGACAGCGTTTTAATTTTTTTTTTTTTTTTTTTTTTGAATTTGTGAGATAGAAAATAGTTTTCGAAAAGATGAGAGCTTGGAGATGCTAAAAGAATGATTTTTTTAAAAAAAAAATACATATATAATGAGTGCTTATTGCTTAATGAAATATGAAATGTGCAGCTCAATTTAACAAAATTAGCTCCATGAAGCCTCAATATTTACTATTGAAGAATCTTTGGCTTATTTTTTGACTGTATCCTGGTTGATTGCCATGCAGACATTCGAAGATCAACACGCCCTTTCCTTGAAGATAAAACAGATGATGATTTCTTTCAAATTGATGTGGGGGCCTTATAATTATGATGCACATGATTGTTTATTTGATCTTTCAATGTGATCTGATATTTGCATTTTGGTGTGGGTGGGGGAATCTGCAGGTGAGGGTTTGCAGTGGGAAGCCGATGACAATTGTTGCTTCCCGAAAAGGGTTCTACCCTGCCGGAAAATGTCTTCTTCTTTGTCACTCTTTGGTCAGTTTGCTGCAGCAAATTAGTAGGGCCTTTGATTCTGTAAGTTCAATATTGCGCCACTCGTCTAGCTCTATGTTCTACAATTTTCTTTCTCCAAATTCTATGCCTGTCGTTTAACTATAAACTTTGCCTGCAGGCATACAAAGCTCTTATGAAAGCCTTCGCTGAACACAATAAAGTATGTATATTTCACCAGATATTTTTGCAAATTTATGGTAATCTATAAAGAAAATGATTGTATATTTATATATGTATATTTTTTTGTTTATCCATTTCAGTTTGGCAATCTTCCTTATGGTTTTCGGGCAAACACATGGTTTGTTCCTCCAGTTGTTGCTGATAACCCATCTGTTTTCCCACCGCTTCCTGTGGAAGATGAAAACTGGGGAGGGAGTGGGGGTGGCCGAGGAAGAGATGGTAAACATGATAACAGGCAGTGGGCAAAAGAATTCGAAATTTTGGCAGGAATGCCTTGTAAAACTGCAGAAGAGAGGCAAATTCGAGATAAGAAAGCCTTTTTACTTCACAGTTTATTTGTCGACGTTTCACTTTTTAAAGCTGTTGCATCAATAAAGAATCTCATTGAGAATAACCGTCACTCTTTAAATGATCCTGCCGCTTCAATTGTGCATGAGGAAAGAGTTGGAGATTTAATTATTAAGGTGATGAGAGATGTTCCCGATGCAAGTGTAAAATTGGACTGTAAAAATGATGGAAGTCAGGTTCTTGGAATGTCACAAGAAGACCTTACTCAGAGAAATTTACTGAAAGGCATAACAGCTGATGAGAGTACAACTGTTCATGTGAGTGCTATATTGTTTTGAATGCTTATTTCGATATACTGAAGTAGGTTATTTTAATAGCTGAGTTCATCTTTTGATCTCGCAGGACACTTCCACTTTGGGTGTTGTTATTATCAGACATTGTGGGTATACAGCTGTTGTAAAAGTTTCGGCAGAGGTGAATTGGGAAGGAAATCCTATGCCGCAGGACTTTGACATTGAGGACCAGCCTGAAGGAGGTGCAAATGCCTTGAATGTGAATAGGTCTGTTAATACCTTGGCTTAGTGGATGATTATGGAATTAAGATACGCTACCAATCAATCACTTGTTTTGTTGAATATTTTAACTTAATACACAATTAAACCACATATGTTTCTCACAAACTGTTTTCCCATCAGTTCACACTCATAGCAAGCACACATGCCTGAGCACTGTAGAATAGATTGTAATAAAAGGGATAATGTACACACATAATCGTACCTTACTAACCTCTACTCCTTGCATCATTTTTCAGCTTGAGGATGCTGTTGCACAAGTCATCCTCCTTTCAAATCTCCAGTACATTTCAACGCTCTCAAAGTGCAGATTTTGAGAATTTGCGGTCTGCTAGGTCTTTGGTGCAGAAAGTAATAGAAGATAGTTTGCTGAAGTTGCAGGAAGAACCCTCCAAACCTACCAGATCTATTAAATGGGAGCTAGGAGCATGTTGGGTGCAACATTTGCAAAGTCAGGCTTCTGGGAAAAATGAATCCAAGAAAATTGAAGAACCTAAGCTTAATCCTGCTGTCAAGGGTCTTGGAAAGCAAGGTGCTCTGCTAAAGGATGTAAAGAAGAAAACAGATGGCAGAATCAACAAAACTGAGGGAAAGGAGGTCCCTGCAGATAACAATTTTGACATGAATAAGAAATCTGATGCTAGTGATCAGAAGGAATTTGAGAATCGCGATGAGGAAATGGAATTGATGTGGAAAAACATGCTTTCGGAAGCAGCTTATT
Source organism: Zanthoxylum bungeanum (assembly GCA_019454045.1). Lineage (NCBI taxonomy): Eukaryota > Viridiplantae > Streptophyta > Magnoliopsida > Sapindales > Rutaceae > Zanthoxylum > Zanthoxylum bungeanum. Next base: position 131,596 of record SKCR01030593.1, read on the forward strand.
TGCGCCTTAAAGAATCAGAAACAGGTCTTCACCTTAAGGTTTGCTCACTGTTTCCCTGGATAACAAGAATATGTCATTTTTATCAATCTAATTTCTTAAAATCATGTCCCTTACTATTTTCCCAATGAGTTCACTTGAGAAATTTCTGGATGTTGACTGTTAAGCTGCCTTATCCTTGCATGCTTATAAAACTTCATAGTTGTTCCATTTCATGTCTTATAGATTTTTTTTCATTGATTGTTTTTTGTTGTATGGCAGTCACCTGATGAGTTGATTGAAATGGCGCATAAATACTATGCTGATACTGCTCTTCCCAAACTGGTTAGTCCCTATAACCATCTCTTTCTTTTCTCTGAGATTTTCGGCAGTTAATATATCTGGTTGATGTGACCTCAAATTTATTAGGTGGCAGATTTTGGCTCCCTTGAACTTTCACCTGTTGATGGAAGGACGTTGACAGATTTTATGCACACTAGAGGTTTACGAATGTGTTCCTTGGGGCGCGTGGTAATTTTTTTATTCCATCAGTTTTCTTATTCATTACCTTCTTCATTTTTGAAACTTCTTGTGCCACAACTTGATGAATGACATTCTCCCTCTTGTAAATGCTAGTTTCTTTTCCTTTGCCCTTGAATATAGAAGGGAAGAAAATACACTGAAGATAACATAGTTATTGTAGTCATTTACAGACAGTGATTGGAAATTCATATGATTGAAATTTGATGGTTAGGACATGATTATTTTCAGCTTTCCTATACAATAATTGTTCTGTAGGGGTCATTGGCGGATGTATTAAGGGGCGAGTAGGGGCAGTTGCCCCCACTGGCCCCACAAAAATAATAATTTTTATTTTATTTTAATAATTTATTATATATATATATTACAAAAGTCAATTTCTCCAAAAGTCCATTACAAAACCTCACTCACCAACCCCAATCTGCAACGTTGGTTCAAACTAAAAAGGATAAGATGTATACATTAGTTTACTTACTTTTGATATTAACTTTGACTTTACATATTGCCACTGTCACTGTAACGAGAATATTTTCAGCTATAAATATTGTGAAGACTAGACTACGCAACTTGATGGGAGATCAATGAATGAGTGATAATTTAGTTACATATATAGAAAAAAAATTTTTGGAGCATTGATAAAGAAACTATCATGCAAGGTTTCCAAAATATGAAACCATGTCATGGACTAGGGATAACAAGCAGACCCGGACCCGGCCCGGATCCGCATGGACCCGGACGATTCGGGTCCGGGTAAACCCAGGTTCATGATTAAAATATCCGGACTCGGGTCTTAAAAAGCGGGATCCGGACCCGGGATCGCACGGGTCCGGCCCGGATAGACCCGAGTCCGGAAAAATAATAATATTTAAATATAATAAATTAAAATATAATAAAAATATAAAATAATATGCATATAAAAAATATATAATATAATATAATTAAAAAATATGCAAGAATTGAAATAAAATTGACAAAATACAAATATAAATATAAAATAATACAATTAAAAAATAAATAAAGCGAATATCCGGATCTGGACCGGGTAGACCCGGGTCCGGACCTGTGTATATTTACCAGGGTCCGGGTCCGGGGCAATGAAAATGCTTCCGGATCCGGACCCGGGTCCTTATCCGGATTTTGCCATCCTTATCGTGAACAGTTGTAATGTATAAAATATTCACATTTCAATATAAATATAAATATTTTGTATGTTTTTTATTTATAGTTAGTTTTCATAATTTTGTCCCCACTGAATTAATTTTCTGGATACGCCAATGGTAGGGGTCGTAATTCACATTGGAGTAATTGAAAATATCATTTAAGTTGTTGAACTGGGAAATTATCAAAGAGTTGTGGATTATACTTCTTATTATGAGAGAGGAGCAGTTATGCTCGTCAGTAAAGTTGTGTATATTATAAACTTTTATCTGTACCCATCCTAGCCTTCTACATAGGTTTCAAAATTCATTATCTCTCACTTATAATTTCTTTTCTATCTTTTTTTCCCCGGGGACATTCTAGGTTGAATTGGCAGACAAGTTACCTCATGTTCAATCGTTGTGTATACATGAGATGGTTATTCGAGCTTATAAACATATATTGCAAGCTGTTGTAGCAGCAGTTGACAATGTTGCTGACTTGGCTACATCAATAGCATCATGTTTGAATGTATTGTTTGGAACAGCATCTACTGAAAATGCCGATGCAGATACCACTAAAGAAGATATGTTAAAATGGAAATGGGTGGAAGCGTTCCTTCTAAAAAGATTTGGATGGCGGTGGAAACATGAAAGCTGCCAGGGCCTGAGAAAGTTTGCCATGCTTCGTGGGTTATCCCACAAGGTTTGATGATTAGACCCTTTTTCTACTGTTTCGTGTACTTCGGAGTGAACATACTCCATCTCCGAGTTTCTTACTATAGTGTTCTTTTGTCAGGTTGGGCTTGAGCTTGTTCCTAGGGACTATGATATGGACTCTGCATCTCCTTTTAGAAAATCGGATATCATAAGCATGGTTCCCGTCTATAAGGTAACATTGTATTCATATTAAAACCAGGATTCAATCTTCTTGTAGTATACTTCAATTTTCTTAATCAATTTTATTCTTCCCTACAGCATGTTGCATGTTCATCAGCAGATGGACGTACACTGCTGGAATCATCAAAGACTTCCTTAGATAAAGGAAAATTGGAGGATGCTGTTAATTATGGCTCTAAGGTATAGATAGATCCTTCCTCTTTGGTGTTTCTTGATATGTTTTACTTGTGGCAATAGAAAAATGAACCAGTATTGCATATTGAATCTTGAAGGCACTTTCGAAGCTCGTGTCAGTTTGTGGTCCTTATCATCGAATGACAGCTGGAGCATATAGTCTCCTGGCAGTAGTGCTCTACCATACTGGGGATTTCAATCAGGTATTTGCTTTAACCAAACCAAACCTAACAAAAAAAATTCTCACTAGGTGAGGTCAGCTTCATGGATCCTTTGATGCCATTGTGCTATATCCGGAATCATTGTCTTATTAAGCTCAGTAAAATATAGGTCTCTAAGGTTTGCTTTGAAATATTTAAATACTAGTATGCATGCATCAGATGGCTCATAATGTTGCACTGGCTTGCATGTCTGGATAAACTCAAGCACGTTGCAGTTGTTATATTAGTACATTGAACATGGCAGTTCTGGTGTGTATTATGTTAACCCTCAATTTGAAAGAAGTGTCAGTACTGAATGCACTACATATTCCAGCACCTCTATGACCCCATTTACCTTCTTTTACATTAATAAAAATATGATATTGTGCAAATTGTTCTTCGTAACTTTACTGTTCAATATGCTGACCTTTTTCACATTATTAGGCAACCATTTACCAACAAAAAGCATTGGATATAAATGAGAGAGAACTTGGACTTGATCATCCTGATACAATGAAGAGTTATGGAGACCTAGCTGTCTTCTACTATCGACTTCAACATACAGAGTTGGCCTTGAAGTACGCTATTTTAGATTTCTAATTGAGTTATTTTTCTAGATAAGTTTGTTTCCATGATGGCTATTCCTCATGATTCTCTATCATCTAAAGGATATCCTTGTGGACTTACATTCATGTTTTTCTTATTCTAGGTATGTCAATCGTGCATTGTATCTCTTGCATTTAACATGCGGCCCTTCTCATCCAAATACGGCAGCCACATATATTAATGTAGCGATGATGGAAGAAGGTTTGGGGAATGTCCATGTTGCTCTTCGGTACCTACATGAAGCTCTGAAGTGTAACCAAAGACTACTTGGAGTTGATCACATACAGGTAATATTCTTTTTGTCATAAAAGAAGTGTTTGGAAGCATGATATTATAATGTAGCAAATAATTCTACTGCTTAATGCCTTTACTCGGATTAGATTTGCAAGATGGAACTACATGTTAATACGTTGACTTAGAAAATATAACTAGGTTGGATGATGGCCTGTTAAGTTAATTCAAACTTAAAACATGATTGAGCCATGTGAGTAGCTTGTTCTGAACAAATATTGCTAATCTCATATTTTAGGCCACTTAATTGATTTTCTTTTAATACTTTTCTGGTTTCTTCAGACCGCTGCCAGCTACCATGCCATCGCAATTGCTCTCTCTTTGATGGAAGTGTACTCCTTAAGTGTTCAGCATGAACAAACAACCCTACAAATACTGCAGGCCAAACTTGGATCTGAGGATCTGCGGACACAGGTAGGTTCAATTTTGCTGTATGATGATTAAATTTCATTTTATGTTGATCGTCGTCTCTCAACTCCTTATACAATAAACTTTTGTAGGATGCTGCTGCATGGCTTGAGTACTTTGAATCCAAGGCTTTGGAGCAGCAAGAAGCTGCACGCAACGGTACCCCCAAGCCAGATGCCTCGATCTCCAGCAAAGGTCATTTAAGGTAATAATGAGAAACAGAATAATATATTCTTTGCTCATATGTTTTCTTCAACTGAGAGTTTAAATACGTTGCTAAAATATCATAGTTCTGCTATTAACTATATCTTCCCATCTTGAATCAGTGTTTCAGACCTTTTGGATTACATAACCCCGGACACAGATACTAAAGCAAGAGAGGCCCAAAGGAAAGCTCGTGCAAAGGTAATAAACTGCTAATTGTCCCTGGTTTCATTCCTTGTGCTGCCCATCTTACTTATTTTGCTCACTGCAGAAAGTAATATTACTAATAGTTTTTCCTTCATCATGCAGCTCAAAGGAAAACCAGGCCAAACCTGGGAAACAGTCTCGGACGAATATCAAAATGATGAAATTGTGTCACCACCTTCTCCCGCAGTAGAGAACTCAAGTGATAAAAAGCACAAATCTGAAGCTCAATTGTCAGAACCCCAGATTGAAAAATCTGATTCAGGTCTCCCAGATCAATTGATAATGATTAAAAATGATGACCTCGAACAAGAGGAGAATTCAGATGAAGGATGGCAGGAAGCTACTCCCAAGGGTCGCTCACTCACAGCTCGCAGAGCTTCTGGTTCAAGGAGGCCAAACCTAGAAAAACTAAATACTAACTTCACGAATGTATCTCAGCCATCAAGATATCGAGGAAAGCCAGTTAATTTCACGTCCCCAAAATCAATTCCAAGTGAATCTGCTGCCACCTCAGGATCTAATCTTCCTGTTCCCAAAAAGTTTGTTAAAAGTTCTAGCTTCAGTTCTAAGTTACAAAGTGCGAGCAGTTCCACCGCTGGAGCAGATAAATTGTCCCCAGCTAGCCCAGCTTCCATTGATCAACTTGCCAAGTCTGCTCCTACGGCAAGTCCAATCAGTGTTCAAGCGGCTGGAAAACTTTTCTCCTACAAAGAAGTTGCTTTGGCTCCTCCCGGGACAATTGTGAAGGCAGTTGCCGAACAGTTTCCAAAAGAGAATCCTGCCATGGAATCAAGTCCTCATGTGAGTCAGGTGGCAGCTACGTCGGAAGTCACCCCAGGTGATGTGATGACCATGAAGAATGCAGAGGAAGAGAAGGATCAGAAACCTGAGGTAGAAGTGAAGCGCTCTGTCAAGGGAGAAGAAAAGACAGAAGTCAGGGACTCAGCGGAAAACCTGGAGGCAAAAAAGGATTCTGCATTGGAGGAAGCAGAGGCAGGAAAAGAAGTAATAATTGCTGCAGTTGAAACCAAAAATGCAGAAGCTGGAAATGTGGAAGTTCTAGGACCTGAAAATTCTGATCCTTCGAAGAATCCAAATATTATTTCGTCTAAAACTGCAGGTGTGGAATCAGGATCGTTGCAGAGATGCATAGAAGCCTCCCCTGATCTGGAGCCTCCGATCATTTTAACTGAAAAATCAAGTTTGTTGCCAGAAAAAGATTCTTCTGATCCCAAAGAAAAAGCAATGGAGGAAAATCCACAAGAACTAGCTAATGGTGACATTAGTATCAATCCATTGCCAACTCAAGGTGAAAAGCAAGATGAAGTAGAAACACCAAAAGAAACAACAAAGAAACTTTCTGCTGCTGCACCGCCATTTAACCCATCTACAGTTCCAGTGTTTGGCTCTGTTGCAGTTACCGGTTTCAAAGATCGCGGAGGAATTCTGCCTCCACCAGTGATTATATCTCCAATGCTTAATGTTAATCCTGTCAATAGATCACCTCATCAGTCTGCAACAGCTCGAGTTCCTTACGGTCCAAGGCTGTCTGGTGGCTATAACAGATCCGGAAATCGGGTCCCACGAAACAAAGCTAGTTTCTCTAATGATGAACATACTGTGGAAGTGAATCACTTCAGCCCTCCAAGAATAATGAACCCACTCGCAGCTGAGTTTGTACCCAGCCAACCTTGGGTTCCTAATGGCTATCCGGTTTCTCCAAACAGTTTCCATGTATCCCCAAATGGTGTTCCAGTGATGCCAAATGGATATCCAGCTTCAGTACTGAATAGTAATCATGCTCCCATTGATTCAGTAGAATCGCCTGGTGTTATGATTGTTGATGTTGAGGCTGAAACCAATCCTGAAACTGCCGTAGATGATAAGTCATCGGTGGAAAATAAGGTTGAAAGTCAGCCAATAGAGCAAAAGGCTACTGAAGATCCATTTTTACATGATGAAAGCACTGATCCTGTAGTTGAAAACAACCCAACGGATGTAGCACCAGTGATTGACAAATCAGTTGAAGAAAAACAAAGCAAGTGTTGGGGAGATTACAGTGACAGTGAAGCTGAAGCTGAAATAGTTGAGGTTACAAGTTGAAGAAGAATCATAAACTTTTCTTAAATACAAGAGTTGTAATATAGCTTTGAGAGACAGATTCGAAAAGGGCCGGGAGAATGACAGGAACAGTTTTATTTTACTTCAAAGTTTGTCACACGAATGTCCGGGGACATTTGAAATATAATTTGAAAGGATCTTTTGAGCAGTTCGCGGATCAGTTCAGTTCATGTCTCTTCTTTTTATACCTTCTATTAATTGCAACAACAATAAAGTTGAGGATTTTTTTTACTTCTATGTCATATGTAGTAATGTAGAAGCCGGAGGTTTTACCAGCTCCGTTGAAGCTCGGAATGAGTGATTTGACGGTGAGATTTCAATGATTCCAAAAACAAAAAAATGGTAGTGGCAAAAATATAAAGTGCACAAAGGATTAGAGTGGTTCAGCAACTGAAAAATTTCTAGATTCTGATTATCCACTAACAACTGAAAATATAAGCATATTTACACTACTCCAATTGTTACTGATATTTTTGACATTCCCAAATATACCCCTAGCCATTTACTTATAATTAACATAATAACATACATATTCTGAAAATAAATATAAATAAATAAAAGTCATATATGCATGGTCATAAAGGGTAGCCAAGGTCATGAGTGTGGAGACATGCTTCTATAACTCAAATATATGTGGCCCTGTACAATGAATGATTAGGGATGGCAATGGGGAGGGAAAGTAATCGATATCTCTTTATTCGTTCTTGAAAAATTTTAAATTTCCTTGATAATATTATTACATAAATCATAATATTTTTTTGTATTTTTTTCTTGGTTCATATCTTAATAAAATAAGGAATAAATAACTATATAAATTAAATTATTTCATTTAAGTCATTATATTTTATCTATAATTTATATCAAATACAACTGATTTACTATACCAAATATCATTATAGAATTTAGGGGTGGGCAAAATAATCCGAACCAAACCGAACATAAAATATTAATTCGATTCGATTTTTCGGTTTATGTTTAAGTTAAATTGATCGGATCGGTTCGATCGTTAATCGAACCGGTGAATCGATCGATTTGGGGGTAATTGATTAAATTTTGTGAATCATTTGCTTCTTAATTTTGTTAATTTTGCTGCTCAAGATTCGGTTTGGTTGTGAACCGAACTCGAAAAATTAAAACATAACTAAATCAATCGATTCAGTTAAGTTCGATTTAACCTTTCGATTTATATCGGTTCTTAATATTTTGAACAAATCAATTTTTTATTTAATTCGATTTATTTTGAAATCGAACTGAAACCGATTCTATCCAGCAGAATTTATATAAAAAACTATACAACAAAAATTAGTTAATGAAAAAATGACAGTTGATATTTTTTATACAGAGAGACCAGTCTCACTTTCTGATTCCTGTTCGGATTCGGGAACCAAAACCCCACGCGCCTGAGGAGACCGTGATTGACAAACAAATCGGCGGTGCTATCTCTATCTATATAAATAAGCAAATCCTTCACTGTGACTCAATCTAAAATCTCTCGTCAATCCGCTCAATAAAATTAATTTAGGGTTTGATTTTAAGTATTAAAGTTAAGATTTTTTATGTTTTTGAGATTAATTAGGACGATATTCCAATCAAATATTTCAACATAGGAAATTCACTGGCAACAATGCCTCGTGCATCATCTAAGCGGAAATCATCGGCCCCAAAGATTCCGTCGCCTGCCAATTCCTCCTCTAACTCTAATGCTCGTTCCGGTAACCCACTATTTTCTTTTTTATATATATTTTTTGTTTTATCTCAAAAATAAAAAAATAGAAAGAAAAAATAGTTATTTTGACTTTGTTTGATTGCCGAGAAAGCGCGGTAAAAATTTAAGACAAAGAAGAAACAAAAAGTTCGAAACTTTTAAGCGTACTTAACAATTTTTATTTTATTTGAATTTTTTTACTGGAAATTTTTTGTATTTGATTGAATTTTTATAGCCTGTTGTAATTGTTTTATTGTTGATGAAATTGCATTATATTAACCTGATCAGAACCTATGATTAGGTTGTGGTTAAATTTAATTCCCTTAAAACTGTTGTGATTAGGGAGCAAAAGCATGTTTTGATTTGGGTTTTTGGTTTTCAAGTTTTGCTTTTATCATGATTTAGTTAAGTCCTGCTTCTAAGGTTTCATTTAAAAAGAAAGGGTTAATGTAGCTTGAAGTGTTGAACTGTATGGATTAGGCAATGTGGTGATTGAAGTGGGGACCTTAATTGAGTTGCTTTAAGTATATTGACAGGGTTAGGAGATTTTTGGGTTGATGTACATGTAATATTTGGCTTAATTTGTTCTCCCGTCGCAGGTAAAGCTAAAGCAAAGGAGGTAGAGAACTTGTTTGATAAATATGCGAATGGAGGCATAATTGAGTAAGTATTTACTCTCTAAATTCTGTCATGTTTGTGTTATTAACATTTTAATTTAGTTTAATTTAATATTTTTGCTGTGTCTATACTTTAATATCTTTTCTTTTATAGTTCAAGCAGGTTTCATGCCCTGTTTACTTTAACATGGCTGTTGTTTTTTCCTTCATTACCATAATATAAGTTAATTCCATGTTGATTAAAAAGAAAATAAAATAAACATTAATCTTATTCATTGGTTGATGTGAATGATAATTTTCTCAATATTTATTGAAGCACAAAAGGATGTGGATTGAATTTTATAAAACTAAACGTGTTTTTTTGTTTATGTTTGCTTGAGCAGCCCAGATGGAATAATGACTTTTTGCAAAGATCTGGGAATGGAGTACACTGATGTCAGGATTCTAATGCTCGCTTGGTATGTCTTGTGCTGTGAAGTATTGTTGGGTTTGAATTTCTCTCTGACATACTTTTAAGCTATCTTATAAATTTAATGTCTACAAATCACAGGAAATTGAAATCCACCAAGCTGGGCTTCTTCACTCAGGTAAAACATAACACGGACTGAATATCTTATTGCTGTTTGTAAGCTTTAGTAGTGCGTTTTTATGCTTCTGCTAGTAAGATTATTTTTCTAATATTGTAAAATGACCCAATGGTTCACAGGATGAATGGCAAACAGGTCTGAAAACACTGCAGGTCGATAATCTAAGCAAACTGAAAAAAGCTATTTCAGAACTGGAGAAAGAGGTATTTCCAATACTCGTGTAGTTTGTGGAATCATGTATTATATCTAGATTTGTTATGCATCTGATATTGTTTGTTTCTTAACAACTCACAATTGAGTGATGATACCTTTTCTTTTTGTATCCCGAAAAGGTAAGGACACCACCAAACTTTGCGGACTTCTATGCTTTTGCATTTCGCTACCACTTAACAGGTGAGCTGTTGTCAAGATTGTGCTTTTTAAATATATGGAATTACAACCTTTTGTTTGAATGAAGATTTCTCTCTCATTAAGTTATCATTTGAATATGCCTTCATGTTGTTTTAACTGATGCAGAAGAGAGACAAAAGAATATAGACATTGATACCATCTGTGAATTACTAAATCTTGTTCTGGGACCCCAATTTCGTCATCAAGTTGATTTATTAATCGACTATCTCAAGGTAACTAGCCAATCTGCAATCAATGTCGCATTTCTCTTTTGAATCTATTTTTCTTTAGTGGTTAGGAATGAGTTTGTTGGTAAGGATACATTTTTTTTCCTGAATGCCTCTCAACAATATGTTTCATTTTATCAGGTTCAAAGTACCTACAAGGTGATAAATATGGACCAGTGGCTGGGTATTTTTCGATTTTGCAATGAGGCAAGCTAATTACTTTTTGCTATCATCTTTAATTTTGGGACATTTCGACCAAGTTCATTGATTTTCCTTCTTTGCAGATAAGCTTTACTGATCTTGAAAATTATGACGAAACGCTAGCTTGGCCCTTGATCCTCGATGATTTTGTTGATTGGTTGAGAGAGAACCCTAGATAGTTTTGGTGTCGTTTTCTCCATATTGATAACCATATATGCTTATTCACATAAGGTAACCATTTCCTTCAAGTCTAGACAATCTTCACTGTAAAAACACGGAGAGGATCTTTGATTCTAATCGTTTTATTAATCGGTATGCCTGCAGGACTTCGCAGATTCCCTAACAATGTTTCTATATTTAACAAAATTTATACCCGACAACAGGCTGAAATTTTCTCTCAATTGCAAACTGCAAGAACACCTTGGGACATTCTTGTTACTGCCTTTTTTCTTTCTTTTATCGATTTATTGTAATGAATGGTTTAACTAAAATTTGAGATTAGTCGTAGCTTAATGTAGAGAATCGTTATTATAAGGCTTAATATCATTTTGTAATTTTTTTTTTGTCTCCTTTAATTATATTATCCAACGCCAATTTAGAGGGTTTTTTTTTAGATGAAAATTTGCTTGCTTTTGTTGTTCCAATCAAATTATGTCGCATCTTCACTAAAATTTTGTTAGTTCTAAAATATGAATGATTGGATAATCACCCATCTACGAGTATAATCACTTAATTAATAATTTAATTCTAAATTGTGTTTAGCAATCACTTTTATAGTGTATTAGGTCCAAAAGAACAATAACAGAGACATAAATAAATGATGAAATCATCCTCTAAATATAGTTATAAATCAGCAATGAAGAAGTCAATTTCTAGAGCCTGGAAAAATGGTTACCAAGTATTTGTAGCCATGAATTCTTCAACTCTACATCAACTCCACATGTTTTACAAACAAACCACACATCTCCAATTCTATTTGTTTTATCATCTTTATTACTTAACACATTCAGCAGAAATTTTCTGAAGAGAAGTCAAGTTACAGAAGATATCAATAGAGGAAAAAAAAAATGGCAGGGCCAGATCAAGCAGCACAGCAGCCAACAGAAGTTCTTCACCAGCGCAAAAGCCTGGGACAAGGTCCAATGAAAATGGCATTTGCTGGTTTTGCTTTTGCTGGCATTATTGGTTACTTTGTTTTGTACTCCAAGAAAAAACCTGAAGCTTCTGCTCTTGATGTTGCTAAGGTCACTGCAGGTGTTGCTAATCCTGATAACACCCGCCCTCGCAAATAGACTAATAAATTCCTCCATTCTTACCAAGGATCATGCATTCACTTCTGCAATAATTTTTGTTTTTGTTTTACTAGATCTCCATCGCTATGATTCTCAATGTCTTGTATTTGTTTTGTTGTTTCTTTTATTGGTTTATGATTCTGATGAAATAAGATTTGTTGGTGACAGTTTTTGGCTAAAGATTTCTCATTTCTTATGTCAAGAATCCAGTTTTCCTAGTTATGAATGTTACTGCTTAGTATGTTCTTATTTAATGCGCCTTTACTCATTACTGTTAGATCTTACTAATAATATATTACATCAGCTGATATTATCTGCGTATATTCAGTCATTCCTTCCTTGAACTCGCAATCTGGGAAGCTTCATGCGCTAGGTCATCCTTTTAATTATTTTAACAAGGAAGTTATGATTATAGACCTGTGATTGCCGCTTGCATTTTGTTGTTATATATTATGTTTACTTGGGATTGTCTACATGGAGGAATCCTTTGACAAATCCTAAAATATTTTTTTTATCTAAATTGAAAACCAGGCTGGCCTATGAAGAGCCTAAGAAAGTACACAATTTAGCATATGCTTTTAACAGTATTAACAAGAATTGACATTCAAATAAAGTTCAAATCTTCTGTAGCAAGTCTAAGCAAAAACCTCCAAGTATATGATCAAATCCAGCCATGAATGTCGATAAAATCAGAGTTTATTGAGTCATCCACATTCTCATAAACAGGAATATTCTCATTTCTTTGTAAAATTCAATGAACTCTGATATCTTATAAGCCCTTTGGCCTTTGCCCCTTGCCCCTTGTGCACATTCAGGAAATGGGTACCCAGAAAAAAATGTCAGTCCCTTGGACCATTTTGCTCATTGCTTTTGCATTATTTCAACACTCTGCTGCATTTCCTAAACTTATAACCCCAGAGCTGCCACCTTCATTTGCTCCTAGTAGCCCTCCAGAATCCCCACCTCCATCATGGCCAAAGCCACCTCCATCTGCTGCACCACCAATTCCAGCTTATCAGCCGCCGCCAGCTGCTGCTGCTCCACCACCAATACCAGCTTATCCGCCGCCATGTCCACCTACATCTGTTCCACCAACAATGCCGTATCCTATGCCTCCATCCCCATCTTCAGTTCCTCCATCCAGGGCAGCCATCAAAGGAGGTTACTGGCCTTCATGGCTAGCTGAAAAATCCCCTGCCTCATCAATTCCTACACAATATTTCACACATTTATTCTATTCTTTTGTTCCTCTAGACTCCTCTACTTACCAACTCTCCATCAAACAAGCTGATGATCAATGGATGTCAAACTTTACAGCCACCCTCCACTCAAAAACCCCACCAGCAAAAGCCCTTCTCTCCATTGGAGGGAGCTCTTTTAGCCCTGATACCTTCTCAAGCATGGCTAGTAACCCTGATAACCGTGCAAACTTCATCAATTCCACCATTTTGATAGCGCGAAAATATAATTTCGATGGCCTTGATCTTGTCTGGGAATTTCCAAACACTCAAGAAGATATGTCAAATTTGTCATTGCTCTTGAAAGAGTGGCAGGCAGCTCTTGTATATGAGTCTGAACAATATGGCAAGCCGCGTCTTCTTTTATCATCTGCAGTTTACTTTTCCTCAAGCTTTTTCTTATCAGATAAGCCTAGAAGTTACCCTGGTGATGCTATTAAAAACTATGTTGATTTTGTGAATCCAATGTGCTTTGATTATCATGGAAGCTGGGACACTTCAGCTACTGGTGAGCATGCATTGCTGTTTGATAATACTAGCAACATCAGTACAAGCACTGGAATTTCATCCTGGAAAATGGCTGGAGTGCCACCAGAGAAGCTTGTAATGGGATTGCCACTTTATGGCAGAACCTGGAAATTGAAGGACCCTAATAAAAGTGGCATTGGTGCTGCTGCTGTTGGAGTTGGCCCTGGAACTAATGGAATTATGACATACAGTGAAATTGATGATTTCAATTCTGCTAATGGTGGTTATATTGTGTATGATAATGTTACTGTGTCAACATATTCCTATAAAGGAAGTGATTGGATTGGTTATGATGGACCGATTTCACTCGCTAACAAGATTAAGTATGCTAAATCCAATGGCCTTGGTGGGTACTTTTTGTGGGCACTTGCGTATGACAAGAACTGGACCCTCTCAAAAATAGGTATGTTTTCCATTATTCAGTGATAATGATTAATACGTGGTCTTAAATTTGAGTTGGAAAATGATATTTTGTCCGACTGGATGTCTGAACCGACAAAATCAAGTGTCCGTCCAAGCAAAATAACACCGTTTATTTGAGTTTGACCCTAAAACTTCATCAAGAAATCATTTTTAAGATCTAATAGGTCGTCTCACGTCCAAAACCAAATCAAATATAAATATTAAATTTAAGTTAGACCTAACACTTAAACTAGTAAATAAGAGTTAAAACGAAAATATTAAACACTAACAGGATTTTAATATAAAAGCTCTATCAGAATTGATTCTTGATCTCTTAAACTAGTTGGTAAGAATCGTAACCTCAATGGATGTGTGTGTGTGTTTTTTTTGACAGCTTCAAGCACATGGGATAGTCAAAGCTTTTAATTTGTTGGAAGATTTATGTTAAACATCATGAATTATCAATCCTATCTGTTGAAACCAGCTCAGCAGCTCAGCATGAATCATGCAAATCACCGAAAGCATGATTGTTACATGCTGAGCTGCATGACAGGAGGTAGAAGAGTGGCAAAGAAGCTGGTGACAACTGCCAAAAACGTGTAGCACTATAGCACACGTTTTTGGCAGTATAAAAGGAGTCCAAAATCATAGAGTTAGATATCCCATAAATCCCTAAATGTGTGAAAGTGTAGTGAGAGTGATTTGTGAGAGTTTTTTGTAAAGCTTGTATTGGAAGCTTTGTAATTCTTTTGTGGGTATATAAAAGAAGAGTTTTCTCTCAATTATCCTCTATTATTGTGTGTTTAATCACAACAAGTGGTATCAGAGCTACGGTTCCACGGAGGGATCCCGAAATTCAGAAACGAAGTTTCGGTTCGGAAAGTCGGTTCCGACAAAAGTTGTCGAAAATCGATTTTGAGCATACCATCAGACGTTTCACGGCGAGACGAGCACGGTGGTATTTTCCGGCGATCGATCGGAGGTCCAGACCGTCGTCACGCGCTAACGCGGCCTTGCAGAGGCTGTCCCACGCGCTCCCAGTCTCATCACGCGCCGCACGCGCTGTCTGAGGTAGAAGACGACGCCACGTAAGCCGCCACGTGTTGCCCAGTCAGCGCACAGTCAGCGCCACGTCAGCGCACAGTCAGCAGCCCAGACATCCGCCACGTCATCGCACAGTCAGCGCCACGTCACCGCACAGTCAGCTGCCACGTCAGCGGTGCCTGGTAAATTTCATATAGGTCCCTGAACTTTCTGGAAATTACAATTTAGCCCCTATACTTTTTGGAAATTGCATATTAGTCCCTGAATTTTTCCGTAATTGCACTTTGGCCCCTGAACTTTTGGAAATTGCACTTTGACCCCTGTAATTTCTGAAATTTGCAATTTGGTCCCTGTGTCGGATTTTGACAAACGAAGTGTCATTTCCACCATTTTCGACCATTCCGGACGCAACGGTGAGGTCCGTTTTTTGAAATTCTGCTTAGAATTTTTATGATGGAGGGGAGCAACGGAAAAATGATTTTGTTAACTAGTACAAACTATTTCACATGGAGAGGAAAGATGAAAGATCTTTTGTATGTGAAGGACTATGATGGATCGGTATTTCTGGAGCAGAAACCAGAAGGAATGACCGATGGAAAGTGGGCTAATCTTCACCAGAAAACATGCAGTACTATTCGTCAGTGGATCGACGACAGTATCGTAAACCATGTCAGTGAAGAGATAAATGCACGTGTCTTATGGAGAAAGCTGTGGAGGAGCTTTTCCGAGCAAAGACTGGAAACAACAAGCTGTACTACATCAAGAAGATGATGGGTTTGAAATACCAGGAAGGTACAGCTGTGGCGGACCACATCAACGATTTCCTCGGAACAATGAAAGAATTGTCTGGATTGGGCATAGACTTCGGTGATGAGGTAAATGGCTTAATACTTCTTAATACGTTACCTGAATCTTGGGAAACGTTCAGATCTACGGTGATCAATTCAGCCGCAGATGGGAAAGTCACTATGGAGATGGCAAAGACCAGGATCTTCGAGGAAGAAAAGAGGACGAGAATGCAGGAGTCAGCATCAGCCTCAACCTCAGAAGCTCTAGTGACAGAAAAGAACACCAGAAGGGGGAGGAGTAAAAGCCGAGGCCCAGGGAGATCAGACAAAAACCGAGGTAAATCTAAAATTAGAGATATTGAGTGCTATCACTGTAAGAAGAAAGGCCATATGAAGCGGGATTGCTACAAACTGAAGAACGAGCAGTCCAGGAGAGATGGTGACTCTAATCAAGAAAGAGTTGCTACAACCACCGAGAAAACCTCCAAAGACTTCTGCATAATGTATGAAGAAAATGTTGTGAATCTTGCCAGCCACGAGACCAGTTGGGTGATAGATAGTGGCGCATCCATACACGCCACATCTCGCAGAGACTTCTTTTCATCTTACACAACAGGGGACTACGGTGCTGTAAGGATGGGGAATGACGGACAGTCCAAAGCCGTCGGTATTGGAGACATATGCCTTGAAACAGAGAACGGGACAAGGCTAGTGTTGAAGGGAGTCAAGCACATCCCAGATATCCGGTTAAACCTGATCTCAACAGGCAAGCTGGATGATGAAGGTTTCTCGTAGCACCTTTAGTGATGGATGCTGGAAGCTCACTAAAGGGTCAATGGTCGTGGCACGAGGTAAGAAAGATTCAACTCTGTATTTGATGCATGCTAAGCTTTCAAATAGTAGCATAAATACAGTTAATAGTAATGAGGCAGCCGAGCTATGGCACAAAAAGCTGGTCACATGAGCCAAACAGGGATGGAGATACTACGCAGGCGGAATGTTCTTCCGGAATTGAAGAACTCACACTTACGGAAGTGTGAACACTGCATGGCTGGAAAGCAGAATAGAGTATCCTTCCAGAGCTCCCCGCCTCAACGGAAACCGGAGGTACTAGATCTCATACATTCAGATATATGTGGTCCGATGCAGATACGAACACTCGGAGGGTCACTGTATTTTGTGACATTTATTGATGATCATTCAAGGAAGATCTGGGCATACACCTTGAAGAGAAAAGATCAAGTGCTGGGAGTGTTCAAGGAGTTTCATGCTTTGGTGGAGAGAGAAACCGGCAAGAAACTGAAGTGCATCAGAACAGATAACGGTGGAGAATACAGAGGTCCGTTTGATCAGTACTGCAAGACGCAAGGAATCAGACATCAAACGACACCTCAGCTGAATGGCCTAGCTGAGAGGATGAACAGAACCTTGTGCGAGAGGATCAGAAGCTTGCTGTCACAAGCCAAGCTGCCGAAGACATTCTGGGGGGAGGCACTCATCACAGCAGTACATGTTTTGAACATGTCCCCAGCGGTCGCACTGAAAGGTAATGTTCCTAACCAAGCTTGGACAGGTAAAGAAGTGTCATACGAACACTTGCATGTCTTTGGGTGCAAAGCTTTTGTACACATCCTAAAGGACGAGAGATCCAAACTTGATGCAAAGACGCGACAATGTGTCTTTATTGGCTATGGTCAGGATGATTTCGGCTAAACAAACTCTATGATCCTGTGGAGAAGAAGATTGTCAGAAGCCGAGATGTTGTCTTTGTTGAAGACCAGACCATAGAAGATATCCGAAGGAGATGAAAACAATGCCCCAGCAATACAGAAATGTGAATCCAGAACCTCATACACCGGTGCCAGTACGAGTTGAAGATGAGGTTCCCAGACAGGAGGGTACAGGTGATGAAGCTCCCAGAGATGATGATCATGATCAACCACCAGTACCAGAAGCTACACCAACAGTTCCACAGAGAAGGTCTGACAGAGATAGGCGACCTTCAACCAAATACTCTGCATATGAGTATGTGCTGCTTACTGACGGGGGAGAACCCGAGAGCTACCAGGAGGCTGTGGAAACAGAGAACAGAGAAAAGTGGGAGGAAGCCATGCAAGATGAGATGAAATCTTTGCATGACAATCACACTTTTGAGTTGGTGAAATTGCCAAGAGGCAAACGGGCTTTGAAGAACAAATGGGTGTACAGAGTGAAGCAACAAGAGCATACTTCACAACCCCGGTACAAAGCCAGACTAGTCGTCAAGGGATTCAATCAGAGGAAAGGCATTGACTTCGATGAAATCTTCTCTCCAGTTGTGAAGATGTCATCCATCAGAGTGGTACTCAGCTTAGCAGCAAGCCTCGACCTAGAAGTTGAGCAGATGGATGTCAAGACCGCATTTCTTCACGGAGATCTGGAAGAAGAAATTTACATGGAGCAACCAGAAGGCTTCAGAGTCAGCGGGAAAGAGGACTATGTGTGCAGACTCAGGAAAAGCCTCTACGGTTTGAAACAGGCACCAAGACAGTGGTACGTGAAGTTTGAGTCAGTTATGGGGGAGCAGGGATACAAGAAGACCACTTCAGACCATTGTGTTTTCGTTCAGAAGTTTTCTGACGATGACTTTATCATCTTACTGCTATATGTAGATGATATGTTGATAGTTGGCAGAAATCAATCGAGGATTGATAATTTAAAGCAGCAACTGAGTAAGTCTTTTGAGATGAAAGACTTGGGGCCAGCTAAACAGATTCTTGGCATCAGGATCGGCCGTGATCGGAAAGCCAAGAAATTATACTTGTCACAGGAGGAGTACATCGAGAAGGTACTTCAGAGATTCCAGATAGACAAGGCTAAAGCGGTTAGCACTCCTCTTGCTACCCACTTTAGATTGAGTACACAACAGAGTCCCTCTACTGAGACATAGAAGGAGGAAATGAAACAGGTTCCATACACCTCAGCAGTGGGAAGTCTTATGTATGCCATGGTGTGCACGAGGCCAGACTTAGCACACGCAGTTGGATTGGTCAGCCGGTTTATGTCAAACCCAGGACGGGAACACTGGAATGCGATCAAATGGATCATGCGGTATCTACGAGGCACATCCAAGATGAGATTATGTTTTGGAAGCAGTGACAAACCAGTGTTGATGGGCTACACCGATTCAGATATGGCAGGAGATATGGATACCCGAAAGTCTACTTCGGGGTATCTGATTACTCTCTCAGGAGGAGCTGTGGCATGGCAGTCAAGGTTGCAGAGGTGTGTTGCACTTTCTACGACAGAGGCAGAATTCATTGCAGCTACAGAAGCTTGCAAGAAATTGTTGTGGATGAAGACATTCGTCCAAGAATTGGGTTTCAAGCAGGAGAAGTACATTTTGTACTGTGATAGTCAGAGTGCTATCTATCTCGGTAAAAATTCTACATTTCATTCGAGGTCAAAACATATCGATGTGAGGTATCACTGGATACGGGACGTCCTGAGCTCAAGGCTGTTAGAACTCAGGAAAATTCACACTGACGACAACGGTGCCGATATGTTCACGAAGGTCTTACCGAAGGAGAAGCTTGAAATCTGCCGTGCTATAGCCGGGATGACAAAACTCTCCACATAGTCAGAGTGGGGAGATTCAGAGAACTACGATTGGCTTGATCCCAAATCAGGGTACGTAGGCAGTCATACAGATGCAGCCAGGGGTGGATCCTTTTGAGGATCCGGATTTTTGATGATTGATGGTCGGCTCAGATTTTGGGGAAATCTTCACCGAGGGGAAGATTTGTTGAAACCAGCTCAGCATGAATCATGCAAATCACCGAAAGCATGATTGTTACATGCTGAGCTGCATGACATGAGGTAGAAGAGTGGCAAAGAAGCTGGTGACAACTGCCAAAAACGTGTAGCACTGTAGCACACGTTTTTGGCAGTATAAAAGGAGTCCAAAATCATAGAGTTAGATATCCCATAAATCCCTAAATGTGTGAAAGTGTAGTGAGAGTGATTGGTGAGAGTTTTTTTGTAAAGCTTGTATTGGAAGCTTTGTAATTCTTTTGTGGGTATATAAAAGAAGAGTTTTCTCTCAAATTATCCTCTATTATTGTGTGTTTAATCACAACACTATCGACTCTTGAGTATTTGTAAATTCCTGTTTTGGAGTTTATGCTTTTGATAGATCATTTATTTTCTCCATCATTGGAGATAAATTTGTAATAAGAAATTTTAAAATAGCAAATGGGTCACAGTCTTTTATAAAATCTTATTTGAAGAAGCTTTACAAGTTCTATCATATGTACTATGTAGCACTCTGAACACAATGTATGACTGTGATTAGTAATTGGTGGAAAAAAAAATATATATTTGGATTTGTTTATAATTTTATTGTGTAGCTCCATTTGTTTTCACACCCTTTATCATAAAATTCCACGCATGAAGAAACGAATGTTCTGCCAATGAGTGCAAAGAAGATAACAATAATTATCAAGAAAGCATGAAAACATATACATACATAGACCCGGCCGGCGGTTCGATTTAAGCGATTCCAACAGTTCCAGCGGTTCAGTAAGGATAGGAACACTAACCGAATCGGTTAGATTCCGATTCGAACTGGTCCGGTTCCAACCGGTTCGGTTCGGATTCCGAATTGGAACCTTACCCAGGACATAAGTCAATTTCTAACCAAAATAACTTTATGCCAACGAAGGCTTATATAAATTAAGAGCCAGTTTTGTATGCTAAATAAGCCTCTTTACGGGAACAAAACTCGTTACGATACTATAAATGGAGCTCATCATTCAAAACCAGCTTGTAAAAAAGAGTGTCCAAAGATTTAAAAAAAAAAACTATCAGCTAATCTCATACTTAACTACTGTATGATAAAAGAACAACAATTTTACCACATTTTGTAACCTCGACACTCACAAAACTAGTCTTAGTCGAACACTATAATATCAGCACCACCCCTTGCTGAGAGACATATGGGTTGAATTCATCCTTAAAAATCAGCTTGTAAGAAATAAGTGTATAATGATTAATAAATCACCTGTAAATCTAGTATTTAGTCAATGTAGGACAAATATATCACAATATTCCACCCAAAAAATGGACTCAGACCCTTTTTTTTAAAAATCGTTTGAAACCTCCTCCGTCAAATTCCGGGCTGATGATGTAATTATTTTATAAACTTATGTAATTATTTTTGTAAATTTCCAAAAAATAAAAAAATTTTACTTGGTAAACAAAGATATAATGAAGTAGATGCCCAACCAAACCAACAACTCCCTGTAAAACAATATCCGCACCAAGAGTTCACCAAATTTGCCTTGTCAAACTCAAAACAACAGGTTTTGCAGCCATTTCTTCCTCAATGGACAGTGTAGCGGTTTAAGCTTGAGACCTTTAAATAAAGTCTTGAGTTTAAATTCTGAATATTATTATTATAAGAGTTTGAGATAATATCAAATTACTAACGCGTCAATCTATACCGAAATCTAATGATCAATGCATAAATTACATGAGATTTTCCCAATATTTAAAAAAATATGATGGCAAATGGCAATACTTGTAATTCAACAGAACTTACAAGGTCAATTGATTTGTATTCAATCAAGGATTATTATTTTATCATAAATTTTAAATGGATATAAAGCGACAGTCTCACTCACACATCTGCCACCATTAAAAGCCTAGCTGTGAGCCTGCCCCCTTGTATAAAATTTCTCTCTTTAAAATTTAAATGCACATATCAAATTAGCTTTAATGGAGTTTTCAGGAATTTTGATTGTGACTGAAGAAAAAAAATGTACCCTTTTGCTTTTTCATTCAATGCAACAAAACTCTCTCTTCCATTTCTTCGTCTAAACTCTTGAGGAAAGATTTGGATTTGGCCATTGCAACAACAGTAACAGGGTACGAACAAAGTTTTAACAATTTTTTTTTTAATTTTCTCTTTTTTACTTCCATAAATGTTAAAAGTAACAGATATAGCTTAATATAGAACATTAAAAGCAGCTACCAAATCATAATGCATTTATGTTTTAAACCATTTTTGTACACTGTCAAAGTTTTTATTTTTTTCAATTTCTTGGTAATATAATAAATACAGGATGATGAATTTGATCAGAGAGGTTAGCTTCAATCATGGCCGTCTGATGGGGAACAGAGATTCCTGATTCAAGAACCCTTATCTTGGTTAAGGAGCTGCACTACTTTCTCTTCAGGTACCGTACCATTCTATCTCTCTCTCTCTCTCTCTCTCTCGAATTCTTATTTTCCTGGAAAATGAAAAGAGAAAATCAATTTATCTTTTCTAACTTTTTCTCTGACTTTCTTTCTTCTGAGTTCTGACATTCTGTCTCTTGCTGTTTTCTCGAGCCTGTATTATTTCCCAAAATACAGAAGACTATCTATCTAATGCTTGGCTCCATTTCCTCCAATTATAAACCCTACCTCATCATCAACGTACATCTGGCTCATCATCATCTATCACAGTATCATCCATTTTACAAACAATATGATATTATTTTTCATTTAATAAAGTTGAGACCATTTAGTCAAAATTAAAGTAAAGATAAGTTGATATGAATGGAATGACTGTTTAAGCTTTCGAGTAACAAATGAGGGTAAGGCAGAGTTGGTCGGTTGATATAAAATCTTGAATCCATATGGATTCAGATTATCATTTGATTAAGATTTATGATGAAAAAATTATATATATATATATATATATATATATATATATATATATATAATATATATATATATATATATATATATATATATATATCGGGTTAAAGAGAAAATTTATCATGCAATAGAGTTATCATGTCATTCATGTAACAAGTCCATTATCCATTGACACGCGTGCTAAAAAATTAAAAAAACACCTAAAAAATATATATTAAATTATACATGTCATTTTCTAATTTATTGATAGTACACGTTACCCATACTTTCATTTTATCAAAGAATTACTCCGGGCTAAGATGGATAGGCAATATCTGGTGCCATTTAGGAGAAAATCTTTGGTACCACGTCATCCATGTAACAAGCCAATCATCATTTGCCACGCGTGCTAAAAAGTCAAAAAACAATTAAAAAATAGGAAGAAATTAACATGTTATTTTTTAATTGGTTGGTGGTACCACGTCATCCATACCATTGTTGCACCAAAGATTTACTCGCCCTTTCGACCATCTAGGTGAAATGACCAAAAACCCGCATGGGACCATAAATGGGACCTACTTGTCCCTATTAAAGTCACCTATTATTTAAGTGGTTGCAATGTTTGACCTTGATCTAAATCCCCCGTTTATATTGAGCAAAAAGTTTTGATTATTTAACCGAAGGCTTAATATAAAAATGAGAAATGCTAAGTATTTATTTAAAGAAAATTTTCATGAGAAAAATGAAAAATTAATTAATATTTTAATAATATTTTATATTTTTCATAAAAATAATATGAAATTTTTTCAAAAAATAGATTCTTAATGAGTGTTTTTATGATATTCTTTAACATGATTTTATAAAGATTAATATATGTAGGATTAATTATGAAATCACTTTTTAATTTAATGTTAGATATATTCTTATCTCATTATTAGAAGTCGATGATTACGAGTTTCTGTGTAAGTTTTTATGAGCTTTATTTTCTATTTCTTTAGAAGTTAGGTTTTCAAGTTGGGAGGCAAGTTCGATAGAGTAGTGTATTATAAGGTAAATTTTTTTCTTCATTGGTAGTAGATTTTCGAGCTCGGAAGCAAGTCCCAATGGTGTGTTATGTGGGTAGATTTTCTTCACATTTGAGAGTAGATTTATGAGTTAGGAAGCACGTCGTTCGGATGTTGCACCCTCCAATATCTTATATTAGAGTGTGTTATAATTCTTCTTCGCCTCTAAGGGTTGTGATTTGATGAGAAATGGTTTAACATTTGATTATCAGGTATTGAGTTTGAGTCTAGAGAGTGTATTTCTTTGTAAAAGCATGAGATATGCGGGAGTTTTATATGCTCCACTTAAACCTGAGACGGGTGGTTTGACGATGAAATTTATAATATTTTCAAAAAAATGTTACAATTTGTTGGTGGTGGTTTTTCACCTTGATCAAAACTTGTTAGAGACGAAGTGAGTTATCATGTTAACTTGACCTAATGAAGGAATATTGGATTTTGGGTTATTAGAGGATTTGTGGAAACCGACCTGATGGGTCCTTATTAGCAGAGCCTAATAAGAAGAAAGCAATTGATGATACCGACCCCGACCTGGTGAAAGAGTTAGATAGATCTTTGAGGAGTATCATCCACCTCAGGAACCATACCCGAGGATGGTATCACGGGCTGACCTGTATTTACGTTATATGACATATGTCCCAAGTGAATAGATGAACTTCTAGAGGTATTGGTCATATGATGTATACCTTATCTATAAGTTTGAGCTTCTAGAAGGCTAATGATGACAAAAGTTGATCAACGATTCTCATTGGAGGAAGACTCTGCCAGCTATTCATAGGACGAAACAATAACATAGCAGTTGAATCATAGGTCGTCGTATCAACAAAGTGTGTAGTGGTGGTTAAAATGTTGCAATGATGAGTTCTGCTAACAGGAGTGGTCGAACCCAATTTCAGTATAACTGTTTGTTGAATGGTCGGGGAAAACAGCATGGGGGCAATGATGGTCTGGTGACGATGATTGACATCATGAATTGGTAGAATAATTGATTTGGAAGCCTACATAAAGGGGTTGAAATCTAAAAATTCAAAGATTAGCAAATTTTATATCTCACAACTCTAGAGAAATTGAGAGTTGAAAGGTTAAGGATAGAGGGAGAAAGCATGTCAGCACCCGACCACATGAGAGATTTATACCGTGCTTGTTGTAAGACCCAGAGAGTTTATTTTAGTATTCTTATATTCCCACCGACCCGAGCAAGAAATAAAATACATTTCTTTTCTCCAGTGGACGTAGGTTGATGTCATTCTCCACCGCACTACGTAAATTCTTGTATTTGTGTGTTTTATTGTCTCATTACTAAATTTGTTTTTGATTTCCTACTAACAAAACGAATTCACTGTTAAGATAGGTTTATTCGAGAGGTTAATTTATCATATTACCATTCGAACGAAAAATAATCGTCCTAACATAATTCTTCAAATAAATTTCCTTATTTAGTTGTTTAATTAGGCTTTCCTACCATCTATAAACTAGTCTTAGGCCAAGAAGTTGTACTAAATATTTAATATTGAGTTGTATTAAATATTTTATAACTTTTTATCATATATATTTTAATAAAAATACACCATTAAAATTTAATTATATATGAATTATTATAATTTATAAAGAATATTAAAAAAAAATGAATGGGAAATGGATCCCAACTAATTAGAGAAAACAAAAGAGAGAGGGCAATGATGTAATTTTGAGAAATTATAGAGGATAAAGCAAAGAAAGAGAGAAACAAAGAAAAGGACAGAGATTGCTTGCTTGCTCTAAGTCAAGCTTTTTAATGAAAATCTTAGGCTTCTGATTTCTGAAGCAAAGTAAATAAGCTGCAGCTGCTACAACAAATAGAAAGAGAAACTGTCGTTGCCATACCCCATGCTCAAATCGTACACTAATTTCATATCATGTACATTTTTTTTTTTATTTATTTATTTATATATATATACACACACACAGGGCAAACCTTGATTTCAATTTCATGTTTTTGTTTCCATTCTTTTCTTTGATTCTGCTTTTTTTTTTTCTTTTGTTCTGTGTAGTACCAACAAATCCCATTGTTTTAAAAAAAAAAATCTTCTATGATTCATGATCAGTTTCTTTGACCATAATGTAACACTACCCAGAAGATAATTTCTTTTTTTGAAAAGGCCTCAAACTTTCTCTCATTTCATCTGTTTTTTGTGTGACAATGCTAGGGTTTCTTTGGTGGCAGCTCCGGAAGATGGTGAGATTTACAGCAGCTGCTCCTGCTACAAATGAAGCAAATGCAATGGGGGTTCTGATACGGAAATTTCTGAAGCAAATGGGATATTTGGGCTTTTTTGAAAACTGGGTTTGTTTTACTAGAAAGTTTCAATTTTCAAGTTCAATCTCTGCAACAAGATGCTTCTTATGCTTTCAGTGATAGTCTTAGTGGCGGCAATGGCAATGGTGACTGGTGATATTGGCTGGAAGGCTCAATCTCTTATTGTTATGATATAATTATATTTTTAATTTTTAGTTTTTTTTTTCCCTTAAATTTTTGTTGATAAAAGAAGGATTAATGGGGGGTTATGCAAATGTTCATCAGCAAACCACAGGTTAGCCTGTTTTAGTTAATTTATTTTCTAATGACAACACTTTAATCTCTTTATCTTTTGATCTTTCTTTTGTGCCTTTCTGTTTCTTCCAGTAATCTTTAATCACATTTTCTTCAGAAAGTGATGCTGAAGAAGAAGGAAGATTTTAAAAAAATAAGTAAATGCTTTGAAACTGGGTTAATTTTCCTTTAAAAAAAAATAAATCTGCAGACTTCAATGCAGTCACCACTGTTCTATTCTCAGTCATCAATTCAAAATCACTGTCAGATACCTTGCTTCTGTCAATTTAATTCAATTTAATTCATTGAATGTTCTTGGGAAATGTGAAGTTTTTGACAGTTCATGCTCAAAAACCTGCAGTATGTGTTATGTCAGGTTTTATTTGTATGTTATTGTCATTAAGATAAAATTTAATAATATAAATAATTTATCATTTATATATTTTCTGTAAAAAAAAATAGATTCATATCTAATTTAGGTACAAATGATAGGCCAAATCGATGAATATAAATTTATAACTAAAAGTGGAAGTAACATAATACTAAAATTGAACCTAAAATTTTTATATCAATCTATTAGAATGTTTAGATGTCTTGAAAAGCACTTTAAAGCTCTAATTCACCTCGGAAAGCACTATTATCACTTCCCGTATCTACTCATTTAACTCGCAACAGATCTTTTATAAACGGGAAAAAATTATTCGGATAAAAATAACTTGAAAACATGAAAAATTCACACAAATGTTGGATTGCTACCGTTAAAAAAAAACCACAAAAATTGTATTCGTGTTTTAATAACAATGTACGTTACCAATAACCAGTTCAACATGAAATTAAGTCCTTTGCTTTTAGAGTTTCATGTAAATGTCATTTCAATTTTATTGTGCTTTGCAATTTAGGCTTTGTTTCCTTGCTTTCAAGCTGAAAATGAAACTGGGTTTTGCAATTTGTTTTGTTTTGAGCTTCTATTGAAACTTGGTGTCTTTGTGTGGGAACATTGAATATGATGGCAAATTTTGATGGACATTGCCATTGGTGGGGTTTTTTTTTTTCAAAGATGACAAAAAAGAAAAGAAAATTTGTGGGATATAAACATTTGGATATGATTCATAAATCAGAATTTGATTAATTTTGAATCTGACCCGTGTTATTTTTGATATGGATCCAAACTTACTTAAAATATTTCTAATTAGTTAGAGAAAATCTTATTTATAAGTACGCGCTTAAGTTTTTACTCCCACCTGCCTTTAATGTTTGTAACAAGTCATAAATATCAAGTTTGGCTACTTCTCCACATCACAAGATTCAGAAGAGATGTCACTTAACACATGTAGCATTTATGACAATCATTTATGGAAACAAGAATCAAAAATGAATGTGAAGAGAGGTCATGTTAACATGGCCACCGTTCTGGTTCGGAATAGGAATCGAATTGGTTGAAATCGAATTGTTCCGGTTTCAACGAATCGGAATCGGAATTGAAATCGAAAATTTTCGGTTATGTTAAGGTTCATCCCTGATCGAATCGAAAAGAACTGCTGAATCGGACGGTTCCAGCTGTTCTATAATGAAACCGTTTAAATTTTTTTTTTTTTTAAAAGTCATTATTAACAAACCGGAACCAGAAATCGATTAATTATCCGATTCGATTCCGATTTCACACTTATGAAACCGGCCGGTTCAAACCGGTGGCCACCTCTAATTTATGGTCATAATTTAAAATGTGAAGTTTTTGTGGGTGTCATGATTTAGAGTGAAGTGAGAAGTTGAAGAAGGTGGCATGTCCATTTCAACTGTAATTCCAGAAATAAGCATTGCTTACATCTTCAGAAGTTTCAAGTGTCTCTATCTTGTTGTTGACTTGGCCTTTGCCTTTAAATCATTTATTAGAGTTGTTGTAATATTTTGCTTTTGTTGTTCCCTAAAATCCCAGTAAATGAAAATTTTACATTACATTTACACCTGATGTTATTTATGGATTTAGAGTTATGTTCTAGTGTTCCATGCATTTAATGTAATGATTTTGATGGCTGTGAGGACGTGACAATTTTTTTTTAATGTATTTTTAAAGGGCACATTTATTTGAATTCAAACATGTTATTTTTTATCATTAAACATGAAATTTAAATAATTAAATATGTAAATTCTATTGTTAAACATGAAATTTTTGAAAACATAAAATTAATTTCATTTTTATTGGTAAAATTTATATGTTTAATGATTTAAGTTACATATTCAACGAGATACTTGATACCCTTGGATACCATGGTAATTGCCATTTTTAAAACTTGATTGTATGAATAATTTAATATTCTCGAAATAGCGATTTTCTCAAAATTGTTTTTCTTATATATTTTTTAAGTAAGTTTGGTATATAATCACAAAATTCCAAGTATTTTTAATTATATACCAAAATTTTAATTACATTTAAGTTTTGAAAGTTGACTTAGTTGACTTAATCTTGGAAGTCTTCAGAAATTGCTGAGTATTTCCATCTCCACCACCATTTCACCTCCTCCACCGAAAATTTCATCTTTCCATTTGTTCGAGTTTGAATAATAACTATTAAAAAAAATGATAAATAAGAGTACTTTCGAAAATAAATTAATTAATTAAGAAGTAGAAGCCAATGAGATAAATTGAGAAGATCAAATATCACTCGTGTAAATATTGTAGATTATTTAGTATAACAACATTTCAAGTCCCAATGGGCGTAGTTTGATGGTGTAGGGTTCGGAATCTCATCTTGAAGTATTGGATTCGAGTCCAGATAGTGCGTTCCTTATAAGAGTTTGAGACAGTCGGAGATTTTACCTGCTCCGCTTAAACACGGAATGGGTAATTTGGTGGTGGGATTTCCAACGATTTCAAAAAAAAAAAAAACAAACAAACAACCGCATTTCAAGCAATGGTTTCATAGCCTAATGGAGAAAGGAATCAGAAAAGTAATAGAAGTTCCGGAGACTACAAGTGTACAGAAACTACAAATGAACACAACTCAATGATGAAACTAATGAACTCCTTGTAATGCTTATCAATCCCATGAAGAAATCGCGAACACATGCACATCAATGTATGTATTTTGTTCAGAAGGAATGAACAGAAGAATCAGAGTCATCGTTGTCTTCAATATACCGTTTCAAGATAAAAGGAGGGATTTTTCAAGTACTAGAACAGGTACTTGTAGAATTATGCATGCTAACTGCTTGGAGGGCTCAAAATGGCACCGGGTTTTCAGCCTAGTCCCCCCAGTCATCTAATGGAGTATAACATCCAGGTGCTGGCTTAATTGCAACAAAGACGATAGAATTTTGGAAGACCGCAAAGGACATCATTGACAGCGAAGAGTTTCTAGCAGAGCATCAATACCAACTCTAGGATATCATCTAAGAACACCACCCCCTTTCTGGCCAACAAAATAATGCATTTCTTTTCATATATATATATATATATATATATGAAGGAAAAATAAAGAACCAAATGAGAAAAATTTGGGCATCATGTGAGAAATCACCAAACTTTTCAAATCAATCATATCAATCACCGAGTCCCTTGAGTCTAACAAGCTTCTATACAAGCTCACCATCGGTTTGCAGGAAAATTAAGGGAAGAGAAGAGGCAAAATAGTGTAGGAAGTTTACCAATCAAGACACTGAATGCACAGTGACTAAAAATTCCATTGCCGTTATTTCAGAATTATGACCACACATGAGACCAATGAAAAGGAAATTACAATCTACAATGTAGCGACAACTTTAGCAAACGATCAAGATAAAACATATGCAAACTCATAAAACATAGTGAGTTTTCTCTATAAATTTTAAGGTTATTCATGACATTGTCTGCAGGTAACAAATAAGTATCCACATTCCACAGAACCAATTACACAATAAAACTCTTATCAATTACAGCAGAAAGCTTGTTCCAAATAGTTCTACGACATCCAACCCATTACTTAAAACCACCTTAACTAATAATGCATCACAAGATCATAGTGGCACATGATTGATCAATACTTATTATTCCAATGCATGACAAACAAACCAATAATTCTAATAAAAACAACACAAAACAACCAGTATCAGTACCATCATTGCTTGACATTCTCCAAGTACCACTTATAGGTATCCGCAAGACCATCTTTAAGCTCAATCTTCGCCCTCCACCCCAACCCGGCAAGCTTAGAACTATCCATCAGCTTTCTCGGCGTCCCATCTGGCTTCGATGAGTCCCAAACAAGCTCTCCTTCAAACCCCACCACTTCCTTCACCAACTCCGCCAACTCTTTAATACTCACTTCCTTCCCACTCCCAACATTCAAATGTTCGAGTCCATCATACTTGTCCATCATAAAAACCACAGCATCCGCCAAATCATCTACGTGTAAAAACTCCCTCAACGGACTCCCTGTCCCCCACACCACCACTTCCTTAGCTCCCTTCACTTTGGCCTCATGAAATCTCCGCATCAAAGCGGGTAATACGTGGGAATTTTCGGGGTGAAAATTATCATTCGGGCCATATAAATTTGTGGGCATCCCCGAAATTGCATCAAAATTGTACTGAATTCGATAAGCTTGGCACATTTTAATCCCGGCTATTTTGGCAATAGCGTACCATTCATTCGTCGGCTCTAAGGGGCCCGTCAATAGGGCGGTTTCGGGGATCGGCTGCGGGGCGAATTTGGGGTAAATGCAAGAGGATCCTAAAAAGAGGAGCTTTTTGACGCCGTAACGGAAGGCGGAGTCGATGACGTTGGTTTGGATCTGGAGGTTGATGGAGATGAATTCGGCGGGGTAAGTGTTGTTGGCGTGGATGCCGCCGACTTTTGCGGCGGCGACGATGACGTAGTTAGGTTTTTCGGCGGCGAAGAATGATTCGACGTCTGATTGGCGGGTAAGATCGAGATCGGCGTGAGTGCGGAGGAGGAGATTGGTGAAGCCGAGGGAGATGAGCTTGCTAACGATAGCAGAGCCGACTAGGCCGCGGTGGCCGGCGACGAAGATCTTGGCAGATTTGTCGGACATGAAGGAGAATGAGTCTATTGAGAGAAAATGGAGTTATGATATTGAGATATGAAAGAAAAAAATATATTTGTTTGAATAAAAAGGAATTCTCGGGAAACAAACAGAAAGTGAGAGAGAAAATGATACCTTTGTTGTTTGAGTCTCCCATGACTGCGAATGAGAGTGAATCTGGATCGGCTGTGAAGTGTGTGTGAGAGTTTGCTTACGGAGACGATTGTTTGTGGTTATATTGTTGATTAGATGGGAGCTTTTACAGTTGAGATATAAAATGGTGCTGGAATTTTATTTATTTATTTATTTATTTTTGATAATTAGGATGTTTTGATCCATTTACGCGTATTTCAATTAATCTTTGAAATCTGCATATAGAGATAGGGTGGCAAATTGACTGAACCGAACCAAAATATTGATTTGGTTCGATTTTTTTATTTATGTTTGAGTTAAACCGATCGGTTCGGTTCGAATCGTGAATCAGACCTGTGAACCGATTGGTTTGTCAAATCGTGAACCGAACCGATCGGTTCGGATGTTAATTCTTCTAAAAAGGGGTTCGGTTTGGTTTTGAACCGAACACCGAACTCAAATATTAAAACCGAACTGAATCGACCTTTGCCCACCCTATAGAGGTGGCAAAGCGAAAATGAATCGAATCAAAATGTGATGAATTTGTATTCAATTCGTTTACTAAACGAATCTTAATATCAAGATTCGTATTCGATTTGTTTAGTAAACGAATCGAATACGAAAATTCGTTTAATCATGATATTATTTAATGACATAAATTATCATAATTTATTTACATTATTTCTTCATAAATATATACATACAAAATATATAATTAATATATTTATTAAAAATGACTCACCAGATGTCGAAAATATATATATATATATATATATATATAATATATATAATATATATATATATATATATTGATATGGTAATTAGTCATAACTTCTCGAATCTTAATTGAAAAATAACAAAAACTAATAAAAGAAAATAATAAAACGAGTTACAAAAGAATCAATGAGCTTAAATTCGTATTGAATTGATCCATTTATTAAACGAATCTATGTTTTCAAACTCGTATTCGCTTTAAAACGAATCGAACCGAACGAATAAATGAATTCCTTAGTGGGATCCGAACCTTCAACTTGGAAGAGAAACAACCGTTTAAGCCAAAGACCTTTACCATTGAGGCAACCCATTGAGATTGTGTTGGACTTGCTATACATACAACTATAACATGTGTGGAGATATTAATTTATATATCGGGACGAAAAATCATTATATCATATCTCTTTAATTTGGATTATGTTTGTTGATGGTGTTTTCAGGCGCTACAGCATTTAAGACAGCACGACAAGGACAAAAGGGTAAATTCGCTGTCTGGTTGAGATCATGAGGCCGACCCGACCAGTTCATGTGAAGACCGACCACTTTGGTTCATATAACCGAGCACTATAGATGTCGGCAGGAACGCTCTCAGCACAAAAGATTGTCATGGCCGACCTCATTAAAACCGACCAGACAACCGACCGTGTTCAAAACAACAGCACCGCATTCTTATGGATAAGATAAGGAAGATATCCTACTCTCGCAAGGAGAAGGAGTCAGAATCCAAAAGGGAATACTGAAGAAGAAGGCAGTACCGGATCAGGAAACCCTACAAGAAGAGAAGATTGGGTTCAAATAGGATTTCTTATACGAATAGGAATCTGATCTCTGTATTATTATAAATAGAAGGGTAGAGCATGTGTAAAGGGACATCTGAAAATCATC
The DNA here is from genome assembly GCA_019454045.1 of Zanthoxylum bungeanum. Taxonomy (NCBI): domain Eukaryota; kingdom Viridiplantae; phylum Streptophyta; class Magnoliopsida; order Sapindales; family Rutaceae; genus Zanthoxylum; species Zanthoxylum bungeanum. The sequence continues at coordinate 164,482 of SKCR01030593.1, forward strand.
ACAAGAGTGAGAGATTAGAATCATAGAGCTCTAATTTGTAAAAGCAAAGAAGAGACCCGAGGAGTGTATTTGAGTAATAAAAAGCACCATCCTATTCTTGCCCGTGGACGTAGGTCGGATCCCAAAATCCACCGAACCACGTTAAAACACCTTGTCTGATTGGCGTATTTTCTTGTTTTCCGCTAAATTTGCCTTTGGTCCCCCATAACCAAACAAATTCACAGTTGGAGGAGGATTTCCTCGGGAGTGATATTTCAATATTACCCTGAGACCAAAATCCACCGTCAACAGTTGGCGCCGTCTGTGGGGACCATCACAAAAAGCAGTTCACGTGATAAGACAAATGGCGGAGGATGGAAATCACCAATCAGGAGGTCCGGCAATGGACTGGATGAAAAAAATGGAAGATGGCATGAGGTCTATGATGGATCGACTAGAAAGAATGGAAGGAGCAAACAACGAGAAAACGGAAACCGAGACCGGACAGAGGAGGGAAAGAGGGAAAAAAGTAGTAGATGTAAGCGAAGACGAGGGACCCAGAAAGAGAGGCCCCTATGGGATAAGATCTGCGGTGGTAGGAAGATCAGAAGACACCTGGGAAAAAGAAGAGGAAGAACAATCACCCGACCCCTCCTCCGACAGTTTTTACAACTCCAAGAGGGAGGATAGAAAGTATAACGAAGACGTACAGGAGACCTCTGAGTTTGAAGAACGCCACGCCCGGGGCGACAGGCGAACAGAAGAACACAGAAGGCGGCACGGGGGCACAACCCGTGAAATAAAATCTTGGTTGAGAAAAGAGATGACCAGATGGGGAGAAAGCCTCAAGATCGGGGCAGGAGACACCCGAGGCGAGGAAGAGGGGTCTCCCCTTACGGAAGAAATAAAGGCAGCACAGTTTCCGAAGCGATTTAACATGCCGACCATGGCACCATACAAAGGCCACTCCGACCCAAAATCCCACGTTGAAAACTTTGTCCTCCTGATGGAAGTACAGGGGGTAACGGGCGACGCCATATGCAAAGTATTTCCCTTAACTTTAGGGGGACCTGCCATCCTATGGTATAGAAGTCTGGCCCCGAGGAGCATTCAGAGCTTCTCCCAACTTAAGAAGTCGTTCATCCGGCATTTCAAAGGAGCCTGCACCCCTAAAAAAACAATAGGAGAACTAAGGCTCATGAAACAAGGAGACGACGAAACACTGAAGAGCTTCATTGAAAGGTATCACAACACTGTACTCGAGGTCGGAGGGTACGAATCCCAAGAAGCCCTGGAAAGTCTGAAAGGGGCCCTAAGAGTCGGGAAACTATGGACCCACCTGAGGATCCATGAGACACCAGACTACGCTACCGCACTGGAGATAGCCAGGAAGTACGTCCTACTAGAGAGCGAGGAAAAAGTATCCCGGAGGGGGACAACCGCCAGAGAAAGGGTGACTAGGAGGGAAGACCACCGGCGACCGGAAAGAGAATTCCGGAAGTTCACTCCAAGACCCAAAGAGTTCAAGCCGATGACACAAAAGGATCAAAGAAAGGGGCCCACAACTCAAGTAAACCATGTGGTCCGAGAGGAAGCGTATATTCCCCTAAGCAAGCCGCCAGGGGAAATCATCATGGAGATACGGGAGAAAGGCCTCTTAATAGAGCCCGACCTCAGGAGGTTTCCCCCAGACAGAAAAAACAAAAGATCCTACTGCCTGCACCACAATTTAAAAGGGCACACAACCGATGAATGCAAGGACCTGCGAGAACAAATGGAGGACCTGGCCCGGAACGGGTACCTGAACAATTACATCGACCACAATATCATGGCCGCCAGACAAAGGGCAAGGAATCGAGAGTGAACGTCATCGCAGGAGGGGCAACGCTGGCCGGGGACTCTAACCGGTCGAGGAAGAATTACAGCCGGGCACGGGGGACAGAGGTGCTGAAAACAGAAAAAAATCCCAAACCCACGAGGAAGTCGGTCGACACCCATTATGTTCACCGATGAAGACGCTCAGGGGGTAAGTTTCCCCCATGACGACGCACTAATAATCAAAGCAACAATCGGTGGCACAGAAGTGGACAGAATCTTGGTGGACCCCGGGAGCGCAGTAGACATAATTTCCAAAGAAACTTTGGATAGCCTGGGGGTAGAATGCACAGCTCTAACCAAAGACATCACCCCCTGTACGGTTTCGGGGGATCAACGGTCGTCCCGCTGGGAAGGATTCAACTAGCAGTGACCATCGGAACCGCCCCCAAAACCCGAACAATCATGATAAACTTCATTGTAGTAGACTGCATGAACAGTTATCAAGTCATTGTCGGCCGCCCCTTCATGATGAGAACCAAGGCCGCAATGTCCTGTTATTACTTGAAATTGAAGTTCCCCACGCAGGAAGGGATCGGATCATATGCGGAAGCCAGAAGATAGCCCGCAGCTGTTTTGCCACTTACTCGCGAGAGACCCTTGCGTGGAAAGAGGCACCAAGAAGAGACAGAGAGACGAGGACGACGAGAACACAAGGAAAGACCCTGCTCCTCGGCCCGATAAAGCTGCACGGCTCGGAGCAGCCGAAGAATTAGAAGAAATAAAGCTATTCGGGCCAAAGAAAAACATAAAAATAGGGGGAAGTCTAGACGAGGCCCTAAGAAAAGACTTGTTGGAATGTCTACAAGTTACCCCGATGTTTTTGCATGGGAACACGATGACATGCCCGGAATCGACCCAAAATTCATAAGCCATCGCTTAGCCGTGAACCCGTTACACAAACCAGTAAAGCAAAAAGGAGAATATTCAACCAGGAGCGGAGCGGAGCAGTAGCAACCGAGGTGGAAAAATTGCTGAAGGCCGGTTTCATCCGGGAAGTAAAATACCCAGAATGGGTGTCCAACGTAGTATTGGTGAAAAAATCCAACGGAAAGTGGAGAATGTGCGTAGATTTCACCGACCTCAACAAAGCATGTCCAAAAGACAGCTTTCCCCTCCCAATATAGACCAACTGGTAGACACAACAGCCTGCCAAGGGCTGCTAAGCTTCATGGACGCTTTCTCGGGATACAATCAAGTTAAGATGCACCCTGCGGACGAGGAGAAGACCACCTTTATCACTGACCAAGGGCTGTACTGTTATAAAGTGATGCCTTTCGGATTAAAGAATGCAGGGGCGACTTTCCAGAGACTGGTGAACAAAATCTTCAAACCGCTCATCGGCACAACCATGCTGGTATATGTCGACGACATGATAACAATGTCCGGAGAACCAAGAGACCATGTGGCCGACCTGAAGAAAACTTTCGAACTCTTGAGGAAACACAGTTTAAAACTCAATCCAGAGAAGTGTGCATTCGGGGTAGCCTCAGGAAAATTTCTGGGCTACATGGTGAGTTCACGGGGTATTGAAGCAAACCCGCAAAAGATACAAGCCGTGCTAGACCTGAAATCACCCCGGACAGTTAAGGAAGTACAAGCCTCACAGGAAGAATCGCCGCACTCAACCGATTCATCTCACGAGCAACCGACAAGTGCCATCCTTTCTTCAAAGTCATCAAAAAAGCTCAAAAAGGGGTCGACTGGACACCTGAGTGTGAAGAGGCCTTCCAGCACCTGAAACAATACTTGGCACAACCCCCTCTCTTAGCCAACCCCTCCCAGGGGAGACACTATATCTATACCTGGCCGTCTCAAAGCACGCAGTAAGCTCGGCACTGGTACAAGAGACCGACCATGTCCAGAAACCGGTTTACTACGTCAGTAAAGCCCTACTGGACGCAGAAACTCGATACCCCACGCACGAACTCATTGCCATATCCCTGGTCACTGCGGCACGGAAGTTACGACCCTACTTTCAGGCCCATCCTATCAAGGTATACACGGATTATCCCATGAGACAAATCTTGCAAAAACCAGAGGCCTCAGGGAGACTAATGAAGTGGTCGGTAGAAATAAGCGAGCACGACATCTCCTACCTCCCGAGAACAGCAATAAAAGGGCAGGCCTTAGCAGACTTCATAGCAGAGCTCACGGAACCACAGGTCCTGGCCGTGGAAGAAGACAGGTGGGAGATGTCTGTGGACGGATCCGCAAGTTCACACGGCTACGGAGTAGGGGTAGCACTAAAAAGGGAAAAAGGAGAAGAGATACTGCTCGCCCTCAAATTCGCCTTCAAAAACTACGAACAATGAAGCAGAGTACGAGGCAATACTGGCCGGGCTAAGGCTATGTACGGTAGTAGGGGTCCACAACGTAGTAATCAGGAGTGATTCTCAGCTAGCAATACAACAGCTGAAAGGGGACTTTCAAGCCAGGGAACCGGCCATGGTAGCTTACCTAGCCGAAGTGAAGAAGTGGGTGGAGAAAGTGGGAAACGTACTTTTCGAACAGGTCGGACGAGAAGATAACTGCGAAGCAGATTCCCTAGCCCGACTCGCCTCTTCAATGAAGACAGAAAACCCCAGGGTAATCCCTCTTATATACCTCCGGGAAAGAAGCATAGGAGGGACAGAGGTGGATGTACTAGAAGAAGAAGGCGAAGATTCATGGATGCAGCCAATTAGGAGATATCTGGAAACAGGAGAAACCCCTAAAGATAAAAAGGAGGCCATGAAGCTGAAGTTCAAGAGCACCAAGTTCTCCCTGATTGAAGGAGTACTCTACCGGAGAGGATACACCGTACCCCTCCTAAGATGCTTAGCACCAGAAGAAGCAGACTACGTGCTCAGGGAGATTCACGCAGGCATCTGCGGAAGCCACGCCGGGGGAAGATCAATCGCCTTCAAAGCCTTGAGGCAAGGGTTTTACTGGCCAACCATGCACCAAGATGGCGTGAGGATAGCACGGAAATGCGAAGGTTGCCAGAAAAACGCCAACCTCTACCATCAGCCGGCAGAGCAGCTGACCACCATATCCAGCCCCTGGCCCTTCGCACAATGGGGGCTAGACATCATAGGGCCGATGCCGAAAGGGCGAGGTCAGGCAAAATACGCAATCGTGGCCATAGACTACTTTACCAAATGGGTAGAGGCAGAGCCCTTATCCACCATCTCAGAAAAGAAGGCCACAGAATTCCTGAAAAGAAATATAATCTGTCGGTTCGGAATCCCCCAAGCAATCATCACCGACAACGGGAAGCAATTCGACAGCAGGGGATTCAGGAAACTTTGTGAAGACCTCCAGATAACTTTGAAATTCTCCTCGCCAGCCCATCCCAAGTCAAACGGGCAGGTTGAAGCCACCAACAAAACCATCAAGTCAAACCTAAAAGCTCGACTCGGATCAAGCAAGAGCCTGTGGGTCGAGGAACTACCAGAAGTATTGTGGGCACACCGAACGACCTTCAAAGATTCAACCGGAGAGACACCCTTCTCCCTATCATACGGATGTGAGGCCGTCATCCCAGCAGAGATCGGAATATCAACCCACAGGGTCCGACACTTCGAGAACGAGCGGAACGAAGAACTTATCAAAAACCACCTCGACCTGATTGAAGAAAGAAGAGAACAGTCAGCAGTAAGAGCAGCAATCTACCAAAGGAGAATGGCCCGCTTCTACAATAGGAGAGTTCGGACCCGCTCCTTTCTAACAGGCGATCTAGTGCTAAGAAAAGTGACTCTGAACACCCGGCGACCAGAAGAAGGGTCGTTGGGTGCCAAGTGGGAATGACCCTACAAAATCACCGAGGCCGTAAGACCAGGGGCCTACATCCTAGAACATCTGGACGGCACGAGGTTGAAGAAACCATGGAACGCCGAAATGCTAAGAAAGTACTTCCCGTGAAAATCCACCTTCCTTTCTTCTATTTTTTCTTTTTTGCAGAAACCGGGCAAAAACAACGAACCGGAACAACTGTTGTAAAGAGGGCAGCACGCCCCCAAGCATGAATAAAAATTCATTTCCTGGCAAAACCCTTTGAAAAAGCGAAAACAACCGCCACCGAATCTGTCTTTGGACTGGGGACGTAACATTCCCCCAGGGCCAAGTGATTCTAACAGATCGGGGTCGGGCAATGTCCCACCGAGTCTGTCTTTGGACTGGGGACGTAACATTCCCCCAGGACCAAGTGATTCTAACAGATCGGGGTCGGGCAATGTCCCACCGAGTCTGTCTTTGGACTGGGGACGTAACATTCCCCCAGGGCCAAGTGATTCTAACAGATCGGGGTCGGGCAATGTCCCACCGAGTCTGTCTTTGGACTGGGGACGTAACATTAAGTGATTCTAACAGATCGGGGTCGGGCGATGTCCCACCGAGTCTGTCTTTGGACTGGGGACGTAACATTCCCCCAGGGCCAAGTGATTCTAACAGATCGGGGTCGGGCGATGTCCCACCGAGTCTGCCCTTTGGACTGGGGACGTAACATTCCCCCAGGACCAAGTGATTCTTACAGATCGGGGTCGGGCGATGTCCCACCGAGTCTGCCCTTTGGACTGGGGACGTAACATTCCCCCAGGACCAAGTGATTCTTACAGATCGGGGTCGGGCGATGTCCCACCCAGTCTGCCCTTTGGACTGGGGACGTAACATTCCCCCAGGACCAAGTGATTCTTACAGATCGGGGTCGGGCGATGTCCCACTGAGTCTGTCTTTGGACTGGGGACGTAACATTCCCCCAGGGCCAAGTGATTCTAACAGCTCGGGGTCGGGCGATGTCCCACCGAATCTGTCTTTGGACTGGGGACGTAACATTCCCCCAGGGCCAAGTGATTCTAACAGCTCGGGGTCGGGTTACGTCCCACCGAGTCAGCTCCTATGGTTTGGGGAGGTAACATTCCCCCAGAACCCAAGTCTTTCACTTAGCTCGGGGTCGGGTTACGTCCCACCGAGTCAGCTTCTTTGGTTTGGGGAGGTAACATTCCTGTAGGCACTGCATTTTTACGCATGTGAAACCCGATGATGAGTCTTATTTGGAGACAGCTACCTTTTGAGTCACGGATGCCGCGGGAAACGGATATCGGAAGGGGGAATTCAGAATAAGCAAGCTCACTGTCTTCGTTGGTGCTGCGTTCGTTACTTCGTTCGAACGGGAAACAGATTGCGGGCGTTCGTGTAGCGTTCGAGGGAGCGTTCGAACGGTGTCGGTAATTCTAGTTTTGCTGCTAGCCTCACACCCAGCCCATTTAGCTCCCCAAAGCCCATAAAGCACATCCCAAATTAAATAATTAAATATTAAATTAAATATTAAATATTAAATAAAACATTTAAATCATTTACCAATTAAAATAAACAATTACCAACTTAAACTAAAATCATGCCTAAATTAAACAAATCACATACTAAATCAAAAGATAATCATACCAAATTAAAATCAATCATAACCAATTAAAACCAATCACATATTTGACTTCCTAATCTAATAAGATACTTACCAATATAAAATATTTGTATTCCTAAACCAACACAAATTAAATATTACAACTTCCTAATTTAAAATATCTTGTCCCCCTTCAATCTTGTGTATGCCTTTCTCACCTCTCCTAATTTGGAAACAAAATCCATTCCCTTGTAAACCCTAGCCATTCTCTATATAAACAACCCCTAACCAAGGCCATTCTCTCCTTCACACAACACAATTGACACCCAAGCTCTCTCGAAATTTCTCTAAACTCTCTCTACACACCCTAAACACACACAAAAGGAAAACAAAGAAACCACCACAAGACCACCCTCCATAGCTGAACCCAAACTCACCCATAGCCGAATTCTAAAACACGCCAACAACCTCCTAGAATCCTTAAAAAAACAGTAACTTAGAAAACTACATAGATAACCTTAAAAATAATCACTTTTAATTGCACTAAGAACCCACACAACTTGGAATAGTTCTTTGAAAACATTGAAACAGGTAGCCCGTGCAGTGAGCAGCAAAACAGGAGCCGAATAGGAGCAGAACGGGGTTCGAACAATAAGCAAAGCAGCGAAGCAGTGAGCTAGGACGTTGAACCAGCGGACCAGAAAAGTTGCGGAGCCTTACCCCCCTTTCGATCTTCGTGGAACGTGAGTCCGAGAGACGGCTTAAAAGGTTAGACCTGAGGGTATCTTTCACACTTGTTTTCCTTTTCCGCATTATTTATTAAGTATTCCTTGTATGATTGTAATGTTGAAATGTGTGTTGTGATTTTTGAGTATGTAAATATGCATGAATTATGAGATGTAATATGTTGTGGGCATTAGATGAATGAGAGATGTGTCAACTCTCGCGGTATATCGGATGGAAACCCGGACATAAATTTCATAGCCGATTCCGAATGGACGGTAATATGATCTGTACTCGGGCCACAATTCCACGTACCACTTGAAAAGTGCCCATATGTGTGCTTGTATGGTTAATATGTGTGCTTGTGTTTTTTCCTGAATGTGATATGCAAGTAAAGTTGTATGTTAGTTGCTATCTTGATATATGTTAAGCATGCAAATTTAAATGTAAGATATATGTGAAATACATGTATATTTAGGCGCATATTTTATTTTATAAATGTGAATTTATAAGCATGATACCCTTAGGAATAAGTGTTACTTCAGCTTGTTTAAATTATTACATGAATCCTTTCATTACAAGTGACATAAGTAAGGGACCATTCCGAACCCAACGGTTTGAGGTCTTCCCTTGCGAGGGGTGAGTGCGGCCTTAAATCTTTGTCCCGGTTCACACCGGGTGGCGACTCCATGTTATTTCGTACTTCCCAAACTAGGCCGCGAGCCTAGGAACGGCGTCGCTCAGTTTCTGTGTGCCACAGTCTGGCGACTCCACTGGGGATAGAAGGTTGGCCCCGAAATATTGTCTTGTAATGTTTGGATTTATGTTTTAATTGACCATGTCTATAGTGGATAAAGTGGGGGTTTAATCAAGGGCACTTTGAGGCTAGGTAATGGTTTGGTGTCTTCCTTCACTCACTACCTTTCTAGAAGGAAAAGCTGTGAGGACACCTATATGGCCATCTACTCGTAGCCTTTGTGATGGACTAATTTGGAGGACTCGTTGTTTATTCCTGACAACAAGCGATAAGAGCCTAAGAGGCTTGGGTATTTAAGTGAGCCTCGCTCCACCTTCCCTCTGGGGGATCTACAACGGGAAATCCATTTGACAGTCCGTCACACACCATAGCTCATTGGCACGTACCTTAGTGTATAAAAAAGGGGTACGCTCACTTGGTCGCTCGACCCTTGAGTGGGGAGACCTAGTTGTGGGCTATCCTTCGCCAGTGAGAGCCTTTGTCCATACTCTTGCAAATCCACCTATAGACTGGTTTGTATGGTTAAAGTAGCAATTATTTCCTTGAGTATGTGCTTGTGGACCATCCTCATTTTGATGCAGTTGGACTATTGTCAGAAATTCGGGCTTGCTGGGCCATTTAAACTGGGGCAAGTTCGTACCTTATGACTATTAGGCCCAAAGCTTCTGAAATGTTGATGGGCCATACTGTAAAAATTATTATGTCATGTTTGCATCATCTTTTATGCTTGTGTTTGGGAACATCGTTGTTTGGATCCATTTGGACCATTTATCATGGGATATGGGCTTGTTGGGCCATTTAAACTGGGACAAGAACGTATTTCATGACTATTGGGCCAAAAGCTTCTAAGTGATTGATGGGCCACCTTGAGTGCTTGTCTTCGGAATATCATCATTTGGATTTAGTTGGGCTCTTTGCCGTAAGACGTGAACTCGTTGTGCCATTTAAACTGGGACGGGTTCACCCTTATGACAGTTGTCCCAAAAGTTTCTAAAATGATGATAGGCCGATTTGTTTGATAATTTTATTTGATTTAATATATGTTATATATTTCTTATCCACATCATGCATACATACATCATGTTAACCCTTGTGTTCTGAAAGCCATCATAGATTCCCGTTGGGTTAGAAAAAAGGGAAGACTCACCAAAATACCGAGAACAGACATGAGTGAATCAGATACTGAGGTATCCCGGATAGATCAGTTGGAAAGTGGCTTCGCCAAGATTACTGAACAGTTGCAAGCCTTGACTGCTGCCATGACAAATATGGCTGTGCCCCGTGCTGGGGAAATTCTGAGAATGTAAGGCGCGAGAAGCCTCCGAATGGGTTGGGGGATGATGTCCCCGCTTTTGATGATGATAATGCAGAGTATGCAACAGACAGAGTGATTGGGTCTCAGGCCGAGATACAGAAGCTCAGGGATCAGGTTGAATCCGTTACCCGCAAAATGAGGGGTAAGAATGAAGATTTGCTGGACTATGAGACAATGAAGTTTGAGGAGCAGTTGCCAGCGCAGTTTAAGATGCCGGATTTGGCTAAGTTCAATGGGAATGGAGATCCGAGGGTGCATCTCCGTCAGTATGTGTCTGTTATGAGTTCAGTGGGCCTATCACAGCGCCAAGTCCAAAAGATGTTTGGGATGTCACTCGAGGGGGCACCTGTGGTTTGGTATCATAGCCTTGAGAAGAAGGTTAAGGAAGATTGGAAGGAACTAGCTGATGCTTTTCTGAAGCAGTATGTTACAGACTTGGAGATTGATTTGTCGCTCCGAGATTTGGAGAACACTAAGCAGAAGCCGGAGGAGAGCTTCAAAGAGTATGTGGACCGCTGGAGGAGCCAGCTTCTGAAGATGCAGACCCGGCCCTCAGAAAAGGACCAGATCAAAATGATCATCAAGGGCACCAAGCCCTCTATTTATGGCAAGTTGAGGAGGATGACTTCAATGATTACGGATTTCCGACAACTAAGGGAAACTGTCATGGATATTGAGGAGGAGGAAGCCGAGAACAGAAAGTTTTATGGACAGAACAGAAGGAATATTGGGGGACATTCAGGGACTATGCCTGCTACTGCTGAAGTCACTGCCATTAAGAACAGACGGTTTTCTAACCTTGGTAAGCCTCTTTCAAAGGTATTCGAAAAGCTGAAGGCGCATGAACTCTTAAAACCTTTGGAACCTAGGCCCGTTCCAAATCCTGTGCCACCTCACATGAACTTAAACTTATACTGTCACTTCCACCAAGGAAAAGGCCATGACACCGACAACTGCGCCCGCCTCAGACATGAAATCCAAAACCTCATCGATGCCCATACAATACCCGACCCAGAGAAAGAACAACCCAACGCACACAGAAATCCCCTGCCCAACTACATGATCAACTCTGGCCTACCCGAAACCCTTGTCCTCCAAACTCTCAACCACTCAGCTTCATAGGAATAAGGGATAACAATGGTGAAGAACCATGGGCTGAAGAAGAAGGCACTATTGTTTCTCCTAGTTTATCTTGCACTTTTAATAAAGACATTGATTTTGTTCGAACGTTTCCTCAACATTAATAAAGGCGATCATTTCATTTATCTACCTAAGACTATTACTTTCAAACTTGCAACATGAGTGTGTTCAATCTTGGTAATATGATACTCAGAACACGGGGAATCCTCGAATAAACAAGCAGGGGGCAGTGAGAGCATCAGACTTGGAAGGGAATTAGTTCACCAAGCCGATCAGCGTAGACAGATTAAAGCGGTGGCTTGCCTGAGAAAAGGAAGACTGAGCAGTCACCAAGAGAATTGGCAGAAGACCTAACCCGACGGGATAGGAACATTCATGCATGCATACACGTAACACATTTTGCATCCTTTTGTGTTTGTTTTGTATTCACAGGTTTTAAAGAATAAGAAAAGCGGCAAAGAACAAGCTAATCAGAAACGGTAAAAAGCACAGTATCGGATTCAGGTAATGATTCCAGGGTCGAGGCCCATATCAGTAGTATCAGTCTGGGGAAGAAAGCCTCATGACAGTACAGTCCGGGAATAAAGCTCGGGAGGAATAAAGCCTCATATCAGCACAGTTCGGGAACAAAGCCCAGAGGAAGAAAGCCTCATATCAGTATAAGTTTGAGAACAAAGCTCAAAGGGGAAGAAAGCCTCATGTCAGTACAGTCCGGGAATAAAGCTCGGGAGGAATAAAGCCTCATATCAGCACAGTTCGGGAACAAGCCCAGAGGAAGAAAGCCTCATATCAGTATAAGTTTGAGAACAAAGCTCAAAGGGGAAGAAAGCCTCATGTCAGTACAGTCCGGGAATAAAGCTCGGGAGGAATAAAGCCTCATGACAGTACAGTCCGGGAATAAAGCTCGGGAGGAATAAAGCCTCATATCAGCACAGTTCGGGAACAAAGCCCAGAGGAAGAAAGCCTCATATCAGTATAAGTTTGAGAACAAAGCTCAAAGGGGAAGAAAGCCTCATGTCAGTACAGTCCGGGAATAAAGCTCGGGAGGAATAAAGCCTCATATCAGCACAGTTCGGGAACAAAGCCCAGAGGAAGAAAGCCTCATATCAGTATAAGTTTGAGAACAAAGCTCAAAGGGGAAGAAAGCCTCATGTCAGTACAGTCCGGGAATAAAGCTCGGGAGGAATAAAGCCTCATATCAGCACAGTTCGGGAACAAAGCCCAGAGGAAGAAAGCCTCATATCAGTATAAGTTTGAGAACAAAACTCAAAGGGGAAGAAAGCCTCATGTCAGTACAGTCCGGAATAAAGCTCGGGAGGAATAAAGCCTCATATCAGCACAGTTCGGGAACAAAGCCCAGAGGAAGAAAGCCTCATATCAGTATAAGTTTGAGAACAAAGCTCAAAGGGGAAGAAAGCCTCATGTCAGTACAGTCCGGGAATAAAGCTCGGGAGGAATAAAGCCTCATATCAGCACAGTTCGGGAACAAAGCCCAGAGGAAGAAAGCCTCATATCAGTATAAGTTTGAGAACAAAGCTCAAAGGGGAAGAAAGCCTCATGACAGTACAGTCCGGGAATAAAGCTCGGAAGGAATAAAGCCTCATATCATTATAGTTTGAGAACAAAGCTCAAGGGGGAAGAAAGCCTCATGTCGGTACAATTCGGGAATAAAGCTCGGAGGAATAAAGCCTCATCTCAACAGTTCGGGAATAAAGCCCGGAGGAATAAAGCCTCATCTCAGTACAATACACGAAAGATGCCGAAAATGGCGCTCTAAAAATAGAGCACGGTTCGGGAATGAACCAGGGGTCGCAGCACCTCACCACCAAATCAACGCAACTCAACACATGGTAAGTCAAGCGGCAGCTGGCGAGCCAGGTAAGTGAAAATGCATTGCATAAACTTTGATAGGATCGTCACTGTTGCACATTACACAAGTCCCATCAAAGTGGGGGCAACTGTAGGCACTGCATTTTTACGCATGTGAAACCCGATGAGGAGTCTTATTTGGAGACAGCTACCTTTTGAGTCACGGATGCCGCGGGAAACGGATATCGGAAGGGGGAATTCAGAATAAGCAAGCTCACTGTCTTCGTTGGTGCTGCGTTCGTTACTTCGTTCGAACGGGAAACAGATTGCGGGCGTTCGTGTAGCGTTCGAGGGAGCGTTCGAACGGTGTCGGTAATTCTGGTTTTGCTGCTAGCCTCACACCCAGCCCATTTAGCTCCCCAAAGCCCATAAAGCACATCCCAAATTAAATAATTAAATATTAAATTAAATATTAAACATTAAATAAAACATTTAAATCATTTACCAATTAAAATAAACAATTACCAACTTAAACTAAAATCATGCCTAAATTAAACAAATCACATACTAAATCAAAAGATAATCATACCAAATTAAAATCAATCATAACCAATTAAAACCAATCACATATTTGACTTCCTAATCTAATAAGATACTTACCAATATAAAATATTTGTATTCCTAAACCAACACAAATTAAATATTACAACTTCCTAATTTAAAATATCTTGTCCCCCTTCAATCTTGTGTATGCCTTTCTCACCTCTCCTAATTTGGAAACAAAATCCCTTCCCTTGTAAACCCTAGCCATTCTCTATATAAACAACCCCTAACCAAGGCCATCCTCTCCTTCACACAACACAATTGACACCCAAGCTCTCTCGAAATTTCTCTAAACTCTCTCTACACACCCTAAACACACACAAAAGGAAAACAAAGAAACCACCACAAGACCACCCTCCATAGCCGAACCCAAACTCACCCATAGCCGAATTCTAAAACACGCCAACAACCTCCTAGAATCCTTAAAAAAACAGTAACTTAGAAAACTACATAGATAACCTTAAAAATAATCACTTTTAATTGCACTAAGAACCCACACAACTTGGAATAGTTCTTTGAAAACATTGAAACAGGTAGCCCGTGCAGTGAGCAGCAAAACAGGAGCCGAATAGGAGCAGAACGAGGTTCGAACAATAAGCAAAGCAGCGAAGCAGTGAGCTAGGACGTTGAACCAGCGGACCAGAAAAGTTGCGGAGCCTTACCCCCCTTTCGATCTTCGTGGAACGTGAGTCCGAGAGACGGCTTAAAAGGTTAGACCTGAGGGTATCTTTCACACTTGTTTTCCTTTTCCGCATTATTTATTAAGTATTCCTTGTATGATTGTAATGTTGAAATGTGTGTTGTGATTTTTGAGTATGTAAATATGCATGAATTATGAGATGTAATATGTTGTGGGCATTAGATGAATGAGAGATGTGTCAACTCTCGCGGTATATCGGATGGAAACCCGGACATAAATTTCATAGCCGATTCCGAATGGACGGTAATATGATCTGTACTCGGGCCACAATTCCACGTACCACTTGAAAAGTGCCCATATGTGTGCTTGTATGGTTAATATGTGTGCTTGTGTTTTTTCCTGAATGTGATATGCAAGTAAAGTTGTATGTTAGTTGCTATCTTGATATATGTTAAGCATGCAAATTTAAATGTAAGATATATGTGAAATACATGTATATTTAGGCGCATATTTTATTTTATAAATGTGAATTTAGAAGCATGATACCCTTAGGAATAAGTGTTACTTCAGCTTGTTTAAATTATTACATGAATCCTTTCATTACAAGTGACATAAGTAAGGGACCATTCCGAACCCAACGGTTTGAGGTCTTCCCTTGCGAGGGGTGAGTGCGGCTAGAAGGGTAGAGCATGTGTAAAGGGACATCTGAAAATCATCACAAGAGTGAGAGATTAGAATCATAGAGCTCTAATTTGTAAAAGCAAAGAAGAGACCCGAGGAGTGTATTTGAGTAATAAAAAGCACCATCCTATTCTTGCCCGTGGACGTAGGTCGGATCCCAAAAATCCACCGAACCACGTTAAAACACCTTGTCTGATTGGCGTATTTTCTTGTTTTCCGCTAAATTTGCCTTTGGTCCCCCATAACCAAACAAATTCACAGTTGGAGGAGGATTTCCTCGGGAGTGATATTTCAATATTACCCTGAGACCAAAATCCACCGTCAACAATGTTTATTATTGGATGGATTGTATTGTTCTGAATCTCAATTTAAATTCTAGATTTTTTAGATAAAAAATCAGAAATTAAGATAAACAAATCATTTCTACTCTTAAATTCAACTGAAATTGGAGATTTTCACCAAAAACCTAATATTAAATCAAAAAAGAAAATTAGACCATTTCAACAAAGTACTACAATAAACAGCAAGCCGAGTGAGACACTAAAGCAGAGAAGATGCAGAATACAGTTAAAGATGTTGTAAAAGATTGAGCATTCATTCAGAATGGCGATTACAATGTGCGAATTGCATATTTGGGGATCTCATTTTAATAACTCGATTAGAATCCCGAAATTTAGTGCAACTCAAGACCGCCTCTGATTGATAATCTCTAATATGATCGAAATTGATTGCGTCTTAATGCCTGTGAAGTGTGAAGCAACATGCTTACTGGAAAATTCAATGTTCACATCACACGCATTATTCTGCCCAGTTTGAACATTTGATAAATATTTCAGAACTATTGGAAGGATAAATGGCCATGAGATTGAGAAGAAAACATTAAACAATTTGGGTCATGTAAAATAAGTCGTAGCATAAATTACACACCGACAGTATATTCAAACTCGAGATCAATATAAACAGCTTGCGGACAGATGAATGGAGATACGATGGTACTGAGGATAGTACCGCTTCAAGTGCTTAGTTCTTCTCAATCGACAATCATTTATCATTAATCCAACAGAGGATTTCATGAGGGTATGTTGAAATGAAACAACCAAGATATAACAAAGGCAAAGACCATACAAGCTAGCAGGAAATTCAGGAACCGGTGGCCTTGCCAGAAGTTTCGCGTCTCTGCTTGGTGAATAGGGGCGGCTGAAGCTGTCGGTGTAGCGTCATTAGACTCAGTACACTGCTCCATTGAATCAGTTTCATTCGCACCAATAACATTGCACGCAGTTGATCCGCATATTTCACAGGTTCTGCATTTACATAATTTGAATGAGGAGAAGAATTTTCAAAAGCAAATCAATGTAATATTATCAGAAACAAATGGGTAGTAATTTGATCTAATTCCAGAATGCGTTCTGAAGCCACATGTCAAATGTTTATCACCATAACTCAAATATAATGTCTGCCTGTCAATAAATACAGTGGAATCATTTCTTTTACGCATGTGAATACATTCTAAATCAAGCTGCTTCCTGCTTAACAATCAACATAGTTTCATATCTGGTCTCTACAGTTTCAGTCGCAAGAAAAGCACAAACTTTTTAGTCAAAAATGGAAGTTGAAAGAGCAGAATATTTGGTGCATCAAATCCAAGATGCGACGTGCTTGATACCGCACAGAAGTACATGAAAAAGAAATCATCAGTCCATCGAGATTATACATTTTCTCGGGTCCTCTTTAACATGTGCCCTAAGAAGTAAGAAATGAAGCTTTCTTCCTAAGAAACAAAGTCAATTAACAGGCGTAGCCAAAAGAAGAAGAAAGGTAGTCAATCAACAGAAATTTGATATTAAGATCCCAAATTGGACTCTTCAACATCTTTCGAAATTGTACGCCATGCTTATATAGTCTTATATAAAGGTATGTGCAGAGCATGTCTCAATTGACATGCCACCATGGTGCCAACTAAATTTTTACTTAATTTTGTTAAATTATTATTGACTGACCAAGTCAACCCACTATCATTTGTCAAATACATTCCAAGTTCATAAAGTAAAATTGGAATGACCTATTCAATATGTCATATAAGGAATGCCTGCAAGTGCAGATACTATAACCCAAGAATAAGATCTCACTCAGACTCAAATTTCTTGAAACTCAACTTGCCTAATAGAAAACATTTAATTGAAAACGAGCTATGCTTTAATTATTGGAATAACTAAACATCCCGGTTAATCCAACTCAGCTTTATTAACATTTGATTCTCTTAATTTTCAACAAAGTTACAAAATCTTCCTTTAACTTTTTCTTTTCTCCAACAAAGCAAAGATTATATTCTTATATAAGTTCTTTTCTGTTGTTCCTTGAATCAAGCAAGGTTCTTTTGCCTGAATTTTCACTCAATATTCTTCCAATTTATCGAGAACCATACCCTAAAATGAAAGCCAGAATCATCAAACTGGAGGGCTACTGGCATCCCCATGGAAAATTAACCATTTTCACAATTTACTCACCAAAAAGAAATTCATTGAAATCACATCCCAAAAACATTTCCAAAATTAAATTGCACATAATCAATAGAGGGGTATTCACAGCAACAAAATTCAATTAACTCCAAAGATCAAGTCATCAAAATGCAACAACAATGACAAACATTTCATCATATAATCTCATTTTAAGAACATTAAAACATACAAAATTCCAACACATTTAGAAGCATCATTCTTTCTTCTTTCTTTCAAGCTACTTACTTGTTTCCCTTAATCTTGAACCAAGCCTCAGCACACTGTCTATGAGCAGCTGCCAAATCATCCTTGCAAGAACATCCCAGCTCAATCGGCACCCCAGATTCAGGATTAGCTGCATCCAAGCTCAGGTGACAAATCCTGCAATCCCTCTCAACTTTCGCCCAGTGTATTTTACTCTCACCACATTCTAGATCCACTTCCACCTCCTCTGACACAGAGGATATTCTCCTCTCCTTAATCTCACTACCACCTGACTCTCGCTCACTAGAAGTGGAAGAAGCAGCAGCTGAAACCCTTTGCTCTCCTTCACCTTCAACATCAACATCAACAACAACATGGGGTTTTTGTAAAGTTTCCATTTTTGATCATACCCAGATAGTAAATCTTCATGAATTCATTTGTGTGCCAGATCTCATCAATGCTCATAACAAAGTTGATGAACAAGAAACTTCTATCATGTCACCTCTTCTTAAACCTTAAAATAATGATTTTTTCTACAGATTTTTTTTTAACAAATCTGGTTACTGTAGTGTGTTATTGGTTAATGTCTTAACTCTCTTAACTTCTGTGTTGTGTCAGTAGCTAAGATCTCACGAAATGGACAGAACACACTGTGGCTAGAAATGGGAAATATATTCTGATCTAATCCGGATTGATCCGTATTATTAAAAATATATATCCAAATTTATTTTTATAGAATCCGTACGAATTCGAATTTGAATTCAGATCAAGTGAATTCGGAATTCGTATATCGGGATATAGAGAAAATCTACAATACAACGAAGGTACCACATCATCCGTGCAACAATCCAATAATCCATTAACACGCGCGTTAAAATATTAAAAAAACAATTAAAAAATAGATATTAAATCATACATGTCATTTACTAATTTGTTGGTGATACCACGTCAAGACCTATGGTGACAACTCCACCGACTCAAGTACCTCTAGACTGTAAGAACCCAAAGAACTCCTTAAGCCCGCGCACCACGGTTTTCTTCTGAACCTCTGAAGTTTCTGAGTGAATCAAATCCTTACGCTCGCCGGAACTCCGAATACCAATCTTACTCCTTGAGAACTCTGAAGGATTAGAAATTTTGGGTTTGATTGTGTTGAAGGTTTATCAAAGAGAGATTCTCACCATTAATAAAGAAGACAAGAAGATAAGAAGTCTTCAATGGTGGAATTAAGAAATGTTGAAAGCTTTGAGAGATTTTGGCTCAAGGGATTTGTGTTTCAACCAATGAGGATGATGGCTACATGTTCTATTTATAGGTAGGGCAAAGATCTAGGGTTTTTCAAAGTTAAAATGCTCAAAAACGCGTTTAGATCACAGTGCGTTCGAACGATTACTTGAACGCACCACGAATGCGTGCCCACTAGAAAGACTCGTTCGAACACTACTCGAACGCACCACGAACGCTGGCTCTCTGGAATGTTTTGTTCAAACGCTTCCTCAAACGTACCACGAACGTTTGCTCTCTGGAATATTTTGTTCGAACCCAATGGAGAACGTGCCACTTGTAGAAAGGTTAAAAGATTACTTTATTGATAGAAAGGTTAAAGGATTACTTTATTGATGGAATGATGAGTACATTTATACAAGTGTGAGATGAAGATAAACCTTATCAACATAATCTAAACAATATTGAAGATATACATTAGTTACAGAGTGGAGTTATCATGAATGTTATCAAGTGTTATCAGGATTCTTATCACCACTAACGCCACACGTTCGAACGCTGCAATGAACGCAACACTAACGAAAATTCTCCAGCTCTGCTAAATATCAGTCCAATTGCTCCAAATTCTTCAAGACTTATTACAACTCAATTGAATTTGTTTTGTCACGAACATTGCTAATAAAAATGAAGCTAACAATAAATATAAACTTCTTGAATGTACAAACTTTAGTATAATTTTTTTTTTTGAAATGTTAGAAATCCGCCGCTAAATCATTCAACATGTGCTTAAGCGGAACATGTAAAATCTCTGGTTGTTCTATGTTATTATAAGAAATGTACCCTTTTGTAATCGAACTCAGTACCTGATAATTAAATTTTAAACCGTTTGCCACTAAACCACACCCATTGGAAAACTGTTTAGTACTGGGCAAGCCGTGATTACAAAATAATTAATGTGATGCCTTGTTCTTAATTATTCCAGGGGAATAATGAACTATCGCTAACTACAAAAAACACCATATCATATAGAAACTGCTTCAGTCTTATTAGAGGGAGAGTTTCGATCATGCAAAACTAAAAAATTCTCAGTAATATCAAGGAAATAAATGAACAAATAGCAATGTAGATCGAAAAAAGTTACAACAAAACAATATTTAAGATACCAATCTAACCTTAAAAAAAAATATTAAGACTGTTCAATACCACTGACAACTAACGGTTAAACGCCTAAAATGTTGTCAAATTCACAGGAAAAATACATCAAGTGCAAAGGCTGTGATCAAAAGCTAACTTTGTTGATGCCTTCCAAATACTGTTTTAGTCATTAGATTCGTCCGAAACTTATCCGTTTTTAAAAAGAATGGTGACTTCTCACACCTTAGGTTCAGAGGATAATTGAATATGTACGAAATCTTACCCTTATTTTTTAAAGTAATTTTATCAGTTTGTTAGTGATTAAAAATATTTACCTTAAATGTAAACTTCTGCAAAAAGGGACATGATTTCGTCATGCAAGTCAAATCAAGTAGGTTGTCATGCCCTAAGGGATTTGACTTGATGGCAAAGAGCTCAAAACTTGGTTGTCAGGTCCTGAGTTCGAGTCCAAATGTAAATTTCTTTGTAAGAACATATGACAGTCGAGAGTTTTACATGTTCTGCTTAAATTCAGATCGGTTAGTTTGACGACAGAATTTATAACGTTTCAAAAAAAAAAGTAGCCACAAGTAAGTGCATTGACGATAAATGTTAAGTGACTCAGCTCAGGCAATTTACACTCTGGGAATTGGATATTTTCCTGCAAAAGATAACAGAATATGATAGAGACTTAAAATTGTATTAACCCACATGCCTTTAAAATTTAGGTGCTAACCTGATTCAGTTCAACATGTAACTCAAGAGTCTACGTCAGCAAGTTGCGGAACATCTTTAACATTCAACTTGATTTCTGCTCCAAAATATTTAAATGAACGAAGACTTGGGCAAGAAACTTCAAGTTCTTCTAGGTTGTTACTGTTGTGATTAAACACACAATAATAGAGGATAATTTGAGAGAAAACTCTTCTTTTATATACTCACAAAAGAATTACAAAGCTTCCAATACAAGCTTTACAAAAAACTCTCACCAATCACTCTCACTACACTTTCACACATTTAGGGATATTGATAACTGATCATAAGACTCTCTTTTATAATGCCAAAACCGTGTGAACAGTGTCACACGGTTTGGCCAACAGCTTCACACGTCTCTCTCTACTTTCGGCGCACACTTCTTTTGCTTTCAAAGTCTCTGTGCACTTTGTTTTCTTGTGCAACTTGCATGCACACAATTCAGCTGTTATCCAACAAATCTCCCCCTCGGTGAAGATTTTCCAAAATCTGAGCCGACCATCAATCATCCAAATCCGGATCCTCAAAATGATCCTCCCCTGGCTGCATCTGAAGACTGCCTACGTACCCTGAGTTGGGATCAAGCCAATCGTAGTTCTCTGAATCTCCCCACTCTGACTATGTGGAGAGTTTTGTCATCTCAGCTATGGCACAACAGATTTCAAGCTTCTCATTCGGTAAAACCTTCGTGAACATATCGGCACCGTTGTCGTCGGTGTGAATTTTCCTAAGTTCTAACAGTCTTGAGCTCAGGACGTCCCGTATCCAGTGATACCTCACATCGATATGTTTTGACCTCGAATGAAATGTCGAATTCTTACCGAGATAGATAGCACTCTGGCTATCGCAGTACAAAATGTACTTCTCCTGCTTGAAACCCAATTCCTGGACGAATGTCTTCATCCACAGCAATTCCTTGCAAGCTTCTGTAGCTGCAATGAATTCTGCCTCTATTGTAGAAAGTGCAACACATCTCTGCAACCTAGACTGCCATGCCACAGCTCCTCCTGAGAGAGTAATCAGATACCCCGAAGTAGACTTTCGGGTATCCACATCTCCTGCCATATCTGAATCGGTGTAGCACATCAACACTGGCTTGTCGCTGCTTCCAAAACATAACCTCATTTTGGATGTGCCTCGTAGATACCGCATGATCCATTTGATCGCATTCCAGTGTTCCCGTCCTGGGTTTGACATGAACCGGCTGACCAATCCAACTGCGTGTGCTAAGTCTGGCCTCGTGCACACCATGGCATACATAAGACTTCCCACTGCCGAGGTGTATGGAACCTGTTTCATTTCCTCATTATCTGACTCAGTAGAGGGACTCTATCTCGTACTAATCTAAAGTGGGTAGCAAGAGGAGTGCTAACCGCTTTAGCCTTGTCCATCTGGAATCTCTGAAGTACCTTCTCGATGTACTCCTCCTGTGACAAGTATAACTTCCTGGCTTTCCGATCACGACCGATCCTGATGCCAAGAATCTGCTTAGTTGGCCCCAAGTCTTTCATCTCAAAAGACTTACTCAATTGCTGGCTTCAAATTATCAATCATCGATTGATTCCTGCCAACTATCAACATATCATCTACATATAACAGTAAGATGATAAAATCATCGTCAGAAAACTTCTGAACGAAAACACAATGGTCTGAAGTTGTCTTCTTGTATCCCTGCTCCCCCATAACTGACTCAAACTTCACGTACCACTGTCTCGGTGCCTGTTTCAAACCATAGAGGCTTTTCTTGAGTCTGCACACAAAGTCCTCTTTCCCGCTGACTCTGAAGCCTTCTGGTTGCTCCATGTAAATTTCTTCTTCCAGATCTCCGTGAAGAAATGCGGTCTTGACATCCATCTGCTCAACTTCCAGGTCGAGGCTTGCTGCTAAGCTGAGTACCACTCTGATGGATGACATCTTCACAACTGGAGAGAAGATTTCATCAAAGTCAATGTCTTCCTCTTATTGAATCCCTTGACAACTAGTCTGGCTTTGTACCGGGGTTGTGAAGTGTGCTCCTGTTGCTTCACCCTGTCTCGGTGCCTGTTTCAAACCATAGAGGCTTTTCTTGAGTCTGCACACAAAGTCCTCTTTCCCGCTGACTCTGAAGCTTTCTGGTTGCTCCATGTAAATTTCTTCTTCCAGATCTCCGTGAAGAAATGCGGTCTTGACATCCATCTGCTCAACTTCCAGGTCGAGGCTTGCTGCTGCTAAGCTGAGTACCACTCTGATGGATGACATCTTCACAACTGGAGAGAAGATTTCATCAAAGTCAATGTCTTTCCTCTTATTGAATCCCTTGACAACTAGTCTGGCTTTGTACCGGGGTTGTGAAGTGTGCTCCTGTTGCTTCACCCTGTACACCCATTGTTCTTCAAAGCCCGTTTGCCTCTTGGCAATTTCACCAACTCAAAAGTGTGATTGTCATGCAAAGATTTCATCTAATCTTGCATGGCTTCCTCCCACTTTTCTTTGTCATCTGTTTCCACAGCCTCCTGGTAGCTCTCGGGTTCTCCCCCGTCAGTAAGCAGCACATACTCATATGCAGAGTATTTGGTTGAAGGTCGCCTCTCTCTGTCAGACCTTCTCTGTGGAACTGTTGGTGAAACTACTGGTACTGGTGGTTGATCATGATCATCATCTCTGGGAGCTTCATCACATGTACCCTCCTGTCTGGGAACCTCATCTTCAACTCGTACTGGCACCGGTGTGTGAGGTTCTGGATTCACATTTCTGTATTGCTGGGGCATTGTCTTCAATTCCTTTCTGATATCTTCTATGGTCTGGTCTTCAACGAAGACAACATCTCGGATTCTGACAATCTTCTTCTCCACAGGATCATAGAGTTTGTAGCCGAAATCATCATGACCATAGCCAATAAAGACACACTGTCGCGTCTTTGCATCAAGCTTGGATCTCTCGTCCTTTGGGATGTGTACAAATGCTTTGCACCCAAAGACATGCAAGTGTTCATAAGACACTTCTTTACCTGTCCAGGCTTGGTTAGGAACATTACCTTTCAGTGCGACCGTTGGGGACATGTTCAAAACATGAACTGCTGTGATGAGTGCCTCCCCCCAAAATGTCTTCGGTAGCTTGGCTTGTGACAGCAAGCTTCTGATCCTCTCGCACAAGGTTATGTTCATCCTCTCAGCTAGGCCATTCAGCTGAGGTGTCTTCGGAGGTGTCGTTTGATGTCTGATTCCTTGCATCTTGCAGTACTGATCAAACGGACCTCTGTATTCTCCACCGTTGTCTGTTCTGATGCACTTCAGTTTCTTGCCGGTTTCTCTCTCCACCAAAGCATGAAACTCCTTGAACACTCCCAGCACTTGGTCTTTTCTCTTCAAGGTGTATGCCCAGATCTTCCTTGAATGATCGTCAATAAATGTCACAAAATAAAGTAACCCACCAAGTGTTCGTGTCTGCATCGGACCACATACATCTGAATGTATGAGATCTAGTACCTCCGGTTTCCGTTGAGGCGGGGAGCTCTGGAAGGATACTCTGTTCTGCTTTCCAGCCATGCAGTGTTCACACTTCCGTAAGTGTGAGTTCTTCAATTCCGGAAGAACATTCCGCCTGCGTAGTATCTCCACCCTGTTTGGCTCATGTGACCGAGCTTTTTATGCCACAACTCGGCTGCCTCATTGCTGTTGACTGTATTTATACTACTATTTGAAAGCTTAGCATGCATCAAATACAGAGTTGAATCTTTCTTACCTCGTGCCACGACCATTGATCCTTTAGTGAGCTTCCAGCATCCGT
This sequence comes from Zanthoxylum bungeanum, assembly GCA_019454045.1. Taxonomy (NCBI): domain Eukaryota; kingdom Viridiplantae; phylum Streptophyta; class Magnoliopsida; order Sapindales; family Rutaceae; genus Zanthoxylum; species Zanthoxylum bungeanum. The sequence continues at coordinate 188,962 of SKCR01030593.1, forward strand.
CACTAAAGGTGATGCAGAAACCTTCATCATCCAGCTTGCCTGTTGAGATCAGGTTTAACCGGATGTCTGGGATGTGCTTGACTCCCTTCAACACTAGCCTTGTCCCGTTCTCTTTTTCAAGGCAGATGTCTCCAATACTGACGGCTTTGGACTGTCCGTCATTCCTCATCCTTACAGCACCGTAGTCCCCTGGTGTGTAAGATGAAAAGAAGTCTCTGCGAGATGTGGCGTGTATGGATGCGCCACTATCTATCACCCAACTGGTCTCGTGGCTGGCAAGATTCACAACATCTTCTTCATATATAATATGAAATTCTTTGGAGGTCTTTTCGGTGGTAGTGGCAACTCTTTCTTGATTAGAGTCGCCATCTCTCCTGGACTGCTCGTTCTTCAGTTTGTAACAGTCCCTTTTTATATGGCCTTTCTTTTTACAATAATAGCACTCAATATCTCTAGTTTTAGATTTACCTCGGTTCTTGTCTGGTCTACCTAGGCCTCGGCTTTTACTCCTCCCCATTCTGGTGTTCTTCTCCGTCACTAGAGCTTTTGAGGTTGAGGTTGATGCTGACTCCTGCATTCTCGTCCTCTTTTCTTCCTCGAAGATCCTGGTCTTTGCCATCTCCATAGTGACTTTCCCATCTGCGGCTGAATTGATTACCGTAGATCTGAACGTTTCCCAAGATTCTGGTAACGTATTAAGGAGTATTAAGCCATTTACCTCATCTCCGAAGTCTATGCCCAATCCAGACAATTCCTTCATGGTTCCGAGGAAATCGTTGATATGGTCCGCCACAGCTGTACCTTCCTGGTATTTCAAACCCATCATCTTCTTGATGTATTACAGCTTGTTGTTTCCAGTCTTTGCTCGGAAAAGCTCCTCCAGCTTTCTCCATAAGACACGTGCATTTATCTCTTCACTGACATGGTTCACGATACTGTCGTCGATCCACTGACGAATAGTACTGCATGTTTTCTGATGAAGATTAGCCCACTTTCCATCGGTCATACCTTCTGGTTTCTGCTCCAGAAATACCGATCCATCATAGTCCTTCACATACAGAAGGTCTTTCATCCTTCATCTCCATGTGAAATAGTTTGTACTGGTTAACAAAATCATTTTTCCGTTGCTCCCCTCCATCATAAAAATTCTAAGCAGAATTTCAAAAACCGGACCTCACCGTTGCGTCCGGAATGGCCGAAAATGGTGGAAATGACACTTCGTTTGTCAAAATCCGACACATGGACCAATTTGCAAATTCCAGAAATTACAGGGGTCACAGTGCAATTTCGAAAGTTCAGGGGCCGAAGTACAATTACGGAAAAGTTCAGGGACTATATTGTAATTTCCAAAAAGTTTAGGGACTAAATTGGAAATTTCTGAAAGTATAGGGGCTAAATTGTAATTTCTAGAAAGTTCAGGGACCTATATGAAATTTACCAGGCACCGATGATGTGGCAGCTGACTGGGCTGCTGACTGTGCGCTGACGTGGCGCTGACTGGGCGCTGACTGTGCGCTGACGTGGCGGATGACTGGGCTGCTGACTGTGCGCTGACGTGGCGCTGACTGTGCGCTGACTGTGCTTCACGTGGCGGATGACGTGGCGTCGTCTTCAACCTCAAGCTGGCGCGTGGATTGCGCGTCGGGCGCGTGGGCTTCTCTCTGTAAGGCGCGTGCGGCGCGTGAAGACGTTCTGGACCTCCGATCGATCGCCGGAAAATACCACCGTGCTCGTCTCGCCGTGAAAAGTCCGATGATGTGCTCAAAATCGATTTTTGACAACTTTCGTCGGAATCGACTTTCCGAACCGAAGCTCGTTTCCGAATTTCGGGATCCCTCCGTGGAACCGTAGCTCTGATACCACTTGTTGTGATTAAACACACAATAATAGAGGATAATATGAGAGAAAACTCTTCTTTTATATACTCACAAAAGAATTACAAAGCTTACGACTCAAGCTTTACAAAAAACTCTCACCAATCACTCTCACTACACTTTCACACATTTAGGGATATTGATAACTGATCATAAGGCTCTCTTTTATAATGCCAAAACCGTGTGAACAGTGTCACACGGTTTGGCCAACAGCTTCACACGTCTCTCTCTACTTTCGGCGCACACTTCTTTTGCTTTCAAAGTCTCTGTGCACTTTGTTTTCTTGTGCAACTTGCATGCACACAATTCAGCTGTTATCCAACAGTTACAATGGCCAATGTCTGAAGTGATGAACCAACAATCTTTAACCTTAATAGGTTATGAGATCGACACACACGTAATTCAACAAGATATGAATAATTATATACCAAAAGAAAAACTTGAGAATCTCTTTTTTAACATTCACTGTATCAAAATAAAGAGATGTTAGTACCGTTTAGTATAAAATTTGGTGAGTTTATAAGCTATCTTATACGTTCACTGCAATACTTATAAATTAACTTATACATTCATTCAATATCCCAGAAGCCGGAGTGGGAATCAAGTTGAACTCAAACTTTTGAACTCTATTGGATATCGCAGTGTAAACCCAATGAGTTGTGTTACTTCCATGAGAATCATCCAAATCAAACACTATTATAAACTCATTAATACTGAAACCCTCTATGCGATCCTATGACTTTATTCACACAATACATATACCTCAACCTTTCTTCTTCTATAGTCTCTTCATGAGCATACATGAGCAATTTTGAAAAGAGCTTATCAATTTTTATTATTATTTTTAAAATACATTTTTATAATAAATTAGTTTATAAATATTATACGATACATAAGCCTTTTCTCATGACCGAGAACCGAACTACGTCAAGCCAAGGTACCAAGTTTTACAACTAATGAAGTGACACTGCTGGAATTTGCACAATCATGATCACATATAAGCTAATATTTTATATGCATAAATAAAATCTTCAACTAGAAGTAGGCCCGGCCGTAATTTGGTTCCAAATCGGAATCGAAACCGCCTGGAATTGCTGGTTCCAGGAACTGGAATCACAATTTTGCGGATCGATTTCGATTCTGGAACAACAAAAAATAATAAATAATGAAATAAATATGAAATTTAATCAAGAAGATTTTTGATTATATTACTATTTCTATAGTAATATTTTTTTTTAAAATTTAATTAAAACTAATTTAATTTAATTTATTTATTTTTATTAGTACTGTTCGGAATCGAAACCGCTAGTTCCGTTTCAAAACTAAACCGGAATTATAATTTTATGGTTCGATTATGAAACCAGAACCGTCGGGTCTAAAACCGCGGCCACGCGTAACTAGAAGGCATAGTGTTGATGAAGCCCTGACTTGACTTTTAAAATAGAAAGAAGAGAAATCTAAATCATTAGAGACTAAATTTGTCTTTTCAAAAGTGATTTCGAGCATAGTATTTTTTTTTTCTTTTTAATTAATTATAAATTAAGAAACTGTTTAATCAATAAAGATTTTTATTTATTTATTTACTTATTTTGAAGAACCCATTTAATCGACAAAGTCTCCTAGAGGTTTGGCTTAATGATAAATAGTTTAGGATTTGATTGTCAGGTCATGAGTTCAAGTTTATGGGTAAATTTCTTGTAAAAATTAGAGACAGTCGAAATTTTACCTGATCCATTTAAATCCTGATCGAATAATTTAGAAACGGGATTTTCAAAAGAAATTCTAATCTACAAAACAACTAAATATATTGGTTTATTTATTTACTTTAAAAAAAAAAAAAAAAAAAAAACAACTAAAAATAGTCTAAGACGTCGCTCTCACCCACCAATAAAACCAAACCAAAATAGTGAAATACCCATACCATTACCATACCCAAAAACAAACAAGCCTAATGCAATCCACTAATAAATGCCAGGCTTTGACTGTGATTGTTTGCGGTCACAGCCTCATAATGCATTGTTGATTTTATCCAAATAAAAAACATCACAGCCCATTCACTTTCACACGTCATCCACGTGGCATCGTGAAGAGGACTCACGATGGGATTGTAACAAAAGCACTTTTTTGATAAGCTCTTTTTCGTTTCCTAACAAACAACTCCTCCTTTGTCTTTGAAATATATAATATTGTTTTTGATAGATTTTGTGAAAAGTATGTAACGTGTAGAGTTAGGTACATGAGATCAATCTTGTTATGTCATTTGATAGAATATGTAGATTCATATTAACATGATGAGTTTCAACGAATTCCATAATTTAATTTAAATTTTAAAAAATTATTATGGGATTTCATAGTATCTCCTCACATCTATTTTGATTTTTTATTATTGGGCTCAGATCTTTATAATTCTTCTAAATTTTGAATATTATTTAAGATTCTCAAAACTTCGATGATCCATTTCCGATTCATTAGGCCTCCTGACAGAACAGGATTGATTGCTGAGCTGATATGCCTAACACACCAAAATTCTTCTACCATTTAAAAATTAAGGCAAACATTGGTATCTTGTGAAAATAAAGATAGAAGTTATCATAAAAACCCCTGAGATTTAGCATAAATACGAATTAGTCTAATTACTTTAAGACATCCAATTAAAAAAATCCGTTAATGACGTTAATATGACTCATGTTCACAATTCACCAACCGTTGTTGATTTTTATAACCGGAATTATGAGTCAAACCGCACGAACCAACGATTAAAACATCTTCAAATATTATCGGAGCCTCTCACTCTTCTTCTTCTTCTTTATTTTATTTTTGTTTACTAAATTAATTTTTTTTTTCACGATTTCTATTTGATTCTCCAGAATTTCTCGTCTTCAATCAAGCCGGCTCAGTTCAATCGGGTGCGTTTTCTTTAACGTTGATTCTTTCAGTTAATATTTTGTTTGTCGCCGCACTGAATGATTCCGATTCTCCTTAAAGTTAAGATCCCAAAAAAAGCCTCGTTCCGTGTACACAAAAATTGCAATTATTTATAGCTTTTTCTCTGGAAAAATTCCGAATATATTCCCTTTAAAATTTAAATTTTTTGACCCATGTTTCTGATTCAGGACTGTCTCTTTTAATTCGTCCAATCATAAGCGACGAACGCTGCGGCTGTTTTGATTGAAGATGAGGAGAATTGTGGGATCTGTTTGCCACTTTCGATCAGCCCTGAGGCATCGAAATTATGATTATTGGAGAAGTTTTACGACAAGACCGAAGTATTTGATGGAGAGTTATCGTAATTGTTCTTACAGAGTTGTTAATAATGCTGAAATTGAGAGAATTTTGCGTCCAACATTTATGATTTCCAGAGCTTTGTCGACGGATGCTGCTGCAAATGCTTCCATTGGAGGTAAGTTTTTGTTTTTGCTTCTGGGTATACGTTTTTATTACTGTTCATGAATGCTTCTGTTCCTTGGAGAAGTGCTTTTTTGAACCCCAGAAAGTGATTTAGGAGTGCTTAATGCAGTGTCTATTTCAGTTTTGTATTGATTGAAAAGTGCTCACTAGTGGAAAACAGAGCATGATTTTTTTTTTTAACTTATTATTTCTTTTTGTTTTGTTGGTTTATTGGGTTTCTGTGGGTTGGTTTCAGAAGTCATTAGAGCTGCTGCAGGGCCTCTTGTGGAGTATGAGAGAAGAATTTCTGCGGGTGAGCTTTTAGATGGTGATACCTGTCAGGTATGAAAAATTCAGAATTACCCTTGCCTGTTTGTTTGTGTTGAATTCAGCTTCACTTTCAATGAACTCATCATGGAACTACTCTTCGTTTTTATGTAAGATTGACCAGTGAATGAGTCAATGAGATACCTTGGGACCAACAAACTGTATGGAAATTGGATCCCATTTACTGGATGGTTAGTTTTAAATTGGTTGGACTGTTGATTGATGTTTCACAAGCTAAATTCCACTAGGACTGTTATATGATTTGTATTAAGGTGGGGTGTATTGATGAGATAGCTAATAAATAAGTTGATTGTGTACTAAGTTTGAACAGAGACTTTTTGCAGTTAGGAACCTTAGGAGAACTTCAAAGACTGTATGATGAGCTTGTTGAATCAGCTGATGCCTGTAAGTTAGATCGCTATTCCTCTTCTGAGAAAGCTGGAAGGTAAATATTCCGTTTTCCTCTTATTTTGTTCATATTCCAACTACTGAATTACATTCTAATGGCAGGATCACCCTCTTGTTCATTTTGTGTAATTTTGGTGTGAATTTGCGTAACACTTTGACAGTTAATCACCAATCTTTTTGTCTACAGGAGTAGGTGGCTGTGGTCTCGTTTACTGCCACAATCTTCATACTCACCTGTGAAAGGATTGTATCTTTATGGGGGAGTAGGAACTGGGAAAACAATGTTGATGGACTTGTTCTTCCATCAATTGTAAGTCATACATGCATGTCGTTATTTGATATCTTTTAAGAAATTACTTTGCCATTCAGATTATTCCAGAATATGGAATTTATTGAAATTTGCGATTACTCTCATCAATGTTGACGTTGGGTCACCTGATAGCTGATGTTTATATCTTCAGGCCCTGCAATTGGAGGAAGAAGAGGATCCATTTTCATGACTTCATGTTGAATGTCCACAGCCGCCTGCAAGTAAGAAACCAGACACATTATTTTTTCCAGATTGATATGAATTCCTTAAAATATTTATTACCAAGAAAGAAAGAATTTTATTTGCCCAATTTAGGCTTCATGTATTTTTCATTAGATTGCAGAACAACGTCTGGAAAGCTTTTGGCTTGTCAGTCATTTTTTTTAATCCCAAGAACTAGCTATATTTTTCAATATTAGTGGTCAGGAGAGTTTGTAAAAACAGAACATAAACTTGACATGTGAATGTACAATTTATCCTTTGTGAATAAGTCCGATCCTGTCTTCTTGATTTTACATGGCACTTGATCATAGCAGATATGGAAGTGCACTCATGTCGAATGTTGAATTCTTGCAGAAGCACAAGGGTGTATCAGATCCACTTGAAGTTGTTGCAGGAGAGTTATCTGATGAGGCAATTTTATTATGTCTGGATGAGTTTATGGTACAGGGGTTATAACACCCTTTTCCACAAAAAGTAAAACGTATAGACTTATCTCTTGTAACACTAATATTTGTATTTATATTTGTTTGCTTTGTGTTTATTAGGTGACTGATGTTGCTGATGCATTGATACTTAATCGTCTTTTTAGACATCTATTTAGCAATGGCGTTGTAAGTGATAAACATGTCATCTACATTTTGTCTTTTCACTCTACACGGTATGAACCTGTATTTTTCTGATGGAAACTGACATGGGGATTATATTTCTGCCCATGTTGGAATGCAAGTGTAGATACTGGTTGCGACTTCAAACCGTGCTCCAGACAATCTATACGAACGTGGATTACAGAGGGATCTTTTTCTGCCCTTCATTTCCACTTTGAAGGTATGTATTTGGACTATACACGTGTATTTAATTTCCTGTAAACATGGTCAATCCCTGTGAATGTGCTAGGATACTTTTATGATTCTTACATTCTGTATAAATTTTATTGATTTGGGAACTTGTGTTGCTGTAGGAAAGATGTGTTGTCCGTGAAATTGGCTCATCAGTAGACTATAGGAAAATGACTTCGGTATGTTGTCATTTCTATCTTCCATGATTCAGGAGAATTTCATTTCTGCTTTCAAGCTTATATTATAGTTCCTTTTTGTATGTTACAGTTTCTGATTGCTCTGTTTGTCCTTGTTCAGGCTCAACAAGGTTTTTACTTCATTGGCAAGATTCATCGGAAGTTCTGAAGCAAAAGTTTCAGGAATTGATTGGTGAACATGTGGCCGGTCCACAAGAGGTGGAAGTAGTAATGGGAAGGACATTGCAGGTGTGTGCTGATGTGTACTTTGCCACAGAATGTGTGAGGTGATAGTTATCGAAGCTTTCATTCTTGATTTCATTGTGTTTAGGTTCCATTGGGTGCTAATGGATGTGCATATTTTGAATTTGAAGAACTTTGTGACAAACCTCTTGGAGCTGCTGACTACTTTGGATTGTTCAGTAAGTCATTGCTGTCTGGGAGGATCTTGATTTGTTTATAGGATTACATTATCCAGACATTATGAGTTGGGATATGCTCTGTTGATATGTTGAGTTTTAACATTACATACTAGTCCAGAAGATTATAGAATTAATTGTAACTCTGAAATATATGAAAAAGATCTTCTACATAATTATAAAATTATCCCACGTCTACTTTTTCATCCGAAACGGTTGAAATATTTATCTCCTCCTGCAAATATTAGGCCTGGTTTTCTCTTTTCTCTGTGATAGATTCTTATACAGGTTTTCTTCTTTTCTTCTGTCAGAGGCTTTTCATACTTTGGCATTGGAAGGTGTCCCGATATTTGGACTTCACAATAGGACAGCAGCATATCGGTTTGTCACTTTAGTTGATGTATGCCTGATTTCTTTTTAATGGTCTGGTTGTTTTTGGACTTTTGTAATATCTTAAGTTTGGCCCCAACTCTTGCGTAATTGCTTGATCACTCTTTCTTATAATCTGTTGTGGTTACAGGTAATGTATGAGAACAGGGCTCGCCTGTTGTGTACAGCCGAGGGTAGTCCTGTGCAACTTTTCGACAAGATAGTAACGATCTCCGATGCCCAGTATGTGGCACCTAGAACCTCTTCGAGATCTAGGAGAAACGATGAAGCTGATCTTTGTGTGGACAATGAATTGGGTTTTGCAAAAGACCGCACCATTAGCAGGTCACTTTTCAAAGATTCTAAAAGCCTCTGCATTTTCCATTTGGGAAATGATAAATAACAGGATACGATTAAAATTCTCGTATAATTTCAGATTAACAGAGATGAACAGCAAAGAATACTTGGAGCAGCATGCAGCCATGTTAGCCGAGAAGCAGCTCTCGCAGTCGCAGATGCATTACAACTACAAGCAATGATACCGGGAGTGATTCAGCATCAACATTGTTGTATTTTAATTGCCCTTGAATGTTCGGCGGCCGAGCAGGCAGTGGTGATCGGCGGCAACATAACAAGGTTATGCCAAATCCGATTGTTAAATGAAATATACTTTTAACCTGTGCTTTATTCTATTATCATAATTTAACAAAATAAAGTCTATTTATGAAGAACAATGAAAGAGTTGCGAGTTTGTTTTTTCTGCAACTTAATAGTAAAAGTAAAACGTTGAATGTGATAGCTATCTTTTCCTATACCAAGGAAACTTAATGATCATCAAACTAGTGATCACATAACTTCATCTCCATCTTGCTCTTCTTCAATGGAATTCGTGAAGATTGATAAAAATTATAAGGGTAAAAATGTAAAAGTCCAAGCATTGTTATAGAACATACCTTACATATACCGAAAGGACTTTTGCTTGAACATTCGATTTTTTTTTTTTGTTTTCACAATAGATTTTTACCAGTTGAAAGGGTAATGTTAATTTTGTTTATTAATGAATAATTTCATTTACTTAAAAAAGAAAAAGAAAAAAAAAGTGTTTATTCCTAATGGGATAAGCTCAAGATTTGAACTTTCTATTAGATGAGGAAAAAAAAGTGAAATTTAATATGCAAAAGGTGAATTGGATAATTAAAAAATTATTGCTAACATGCAACCCTAATTACAATAAATTAATATAAATTTGATTAAAAATTATGAATAATATAAGAGCAAATAAATGTAAGAGAATGATGGAAGAGCGAGATAACACAAGTGATTTTACATGGTCAATAAAAAATAATCGAAATCTCATTCACGGTTCATGATTACCAAATCCACGTCTCCTACCACAAAGCGCTTGAAGATTTCACTATAACGCTTTATACCATAAAGGCTTAACCTTTATAGTGTCAACGAACCTCTACACAATTGACTTCAATGAGGTGTCAATTAAAATTATCCTAATTGTCTTCCACGATGTGTCAATCAAATCTTTTCGAAATTGACTTTAAAAGTTCAATGAACCTCTACCAAAAAAAAAAAAAAAAGAAGTGCAACACCTTATACTCAAAATATTTCCCACAAATGATTTTACAAAAAAAAAATAATGGAATGCTAAGATTCTTCAGGAGAATTAACTTATCAAAGAGTAGATACACAAATTTAAGCTTAAGTTCTATTTGATTAGGAGAATTGGCAAGTGAGAGCTCAAACTTAACATATCCTTGCATTTAATGGACACATTTGAATTTATATAGATCATATGGAAATTATCTGTTATGAATAAAAATACCAAAAATTTACACTAAAATTGGTCTATCGTTTTCATGAACTGGTCTACCAATTTGAGGTTTCTGGTGGACGCAAACTCTTTGCCTCTTTGGAACCTTAAACCAATTTTGAAAATCTTGCATTTAAATCCTTAAATTTTGAAACTTTGAAAATATTATAAATTGGTCCACGAAGGCTTAACACATAATCGATTGGCCGGTTAGACAGTCCGATAAGCCGGTTTAATCACCCAATCCAATTTGACAAAATAGGTAAGTTAGTCTAAAGATATATCCATCCGAATTAGTCTTCTTGAAATCTTGATTTTTAAGTAAGATCGATTCTTTATGTGTGTAGGAACACAAAATCTGGGCGACGCCGTTCCTAGGCTCGCGGCCTAGTTGGGAAGGATTACATAACATGGAGTCGCCCCCGCGGTGTGAACCGGGACAAAGATTTAAGGCCGCACTCACCCCTCGCAAGGGAAGACCTCAAACCGTTGGTTCGGAATGGTCCCTTACTTATGTCACTTGTAATGAAAGGATTCATGTAATAATTTAACTAAGCTTAAGTAACACTTATTTCCAAGAGTATCATGCTTCTAAATTCTCATATGCAAAATAAAACTTATGTGTAACATTTTACATATATCTCATATTTAAAATTGCATGCTTAACATATATCAAGATAGCAACGAACATACAACTTTACATATTACATTCAGGAAAACACAAGCACACATATTGACCATACAAGCACACATATTGGCACTCTTCCAACGGTACGTGGAATTGTAGCCCAAGTACAGACCGCACTACCGTCCATTCGGAGTCGGCTACGGAATTTACGTCTGGGTTTCCATCCGATATACCGCAAGAAATAATACTCAAATATTATCATGACATAAGCATACGAATTGTAATACATTGACACATTTGCATAAGAAAGATCAATCAATAGGCAATTATGCATGAATATAATAAGACAGACTCAGTTCTGGGCACGTTCGGTGTAGCGTTCGTAAACGCGTTCGAACGGAAATGAAACAGAATGCTCACGTTCGAGTAGCGTTCGTAAACGCGTTCGAACGGAATGAAACAGAATGCTCACGTTCGAGTAGCGTTCGTAACGCGTTCGAACGGAAATGAAACAGAATGCTCACGTTCGTATGGCGTTTGTTAACGCGTTCGAACGTAAATGAAACAGAATGCTCACGTTTGTATGGCGTTTGTTAACGCGTTCGAACGGAAATGAGACCTGATGCATGATAAGGCAAAATGTATGCGCGTTCGAGTTGCGTTCGTGAACGCGTTCGAACGGACACGGACCTGATGCATGAAATAAGATGCAATACATAAACAGAAAATAAAGGGGCGCGGCGAAGCACTGCCGTAAAGGTGACCTTTTGGGGCTCTTGATCTCTCAAAGAGAGGACCTTTAGACCAACATGCTAAGCCCATGCGCATCACATCACACATACAAGACTAGAACCAATCATATCAACCAAGTATGCCCGATTGAACACATCTCACATCCAATCTGAACACACATCAACCGGCGCGGCAAAGCATCGTGGTAAAGGGATTTTAGCCCCTCCCCATAGGGGATCTCACATCACACTTACTAAGCCCATGCGCTCGATTGACTTATACATACGAAAATAAAGATAATAATATCAAACTAAGTATGCCCGATTGAACGTATCTCGCGTCCAACCGAACATACATCAACCGGCGCGGCGAAGTAGTGTCACGAATGTGGCCTTTTCGGCTCTTTGTCTCACAAATGGAGGACTTTTGGACTAACTCACTAAGCCCATGCGCTTGGTTGAATCATGCATAACTAACGACATGTTGAATTCAAGTAAAGCAAACTAAATAAACAAGAGCAATACAACAAAAGAAAGATGGTGCCGTTTACCCAAGCGGTACGTGGAGTTGTGGCCCGAGTACAGATCATATTACCGTCCATTCGGAATCGGCTATGAAATTTACGTCCGGGTTTCCATCCGATATACCGCGGAGAGTTGACACATCTCTCATTCATCCAATACCCACAACATACATCATACACACAACTGATATCACAAATACAGAAAATACAATCAAAATAAATGACCAGAAAATAAAATGGGAATAAGTGTGAAAGATACCCTCAGGTCTAACCTTTTAAGCCGTCTCTCGGACTCACGTTCCACGAAGATCGGAAGGGGGGTAAAGCTCCGCAACTTTTCTGGTCCGCTGGTTCAACGTCCTAGCTCACTGCTTCGCTGCTTTGCTTACTGTTCGAACTCCGTTCTGCTCCTATTCGGCTCCTGTTTTGCTGCTCACTGCACGGGCTACCTGTTTCAATGTTTTCAAAGAACTATTCCAAGTTTGTGTGGGTTCTTAGTGCAACTATATGTGATTATTTTAAGATTATCTATGTAGTTTTTATGTTACTGTTTTTTAAGGATTTGGGCTACTGTTTTAAGGTAATCTAGGAGGTTGTTTAGGCGTGTTTTAGGGTGTGGTTTTTTTTTGTGGTATTTTCGGTGGTGGAGGGCTGCTGTATAGGTGGCTGTTTCGGCTATGGAGGGTGGTGGCTTGTGGTGGTTTCTTTGTTTTCTTTCTTGTGTATGTGTGAAGTGTTTTCTTTTCTCTTTTTTGTTGGCTTAGTCTTGGGTGTGTAGAGAGAGTCTAGAGAGATTTTGAGAGAGTTTGGGTGTGAATTGTGTGTGTGAAGGACCCGAATGGCCTTGGTTAGGGGTTGTTTATATAGAGAATGGCTAGGGTTTACAAGGGAAGGGATCTTGTTTCCAAATTATGAGAGATGAGAAAGGTATACACAAGATTGAGGGGGGACAAGATATTTTAAATTAAGAAGTTGTAATATTTAATTGTGTTGGTTTAGGAATACAAATATTTTATATTGGTAAATATCTTATTAGATTAGGAAGTCAATATATGATTGGCTTTAATTGGTTAGGATTGATTTTAATTTGGTATGATTATATTTTGATTTAGTATGTGATTTGTTTAATTTAGGCATGATTTTAGTTTAAGTTGGTAATTGTTTATTTTAATTGGTAAATGGTTAAATATTTTATTTTATGTTTAATATTTAATTTAATATTTATTTATTTTTTAATTTGGGATGTGTTTTATGGGCTTTGGGGAGCTAAATGGGCTGGGTGTGAGGCTAGCAGCAAAACCAGAATTACCGACACCGTTCGAACGCTCCCTCGAACGCTACACGAACGCCCGCAATCTGTTTCCCGTTCGAACGAAGTAACGAACGCAGCACCAACGAAGACAGTGAGCTTGCTTATTCTGAATTTCCCCTTCCGATATCCGTTTCCCGCGGCATCCGTGACTCAAAAGGTAGTTGTCTCCAAATAAGACTCCTCATCGGGTTTCACATGCGAAAATGCAATGCCTACAATGTGTCAGTGTAAGATAATAACCAAACCAAAATGAATTTATGATATTCATATTATTTAAATCTTACAATAATATATTAATCATCTTATGATAAATATATGTACAAATTTAACAATATGTCGATCACAAATATCATTTATGATAATATATAAATGTATCTCAGGCATTATTCACAACTTCTTATAACAGGAGTGGATCGTCAAGAAATTTTCTTTTAGCATATGGGATAATAGCATTGAGATCCCTAATTTCTTCATTTAGTCAAAATAATAATAATATAGTTTTCATTTCGCATATATGTCCCTAGTCCTTTTTAAAATAAATAACTGAGATATCAGTTAATTATTAAATTAATTAATCTTGGTCAAAATCCAATGTAAAAGCAATCAGGTCGTTGCCAATTATCACCATGTCCTATGTTTACTACAGTTGGATCCTATACAATGAAATCGTCATTAATTAATTCATATGCTATAATTTACTTGTTCATCTCATGGAAGACTTTTTCCAATTTGATTTTGATTTTGGTACTGATTTTTTTACAAATTATAATTGATAATTATTGGATAATAATTTATATGTAACTAAATCATAATGTTAATTATTATAAAAATATGTGTGATATATAATAGATTATGTTGACGGATGATTTTCGTCACAGTGGTAGTTTCGAGATAACCCTCCCGAGACAACCCTTCTTCAACCTTGAATCTGTTTGATTAGGGGAGACAAAAAATAAATATGGCAAAAGACAAAGCAAACACAATAATCGACAAAGAGCATTTAACATGGTTCAGCGGAGATAATCCAGCCTACGTCCACGGGCACGAAAGAAATGAGGTTGTTTTATTACCAAACCGAGCTCTACCGACCTGTTTAGGGACAGATCTAACAGTAACCGAACTGTCGGTCGACCTTTGAGTTTCTTACAAGTAATAATATTAGAATGAAAGATTTTTCCAACCCTTACAAATGAGATCACCCTCTTCTTATATACTAATGAATATACAATATTGTTCTCATATCTTTGTGACGCCAACATTGCAGGTTTCTGGCAATTTGACAAGCGCTCTTCCCCATCTGCCATCGCCGAAAGCAAAGCCTACTCTCCGATTTCTTGTCACATCACGCCGTAAAAGTACATTGTCACGCTTTTTCATTAATGATGACATCTTGTAAGATTTCGAACACGAAAGTAGATTTCTGAGGGAAAAGTCCAAACTATCCTGGTCACGCGTCGGTTATAGGACGTCGGCTAATAACTTGCCGAGCACCTCTACTGTCCCGTCCCGATCCGTAATATCCGAGCTCGTCAACTTATTCCAGGAGGTAAGATAAAGCCGAACCGAGCTTTTGATGTTGTCGGTCTCTGGAATCTGCACCAGATCCGAGAAATAAGTGCTCGGCCCCTCTTACTGTACGAGAACCGACCAATACATCTGAACATCCGATCCTCCAAAAAATGTGAAGCTCCATCTTTACCCTTACCGAACTGTTCAAATATCTTAGTGGCAAAAATCTCCATCAACAGATTATAAAATTCAAGACGGACTATGCACGACTAAAATGAATAGCTTATTAGCTTGCAAGTATTATTTGTAGATTTCTTTTTCCATGTTGTGTGTTACAAAATCATAACTATGACGCTTGATTAACCAATAAATTAATTAAATAAGTATAAGAATTAAAAATTGTACAAGGCAAAACTTCCAATAACCTTCCTGATATTATTTTAGTTAGGGGTGGCAATTTGGGTCAGGATTCGTTTATTCGTTCGATTCGATTCGCTTTTAAGCGAATACGGGTTTGGAAAAATGGATTCGTTTAATAAATGTGTCAATTCGATTCGATTCGTTTATTAAACGAATCGAATCCGAATTTGAGGTCATAAATTCGTTTATTCGTTAAGGATTCGTTTATTAAACGAATCATAAACGAATCGAATCCGAATCGAATTCGTTTAATACCCGTTTAATATTATTACAAATTTACCCTAAAATTTTTCAAATATGTGTTTAATTATACAAGGGATATTTTAGTAATTTACGTTTAACCTAAAGATTTTGCTTGATAACATTTCCCTTCCAGCAGCCGCCTCTCTCAATCACTAAACCTAAAACTCTCTCAATCGACAATCGCAACCTAAAACTCTCTCAATCGACAATCGCACGGCGCACGCTCCAGTTCTTCGTCTTCAGCCTTCACGCACGCTTCAAGCTTCGGTTCTTCTTCTTCTTCTACAACTTTCACGCTTCGGTTCTTCTTCTTCAGCCTTCCCGTAAGATTTTGGTATGTTAATTTGTTGTATTGTTTGGTTCTATGGGTGGTTAAATACGTGAGTTGTTTTAGGTTTGAGGGTACTGTTTCAGCCTTCCCTGTTTGTTCATGTTCATGTAGATTGTTACCTGCATCAGCCTTCCCTGTAGTTGTTTTAGGTATGTTCATGTAGATTTTATTACACTTTTTTAATTAAAAAAATGGAAGCTTTGATGTTTATATGAAGTTGATTCCATTGTAGTAGGCTTCCAAGGCCTGCAACAATTTAGTTTTGTTGTGAAATTGGAGCTTATTCATTTTTTCAAACTTCTGTTTTATTTTCCTTTTCTGTTTTCTTGTCCTGTTTGCTTATAGAATAAGAGGAGAATAAAAAACAGATTCTAATTCTGTTGTTTAACTCTTAATAGAAACCATTTTTGCGTCTGAGATTGTATTCTACTTATTAAAACATGCTATTTAGACTAACTGCTTTCTTATGTTGTGTTCATAGACCCCTTTTTTTTTGGAAACTTGAAAATCTACTCTAGATTAAGTACTACTTGCTGCCGTATTTGCTGATTCTTTTTATTTACAGGGAAATGGATACCAACGAAACTGATATGGTGTACACGGTTGATGACTCTCCAAGCATTGATGATTTAGATAATTCAATTGAAATGGAAGAGGAGATGGAAAAAAGTTTGCCAGCGACAAATGAAGAAGCAAGTGTTATTAAGTGTTATTAATTATTATGCAATTGATTTATAATTTGAATTTTGGAGTTTATTTTATGTATTTTAAGACTATAACAATGAATATGGTATGGATTATGGAATAGATGGTTAGATTTTGACATTTTGTATTTTATTTTGATTAAACGAATCGAATACGAATCGAATACAAAATTTCGATTCTTTTAATTTTGATATAAACGAATAAACGAATGAAATGCGAATAATAAACGAATCGGATGCGAATAGTAAACGAATCGGATGCGAATGGTAAACGAATAATAAATTCAATTCGATTAGTTTGATTTATGTAAACGAATAAACGAATCGAATACGAATATTCGTTTATTAAACGAATCGAATTCGAATCCTAGTATCAGGATTCGTTTAATAAACGAATCGAATTCGAATTTAGTGCATTACAATTCGATTCGTTTAAAATTCGTCACGAATTCGATTCGTTGATTCGTTTTGACACCCCTAATTTTAGTCCGTCACGAGATTCCCTCGAAATTTTGTCAAACTTATCTGGTGATTAGTCTCATCAAAAAAGATTTGACATATATTTCAAAAAAAAAAAGGAAAAGAAATACTCGACTAACCTATCAAAATATATATATATATATATATATATATATATGGCAATCGGTCCGATTCGGTTGTCAACTCTCCATAGGGCTATCTTTGCCATCTCCAAATGACAAAAAAAAATCCATATTTTTTTATTAAATTAAAACTCATCCACTCTTATTTTTATGTAATTTTGTTATATTTGGCATAATTTTAGGATTGTTATAATCTCATTATGGGTTTCGTTAATTTCACATAAAATCCTGATTCGGACAGGTGGTGGCACAATGGAAATTCACGTGAATGAATCAACAATAATACGACCTGCCCAAGAAACGCCTACATGTCACATCCCAGCTGTGTATTTCTTTCGACGGCCAAATGATATATTCTTGAAGTTTCTTTGAAACTGATTTGCTGAAGGAGGCTTTGAGTAATGTTCTTGTGCCGTTTTACCCCATGGCTGGAAGATTGTTTGAGGATTGAAAATGGAAGATTTGAGATCAAATGTAATTAATGGTGAAGGAGTTTTGTTTCTAGAGGCTGAATCAAGTATTTTTCTTGATGATTTTGCTGACTTTGAGCAAAGCTTCAAGCTTATGCAGCTTGTTCCAACTGTTGATCACACAAAAGATGCATCTTTTTATCCACTTTTCATGGCACAGGTATAAAAATAATACTTACCTTCTTCTTCGTTTTAATAAAATAATATTATCTTTTTATTGTATTGTGCTTAGGTAAGTGCGGAATGCTGACAGATTTGGCATTTTGTATATCGAATCTCTTGATTATCCGTTCAATATTGAAAGTTCATAATTATCTTAAGGTTTTGACCCTATGCGAAATTTATCACAATAACTAAAAATATTCCTAATGAATATGTCTATGGATTAATCAAATTAACAACCAACCAACAAACCTTAAGTCTACGCAATTACAGATCAAACCAGAATGCCCAAGCTATAAATAATAATACATAAAATAAATATCAACCACACAAAATCATCACAAGTATTTTGGTGGCGAAGTGGAAAACTCGTGCGAGTAAAAAATCACTCCAGGTATCTTGGCTACCAGCCCAAAATCCAATATATGAGAAAAACTTGCATTGATGGTAAAATACCTATGGCGGCAAGTCCACCGACTCTAGTACCTCTAAACTGCAAGAACTTAAAGAAATCCTCGAGCCTACACCCCACGGTTTCTCCAGAACCTCTGAAGTCTCTGAGCGGATCAACTCTGCAAGCACGCCGGAACTCCGACTACCAATCTTCCACCTTGAGAGTATTGGGGTTTTGGGCGAAGGGCGCGGCAGAAGCGCTGTTCAGGCGAAATCGTAATTTTAAAACTTTTTCAAATTACCGAACAAATTATTCAATATTTAATATGAATAATTTATTCATATTTCACCTAAATACATTTATTCGATATCAAATAACGACATAAATAAGGTAGAAACTTCGCGAAACTTTTACGAAAAATATTTTTCCGTAAAATGACACAAAACGTGTTTTTGACCAAACCGACCACCCAACACTTATGGGGACTGCCCAGGTCAACCCCAATAGTGTTAGGGTAGTTTATGGGCTGTCCGAACAATGACAAATTCACTGTTTGGGCAGCCGTCACCCGGTTGGCTCAAAAGTCACCCGGTAACGCTGTTTTCGCTTATTTCAACTCCGAAATAATTTCCGGAAATTGTTCCAACACCCAAAATACATCCAATACATTTATAAGACATTATTATCATCACCGAAAATAGAATTATTCCAGATCTGATTCAGAAACCGAAAAATGTAAATTTTCATGCTTTAAATCCAACTTTTTCAAGATTAATCCAATTAATCAAAACACCAATCAAAATCACCACACATGAAGCACTCAAGAACAATTCTAGACATTACAATAGTGGTCATAACACTCTAGAATAGAAACATATCATCAAATGATTAAATTGGATAATAATTACACTAATATCACCCGAATCTACTCCACACATGCACATAAGCTTCCAATTCATCCACCAAAACCAAAAGCCCAAAATATAAGAAATAAAGGAACCCTAGAACCATTCTAACAATTCAAGAAAATAAGAAACAAATTTCCAAGCTCAAGAAGATTTAAGATTACTTTTTAATCTCCAATTTCCTAAGGATTTTTCTTGAATTTTCCTTCATTTTCTTCATAATTTGATCAAAAAAATTTAGGGCTTTTTCTCTCTTTAGGTTCGGCCATAGTGGAGTCCTTATGAAAGAGAAAACAAAAATTCCTAATTTATACAAGCTTGCCGACTTTGAAGGGCAAAAAGGTCATTTTTATAATTTAAATCAATTAAATATACTAAGCTTTAATGTTAACAAATCAAATTTGTACACATTAGGCTTAGTAAAATCATGCCAAGTGTTTCAATAATAATTAAACACATTTCATAATATTTATGAAATATGGATATTATTTAATTATTCAAATATTTAACAATTAAATATCTAAATAATTAATTAATATAATTATTATAATATATGTATTTTTTATTTACATTAAACAACAAATACATATATTAATGACATGTGTCAAAATCTCATTTGACCATTAATTAATGTGTATCTAATCGAATTATGTATCAAATACAAATATACAATAATTATTAAATGACCGAAATCCCTTAATGCATGTGTTATTGTTTAACCGATTAAACGATTCGAATTAACTCATTTAATCCGATGAAGTATTATGAATAATCTGTATTATTCATATCGTGTTGCCCAAGTACTCAACGAGTATATTTCATATTGTGAGACTCTCTAAGTTTAGGTTTATCCATCACGAAATTCAATTTCGTGTCCATAATTCACCCACTCATGAATTATGACGACCACATATAATCTCGCTAAACTATGCAAGTCGAGATCATTGCATACGTATAATCCCTCCATCACAGGCGATCCATATTATACATGAGATATATATGAGAACGTCAAATCATTTCGGTATAATATAGTCGACTTTCAATTTATGATCTCTAAATAACACTCGGAACTGATTTATGAAGTTATACCACGGTCATGGATTTAATTACTAGATCGCAAACATGTGTAGGATGCCTATGTCATTTACACAAGACTGACAGATTCTAACTTGATACGCACTGGATATCATGAGCATCAGTCCACATCCAACGAACAATCGGAGGTCTGATCTAAATAGATCGGTGACGTGACTGCCATCAAAGTGTGGAGGATAACTCATATATCTCATTGTGGTATCTCAAGTCGAAGGACCACTATGCTCGCTTAACTCGAGAAGATTCATATTGACGTTGGTGTACCGTCTATTAGAAAATCTTCAGTGAGTCGTTCAGTATCTATCAAATAAACACAAACATGTCTATACGAGTCTCCCGAGACTGATAGTTCATTGGGATAAATCATCGGACCAAGTCATGATATACGACATGTACTGGTCTCGGCGGTTTTTACTAACCGACCCGTGTTAGTAAATCTTGACCATGAACTTTATTTAAGGATATACATCTTATAGTGCGCTTCCCAATGTCAATTACAAACTATGTTGTAACTGCGCACTATATTGTAAATTCTAGGGTCTTTGTCTAATATACACGTATCACTAAACTAGATTTAGTTTCAATCTAATCGTAATTGAATATTCAATCATAATTAGATCGAATATGTGTATAAAAGATAAGAAATGCTACCAATAAATAAGTAATATTATGGAAAATAGAATTGCACGTATTTATGAATCGAACATAAATACGATCCGGATTGGCACTCTGAGCACCACCCTAATAGAGAATTCTGAAGGTTTAGGTTATTGAGTTTTGATGTGTTGATAGTTTAACAAATATCAATCTCACCACAAATAAAGAAGATAATAAAAGCAAATAAGTCTTCAATGTGAGAACAAGAAGATTGAAGACTAAGAATGTGTTTAGGATCAAGATAATATGTTTTCAACACTTGTGAATGTGGCTCAATGTTTGTTTATATAGGTAGGGTAAACGAAAATGGTTTCCTAGTGTTATTTTAGCTTTAAAACGTGCCTAAAATATCCTACTTACGCACATATGTTCGAACGCACTTCAAACACAACTCAAATGCAAAGTTTCTGCCTCAAAACATTTGAACGAAAATACGAATGCCACACGAACGCGGGTGCGGATTGGTTTTCATTTGAAACTTAAAAACCTTGTAAATTTATCTTCACTTGGTCAAATCATGAGTTCTTTATATGTACGCGATCATCTTCGAGTCTGCTTTCCAATGCAACTAACCTCATGTCAATTAGAGCTCTAAATCTTCTGAAATATTCAAAAGAGTGAACATCACTCAGATAACTCCATCAGATTTTGTTCAAATACTTATCCAATTGCTTTGAGCTCTTCAAGACTCATTATAACTCAATTGAACTTGTTTTATTACAGACATTACCAATAATAATGGAACTAACAAATATAACTCTCATGTGAAAGCCACGACCCTTTTGTTATGTCTGTCCCGAACTATTTGCATTCCAAAAATCTGCTGAGCTGGTTCTAAGTCTTTCATGTCAAAAGACGTAGAGAGTTCATTCTTCAACTGACTGATCTTCACTACATCTTGTCCAACAATCATTATGTTATCTACATATAGTAGAAGAGCAACGAAATTTCAATTCGGAAACCTTTGAATATAGACACACTGGTCTGCTGCAGTTCTTTTGTAGCCTTTACTCACCATGACCTAGTCAAACTTCTTGTATCACTGCCTTGGTGCTTGATTGAGGCCGTGCAAACTCTTCTTCAGCTTGCAAACAAGGTTCTTTTTTCCTGAAATCTTGAAACCTTCTAACTGCTCCATGTAGATTTCTTCATTTAGATCACCATGAAGAAATGATGTCTTAACATCCATTTGTTCAAGCTCTAAGTTCAAACTGGCTACCAATCTTAGGATAACTAGAATTGAAGCCATTTTTACAACTGGTGAAAAAATATCATCAAAGTCGATTCCTTTTTTCTGTAGGAATCATTTAACTACTAATCAGACTATGTGTTTCACCACATTTCTGTTGCGTCTTTTTTTAGCTTGAACACTCATTTGTTCTCCAGTGCCTTCATGCCTTGCGGGAGCTTGACTATCTCATAAGTGTGATTTTTCTGCAGAGATTTCATTTCATCATGTATTGAGTGCAGTCATTTTCCTTCGTCTTTATGAGATACAGATTCCTTGAAACTTTCTGGCTCTCCCTCGTCAATAAGCAAAATATAATCAGATCATGAGTATATGTTTGATGGAATCCAGCCTCACTCAAATCTTCATACTGGAGGTTCACTGGTTTTTAGAGGTCTGTCGTCATTCAGATATGTGGGTGATTGTGTAGCCTCTGATGGAGTGGGTTGCAGCTAGGGATGACAAAAAAGCCTGGGCCCGGTCCGGCCCGCCTGGGATAAAAAAATCATGGACCGGGCCTTAGAAGTAGAGGTCCGGCTCGGGCCCGAGCCCGAGCCGGGCTTAGAACATTAAGCATGGGCTCGGCCCGGTCCAGGCTTACAATTTATATTTTATATTATATATATATATATATATATAATTTTTTATTATTAAAAAATCGGGTTGGGCCAAGCCTAGACCGAGCCCGAGCCCGAGACGGGTCTGCCTGGTAACAGCTCGGGTCGGGCTTTTCCCAGGCCCTGACTTAAAAAAAAGTTCCTGAGCTTTAGTCGGGCTTATCAAAGCCCGGGCCCGGGCTCGAGCTCGCCCGTTGCCAACCTTAGTTGCAGCTCCCCTGCTCAACAATATTTTTCTCCTCTGGTTCTGCTTCTGGCATATCATGCACCCCATCATTATCTGTGGCCATCGTATTGGTGCTGGGGCTGTGTCTGGATTTGCATCACAGGTTGATGGATCAGGCCGAGTTTTAAAATACTGTTACAAAATCAAGAATTAAAAGATTTTTATTATATATAAATTAGTTATGTAAATGAGTATTTTCTCATTAATTCCAATCCATTAATTTACCACACAAAAATTAATGTAATGATACTTGTTCATTAATTGACAAGGAAGTTTTAACAATTTTTAATTATAAAAAACACATGATTTATTGGACTAAAAAAACATGATCTCTAAAATTCTTACCAAGTTTCCTATTAAGTGTCAAAAGACAAACTCCATGCATGTATAGTCATGCCGCAATTGTCAACATTCAAAACTTAGACATGCAGATGGTGACAGAACAGGCGTGGGTCTGGTTCAAATAAACACAACTTGACAGACCGAAGGAAAACGAAAACGAAAGCTGAAAATAAAAAGGGATAAAAGAGACATTCAAATCCGGTAAAGATAAAATCCGTTCCAACATCCCTTAGATTCTCAAAGAATTTATCATTGAAAACGCATTCTTAGAGATTGCCTCAGGTGAATTTTGCCGGCAATAAAGACGCTATAAAAGATGCCAACCCTTTAATGATGTTTAGAATTTGGCCTAACTACCATTAGCCTATTAAGAATCCCAAAAAAAAAAACTAAATTAATAAGTTACTAAATATGTATACCGATCTCTTTTCAACATTCAAAAACACGACAGTCATATTTTCAGAAACCATTCTTAATGTAAGATCGGCATACAGGTACTGTAGACCGGCATACCGACCTCAGAATAAAAAAAAAAAACTTCTGAAAATATGATCATTGTGTTTTTGAACATTGAAAAGAGACTGGTATGATTTGGCCCGGTTCCAGAATGTATGAAAAATTCAGCTCTGACTAGTATGCCTATCTCAGACCGGTATGCCTATCTCAATAAGTTTCTGATGACCAGTCAATCCTAATTGCACTTAGTATTTTGGCCATAACTTATTTTAGAAAATTCTAAATCAAGATCCGTGAATTTCTACATAAATTAGACACATAAATCTATCTTCTGTGATTAATTCAACTTAAAAATATTAAGATGAATTTTGTGGAACTTTTCAAATGTGACAAGTCTTCAAAAAATACACATATGAACATGTTGTAGTAATTATGATATAACAAAAATTCTATATATTAGAATTGTGTTTCGTTTGAACCGTAGCAAACTAGAGACACATATCTATCTAACGGTATATCATTTGAAATTTAATTCAACAGTTTGCTAATTTTTCAAAACTATTTTCCGATACACTTGTGCATTGAAATTCATTTTGGTGCAAATAAAGTGCAAATGATTCTTTAAGTATTCTAAACCATTTTAAATACAAGTGATGCAAAATGTATGATTCTTAGGAGCTTTAAAACATTTGAATAAACTCATTTATAATTAATTTTAGTTCTTAATCATCATCTTGATCTTCATCTTACTTGACTCTTACTTTGGCTTTTCATCCTCTTTTTGGCTCTTTATAACTAATTGCTTCGACATCTTTTTGTAATGTCTGCAAACGCGCGTCGAAGTCTTCTAGTTGCATCATCAAAATTCATCTTACGACTATAAGCATTTTAAGCCATTTTAAATGCAAGTGATGCAAAATATATGATTTCTAAGAGCTTTAAAATATTTGAATAAACTCACTTACAATTAATTTTAGCTCTTAATCATCATCTTGATCTTCATCTTACTTGACTCTTACTTTGATTTTTTCATCCTCTTTTTGGCTCTTTATCAATAATTA
Organism: Zanthoxylum bungeanum; assembly: GCA_019454045.1. Taxonomy (NCBI): domain Eukaryota; kingdom Viridiplantae; phylum Streptophyta; class Magnoliopsida; order Sapindales; family Rutaceae; genus Zanthoxylum; species Zanthoxylum bungeanum. The sequence continues at coordinate 213,732 of SKCR01030593.1, forward strand.
TTTCGACATTTTTTTGTAATGTCCGCAAACTCGCGTCGAAGTCTTCTAGTGTTGCATCATCAAAATTCATCTTATGACTATGTCGCTAACAAGAATCACATGGAACTAAGTCTAATAATAATCCAAGAGTGGCGCATAGGTCATGGTTTACACTAGCTCACAACCGATCTCTAAGGTTCCTCTATGACTCGAGTTAGATGTATGATTCTTGAACTCTCTTCCTTGAAGTCCATTTGGCCTCTAATGTGCTTGTTAAATTCGGCTACATGATGTTGGGCTAAGTCTGCCATAGCGTCTTTGATCTTTTGAGTTATGTGCCTTATAATTGGTCCAAATGATACATAGATTGGATCAATTGTGCTCTTAACCGAATCTGGTGGTGCTGTTAGGATAATGTCAATAAGTATAAGCATGATGACTATTGAATGCTTTATAGCAATCAAGCTTATTTTTTTCAATGTCCTTCATTTCACCTATGAGATTTTGTATCTAATTCATTTGATAAACACATGCTACATAATAATGACAACCGGAGAGCGTATGAGATATTTTGCACAACATCTACATAAAAAATAATTTGTTAGTGCACCAGATACTTGAAGATTACTTTAGTCTTATTACTCGAATTTCAATTGTTGCAATTATATTAAGGGAAATAAACTTTAAAAAATATTTCTAAAAACAACGAATTAGAAATTTCCTAAACAACTACTGCATTTTCTTTTAGATTAAAGAATTAAAGAACACAATCAGAAACAATGTAGTCCTATCGGTATATTATTTGAACACAAATGGAATGAACTTTTTTTTTTTTTTTTAAAAAAATATATGAATGCCTAAAAGTAACCAATATATTTGTTCATTTCCTTTAAATATATATTATAGGTTTGCTTCTAAGCATTAAAAATGTTAGAAAACATGAGTTATGGGAAAATTTTCTAGAAGACAATTTAGGAATGAAACTTCAATTATGATATCAAAGTATGTTTTATTGACTACATTTAAAAAAATAATTATTAGATTGATTAATTTTGTCCATTATTTCATATAATAAATTCAAGTTATATGCATCATTGTCATTGTAGTATCAACACTTGGGGACCCCATCTGTATGAGGATCAATTTTTCTGCGTACCAAATACTTGAAAATTACTTTAATCTTATTGTGTTAACTCCAGTTGTTACGAATTTATTGAATAAATTCATATTGCTGAAAATATATTAAGCTTCAATGGATATATCAAACATATTTAGTTTTAAAAAAATTTCAATGTTTCGTGCTCCTTTGAACAGATGAAAAATTCAAAACGGTTAAGAAAAATATTATGAGAATTACTTTTAAAAGCCTTGAATTTGATCATATTTATTATAATTCGCTTCTAATCTATTAAAAAAACACCGCAGCATCGCACATGTTGAATTAGTAGTTAAACAAATAATATATAATTATAAGTGAAGTCAGTGGCTTCTTATTCATCAAAAGCCCTTCTTACATGTAATTAGTATGAATTAAATTCATAAAAGTGCTTTAACTAAAGATTTATAAGCAATCGTAATATTTTTTAATCCAAGAAACTCGTTAATTATTTTAATTACACACTTAATTAAAAAAAACCATAATTATTTTTAATTGAATACTAAAATATGCTCCATTAAAAACCCAAATCAGTTATTCACTTTCATGAGTAATTCTTTGGTGCAACGGATGTACGGATAACGTGGTATCACCAACAAATTAGTAAATGATATGTATGATTTAATATCCATCTTTTTAATTATTTTTTAATATTTTAACACGCGTGACAATGAATTATTGGATTGTTGCACGGATGACGTTGTATTGTAGATTTTCTCCACTTTCAGATATATCTATCTCTATTACAATCTCATCAAAATAGATAAAACATTTAAAAATTATTGATAATTTTGTGCTAAGTTATAGAATCTTAATTTTTAACATTTCTTTTTCACATGTATATAGCAATTAATCAGTTAGATCTTGACTAAACTTCTCCCAATTATTTCTCATCTGTCCCAAAATTTCTCTTAAAACAAACTTGACTTGGTAATAAAGAAATTGAGAAAAAAAAATCTTTAAAAACAAAGAATTGTAAATTTCCCAAACAACTACTGCATTTTCTTTTAGATTAAGGAATTAAAGAATACAATCAGAAACAATGCAGTCCTATCGGTTTATTATTTGAACACAAATGGAATGAACTTTTTTTTTTTTTTTAATATTTTAACACGCGTGACAATGAATTATTGGATTGTTGCACGGATGACGTTGTATTGTAGATTTTCTCCACTTTCAGATATATCTATCTCTATTACAATCTCATCAAAATAGATAAAACATTTAAAAATTATTGATAATTTTGTGCTTAGTTATAGAATCTTAATTTTTAACATTTCTTTTTCACATGTATATAGCAATTAATCAGTTAGATCTTGACTAAACTTCTCCCAGTTATTTCTCATCTGTCCCAAAATTTCTCTTAAAACAAACTTGACTTGGTAATAAAGAAATTGAGAAAAAAAAATCTTTAAAAACAAAGAACCTCTTTAATTTGTTCCAAGTCCACTCTTCACTGGCATGGCTGAAACTGCTAACAATAAACCTGAAGTGGTAACAACAGTGACAATTCCTGAAGAAAAAAGCACCAAGCTAGAAGCACTTCCAGCACCAGCCCCAGAAGCAAAGCAATTTCTTGAGAAGAAAGCAAAAATGACAACTGAAAAAGCAGAAGCTGGAACAAGCCTTAAAGCACTTAAAGCAAAGACCTTAACTGGGATATTAACAATGATCACACTCATAATTTCACTTCCAATTCTTGGTGCAGTCATATGGCTACTCTACATGAGAGACTACGATTGCGAGAATCTGCTCAGGCTGCCAAGGATTCAAATTGGGATGGGAATTGCCTTGCTTTTCATGTTCATTGTAAGCGTTGCCGCACTTTTCTTGCGGTCCAAGTTTCCTATGCTAGGGTTTCTTCTTGCTATTGCTTCATTGCTTGTGATGCTCACTGTTGGACTTTCACTTCTTGGGGCTTATGACTTGGAAAGTAGAAAGATTCCTGCTTCTCCAAGATGGTTTAGGTTAAAAGTTGATAATCTTAACAACTGGAACAACATCAAATCTTGCATTTACGATACAAAAATATGTGACGATTTGTTTTCCAGGTCTTTGAAAGAAAAATCTTATGCCTTAACCATGAAGAAGCTCTCACCCATAGAGGTATAATCTTTCTTTTGCTTACATTATACGTATTAAAATCAGCTTCGTTATGATATGACGCAGTCGGAGCCGACCCTGGCCATAGACATAGGGCCCGTCTATGGCCCCCAAATTTTATTTTATTTTTTTTGCAATAGCTTTCAAATAAACAATGACTAGGAGCTCCCAAATTTTTTTATTATAATATTTTACTATAACTAAGAACTTTAAAATATAAAAATGATATTGGAACCCCAATGGGTTGTCTCAGTGGTAAATATTTTGGGCTTGAGTGGTTTGCTCCCTCTCAGGTTCAAGGTTCGAAATTCACTAGATATATTTCCTTGGGGCCATGCCCCTTGGTGTGAAAAGCCAGCGACTTACCCTGATCTGTGTTGGAAAACTTCTGAGGGCACGGGGCACAGATCCCGGAGATTAGTCGAGGTGCGCGTAAGCTGGCCCGGACATCCCGGTTATCCAAAAAAAAAAAATTTGATATTGGGCCCTCGATGCGGTCCGGATGCCGATCATTTCTATGTTACAATTTTGGGAGCCCTGCCCCCGGAACAAGAAAATTCAAGGAATATAAGGATCCTGACTGAGATTTAGTTGATTTCTTTGAAAAGTTTATTCTGGCTTTAGTAGTTTGTAGTGTTTTTTATTCAGGCCCCAATATCCTAGTTTCGCCATGCATACACTTAAATCTAAAGTGGGTTATCACCCAACTAGTGAGTTATTTTGCTCAGCTTAAAAGAATAAAAATTAAAGAAAATATTTTCCGGGTCCCTAATTATTTTCACAATTACCCATTAGCCTAATTTTTTCATCATTACCTATAAAGAACCTAATGAGAGAACCTAGAATTATATATTGTTTTTCAACAAGTACTGATTTGATTTTTTTTTTATTCTCTTTTTTCTACTGTGCAATGAAGTCTGGATGTTGCAAGCCGCCAGAAGTGTGTGGTATGAAGTTTGTGAATGCAACATTTTGGATAGGAGGAGATGATGGTGCTGTAAAAAAATCTGGGCCGCTTGATTCAGATTATGATGATGAAAAGAGAGTGCTAGATTCGGATTGTAGTACATGGACAAATGACAAAACCATTCTCTGCTACGACTGCCAAGCTTGTAAAGATGGATTTGTCAGAACATTGAAGAGCAAATGGTGGAAACTAGGTCTGTTTCTTGTTATAATGACCTTGCTTCTCATTGTTGCGCATTTGTTCTTGTTTGTTGCTACAATGTGGCAGCGTGTGGCAGGTTAGAAAATTATTTTAAGGCCATGTTGCTTCTTTAATTTATTTGTACTTCTTTGATTGATGTTTTTCTTATTATTTTTTTTTTGGTCCAAATTGAACAGTCAGTAATAAAAGGCACTTGAATTTTTGGTTAATAGAAGTGTCATATAACTTTACTTCGCTGTGTTCTTAGTGTTTTTGGCCAATAACAACGAGTATAACTCTCTTAATGTTTGATAAAATTAATTGAAATCTCTCAGATATTTAAAAATTAATTGAAAATACCATATTTTCCAACCTCTGTTAGTAAAGCTATCAGGTACGGATGACAATCCGAACGTTTCGTCAAAACCAGCTCTCACGGTAAGACTCCAACAAAACATGAAGCATACATCGGGAGTACCCAAATAATCATGCTAAAAATGCTATTTGGTCCAACTATCTTGTTTTATGTTCACGGAAATTAACTACCTCCTCTATTCTAACGCCAAGTGAATTTAAGAATGGTATGTGTCGAGTACTTATTATTTATTTTATTAATTATTAAGACTAATTATCTACGAGTATTTAATTAAATTTAATTGTGAAGTTTTAATTGATTTAAACTAATATTAAGGAAAATAAAGACAATTATTAAAAATTCGAAAACAATCAATGAGAGAAAGACATCAACGATTGTGAATCCGCATAATATTATTCAAAAGATGAATTGATCTTCTTATACTTGTGTAATAAATCAACATATTAAATTGGAACATGACAATATCCACAAGCCTCTTTCGATGGTCATATTCAAATATTCAGAATAAATTGATCAATTATATTTCTATATTAACCTACTTATTCCGAATTCATTACGATCAGGTTCCAATTATGATTACACACGTCCTACCGGTATATTTCTATCATGCAGGGAAAATCCATAAGAAGAGATCGTGTGTTATTGAATCTAAAGCTAAAGCTAAAATTCATTCGTCAAGTTCAATTAAGTTTACCAAATCAATCTTATTGGTGATAAAACAATAAGAAGCAAAACACAAAGATTCAATAAATAAACCGAGAAATCACACAAGATATAAGAAACCAATTTTATAAACTTAAAATATTGGGTTTCATCACAACTCCGTATTTAGGGTTTAGTTATTACATATGCTCAAAAACTCTAAACATTTAATGAATAATAAAACATCATGAAAGCAAGAGAAAGAAGAAACTCTATCGAGATCGATAGTTTTTTACTTCCAGTTGTTGAGTCAATTTATCGTGCTTCGCTTGATGTGTTTTTTCTTCTCTTAAAAGTCGCTTTGAAGGCTTCAAATCTCTGATAATTAGGGCTTGAGATAGACTTTTTTTTTATATGGAGCTTTAGATACTTTCATGTTTAATTTTTGTGAAGTCTGGAAATCGTATGCACGTCGCAATAAGTGTAGCCCTAGCGTCGCGTCGCGTGTGTCTGTTGTTGAGGCGTCGCGACTCAGATTAAAAATTAGACGCGCTGCTCAGGTCTTTAATCTATACATATTTTCGCTTTGTTTTATCGTTTCTTCACTTGTTAAGCCCGTTTGGCCATTTTATGTTATGTACCTACAAAATAGACACGAAACACATCAAAACACTCATAAATCTCAAGCTAACTCACAAAATGCCACTTCGAGGGGCGATAACTATTAACATATTCACATCACGCCCCTAAACCTAAAATTTAGCTAGTCCTCGAGCAAAAATAAAAAGAAAATAAACTAACTAACTAACTAATCCACTTTCATATGGATCACGATTATATTTAGCGTATGTAACAAGTCTTTAAACCCCTAGGCGGCCCTACTGGACAAGCTATAGTCTCGTGAGCGCTTATAGAGATGACACCCACAAACGTCATTCACATGCACAACAGTCACACATAAAAAACGTGGAAATAAATAAAAGAAACAAAACAAAACAGTCTGGGTATTTGTACATAACAATGTCCTCAGAGAATATCCAGTAACGAATCAAAGATGAAATTACCTAAAAGTATACAACAAACACAACTCTATATACCTAATGGGGTAAATTGGGCAATGGTCTAATATTCATAAATAAAAGTATTTGCCGATTTTACGGTACTAAGTTAGTAGCTTTATCAATTTAGCTTAGGTTAATTTTTTCAATCACAATATATTCCTAATAGCAAGTTTTTAATTAATATGCAAATATGAAAATAAACTTGTGATGATTAAAAGTTAATGGATAGAGAAAATGACACCGATGATTTATAGTAGTTCGACTAACAATACATATGTCCACTCCCTCAAGCTGCGCTTGAAGATTTTCACTAAGTTGAACCCATAACTTACACCGAGTTTTCCATGGCTCACATGCAACCAATAGTTTTGTCCTCTAGGTTCACTCCAAACATTTACACAAGAGTTTTAACCCTAAGTTCAGTCTTAAAACCTTTACAATGAGTTTTGTTCTTAGGCTCACTCACAAATTTTTACACAAGAATTTTATCCATAGGTTCACTCTTAAAATATTTACAATGAGTTTTCTCAATAAGCTCACTCACAAACATTTACAATCCACCTTTTTGAGTATATCCACTCACAAAGGGATTTCAAAACCTCAAGTGTTTGAATATGAAGTTTAAAGTACAATTTGGGCACTCACAAAGATAATGAAATTTAGTGTGAGTTTCTAACCCAAGAAATCTAAGCTCACTACAAATGATATGAATGTGTAGTGTGTGAGTTTGAGTATGAGAGTGTATGTTAATGAATGTTTTATAAACTCTCTGATTTTACCTTAGAATAAATTGTACGAAGGTTCAAGATCTATGCAAAAACGAATTTGGGGCTTAATAAAGTGAAGATGTAAATTACCCCACTATTTTATCTGAGACCTGTATGATGGTCTGCAGAGGCCGGTATGCCGGTCTGCAAAGATCGATATGTTGGTCTGCCAAAGTATAACAGCTATATTATCGTTGAATATTCAAGCGTTATACCGGATTACTAATCGGTATGGAGGCTGGTATGCTGATGAACTAACCGAAATGAGGACTGGGATGGTCCGTGTCGGTTTTCGAGAGCATGTAAGATATGAAGGTTAACCGGTATGAAGATTGGTATGCTCTGTGTCGGTTCTAGTAACTATGCAAACTCCGGAGTGATCGGTATGGGTGACCGGTATGGAGTAGCCCGATTCCAGAGGCGGTGCACATCTGCTCAATACAGAGTAGGGCCACTGGTATGCAGGTGTGAGTGACCGGTATGTCAGTCTCAGTGCCAAAATATAAGATTTGAAGGTTTAAAATATTTTGTACATGACCATAATGTATCTACATGAATGTGCATATGTCTTTTGAGCTTAGAAACTTAAATTAACAACTCACTTACAAAAAGAGTCATAAGCTAAGACTACACAAGATATTCTTCATTTGTCGTTTGCGTCTTCACATCCATTGCTCTTCACCACTAATGTGCTTCGACATCTTTTTGTAATGTAAGCTAATGCGCGTCGAAGACTTCTAATGTTGCATCATTAAAATATATCTTGAGAATATGTCACTAACAAAAGGAACATTCGAAGTGCACACCACAATTTAAATCTAAATTATTGAATAAATCATCTAAATCAGACTCAATGGGTGTGTGTGTGTGTGTGTGTTTATGTCTGGTCACAGCTCAATTCCCAAGTAAGTCAACTCGGCGATTTCGTCTAAAAAATCGATAGCTGATGAGTCTAACCAACCTAGATATCTAAAATGAATTCTCATCATGCCTATATGCGTCTAGTGTGGTACTGCTCTTAACGAAAGTCTTTTTTTTTGTTTTTTTAGACCCACCTACCTTTTAAGGTAGCACCTACCTTTTAAGGTAACATTTATCCTCATGTTAGTCCTAATACTCGCTCATGGGTAGCTTCACGCTTGTCGGTTATATGTGGTATTTTTTTCTTTGTTTTTATAAGCAGAAAAATATTATCATACCACACATCATAATTAAATACAGACAAAGATAGATATTCAGGTAATCAGTCTTTCATCATCTGCCAATTCTTTCAACTAGTCACTTCGTCAACTCCTCAGGGTCTTACTGCTATAGATATATTATGTACTGTATAAAAGTCTGATCTAGACACCCAACTCAAGGCATCTGATAAAAGCAAAGTTAACACTTAACGTTTTCTAAAACTTCACACTAAGACAAACAACCTCATTATCAGACTTTTATTAACTACCCAATATTTTTTTTTTGATTTTTTTTAAAAACATAAAACAAACATAGCAAGAAATAAAACATGCAGGAAATATACCAAGAAATAAAACAGGCAACACCCTCAAATCTAAATATTGCATTGTCCACAATGTAATATAAAATAATGAAATAAACATAGTAGGGAACAATACTACCGTGGTGAGGGTCATGCATCTGCCTCATCACCATCTTAAGCTTCCTCTATCGCTGTGGCTGCCGCCGAAGGGTGTGGAAACACTGAGAATTGCTCTGTGCTGATGTTGAGCTGGCATGCCATTAAGCGGAGCATCTGCTCCATAGAATGGTTGAACTACCCCTTATAGATAACATGTGCCTCCAAATGCTCTAAGCGCTGGGTGACAGTGGGAGGTCAAGATGATTGTTGAATGGACGATTGAGGGTGAGAAGTTGAGAAACTGACAGCAGATATTATTTCTGTCTGAAGTTTCTGAATGATGTCTGTTGTCAACACTGTAGTAGGTTGCATAACTTTCTCTCTGGGATCCATGGGTACCTTGGCCTGCGTACACATGCTAGTGATGAGGATACAATAGAGGAGTCTTGTATGTGCATAATTGGCAGCTTGAACAATATTAATGGAAATGGGTCTGCCTACATCAATGGAATCACCCTCGAACATAGAGTAAAGAACGATCATCTGGTCCTTCGTGACCTTGGTAATGTGCGAGTCTGGAAAAAGTTTGCATGTCACGAAATGAAACCAGACTCGAGCATCTAAGCGGAGGTATATGAAGCTCATCTTAATATGTTTCCTACTGCTGTTGATAACTCATATGACATTAGGGATACAAAATGTCTGAGTAAGATGTTCCAGATCATGGTCCTGTATGGTCGTAGTGTAATCATCATGCTCGTTGTCTGGCAGCCCGTAGAACCTATTGATAGTTGTCTGATCAAATACAATATGTAGTCATTGCATTTTTGTGGCTCGATGATGAGTCTCTTGTAAGAGCACTGTATGAGAGTTGAGGAAGTTTGTAAGGTTTAAATGCTTGAGAGAAACCATATACATCCGGACGGATATAAACCATAAGCCCAATCGGAAATAACCATCACCTCCGGTCGGAGACACCTCCACATCCGACCGGATATGCGTCACATTTCCAGTTTTTTAGAATGACTCAATCTTTTTCCTTCTTAACCAATTTCCATAAACCCATATTCTTTCTTGCTTAATTTTTTTTTTTTAAATCGTTGGAAACCCGTCAGTCAAACCACCTCTTTCAGGCTTAAGCAGAGCAAGTAAAACCTCCAGTTGTCTCAAACTCTTATAAGAAAAACACATCATGATTCTAATCCAGGACCTGAATGTTAGACTCTGAACTCTACATCACCAAGCCACGCTCCTTAGTGACTCTTTCTTGCTTAAACACTTTCCCCAATTATCTTTTTCCTTATTACCACCTTCCATAATTATCATTTTCCCTTCTAAAGAGATTGTTTCCCTCCTAAACTAAGAAATCATCACTATAAAAATGATGACATTCACTCAAAAAATGGACCTTGGAGCCAAGTTCGAATTTTGAAGCTTATTAATTGATCCCCTGTATAAAAAAAAGTTATTGAAAACGCTAGTCATATATTAACTCCGATCGTACATAGACTACATCTGGCAACATGTTTTCTTATAGTATATAGGATGAAAACCCAGACGTAAATTTCGTAGCCGAATCCGAATGGACGGTAGTGTGGTATGTAATTGAGATACAACTCCACGTAACAAGGAAATGATGACTATTGATTTATTTTTGTTTATTACTGTTATTTGGCGCAATTTGGACGATTTATTTGTTATTTGTTCTGCTGGCATGCTTTCCGTTCCTTATCTTTTTATTATACCGACATGTCAAAAAATATGGTCACTCGGGACAAGTGATGAACACTAAAAAGTACACATTTATTAAAAGGAAAAATAATCATTTTACACTTGTAATTTCATTAATTCCCTTAATTTAGCATATTTATAAAATAATAATTAAATGTATGTTTTATATATTTTTATTGTAATTTTTATTTCTTATATAGGTGAAATAATACTTTGGATCCATAACTACATAAATGGATATGACATTTGGATTTTGGAGGCCAAAAACTTGAAATGGCGTTTTAATAGTGTACAAATTCAGAAATTCCAACCCTGCGTAATTTTCATATTTTGGCCATACCTTCTGACTCCGACATCGGATTTTGAGGCGATTCCAATTCCAGATGAAATAATACTCAAGTATCTACAACTTTGTTGTTGATAAGATTTTCTAGTCTTGAAGATTTCAATGCCGAAATAAATGAAAAATCCAAAGTGTATTATATATAATTATTAAAGCAAAAAAAATTTTAAAAAAAAAAAGATGATGGCGGTGGATCGCCAACATCGCATGTTTGGTGGAATCAATTGCAATTGCAATTGTATCAAGAGATGCGAGCACCTCTATAAATAGAGGTGCTCAACATTTCAATTTTCTCAGTCTGTTTCCTTTACGTTCTCTCACTAATAATTTGTGAAGGGATCCAACTCTTGTGTGTTTTATTTTTTTAAAGTTTTCTTATAATTTATTTTTCTTTCAATAATAAAATTATGAGTGTTTTTATTCAAATCATGAGTAGCTAATTTCATACTGCTGAAGAAATGGGTGAAGCTTTTAATATGAAAATATAGATTATTCTTATTTGTATTATAATATATAAATTGTAATCTAATGATTAATATTTAATTTAAATCTGGATTAATTATTGATAAATTTTGTTACCGTCTATATGGTTGGTTTTATTTATTTGGCATAATTGAGTACCTAACTGAACTGATTATAGACAAATGTTATCACCACCTTTATGACTGGATTTATATGTTTTGCCATAATTAATTCTTGCAATAAATTAAATGGGCAATAATGATAATTTATATATTATAAAAATTAATATTTCTAAATTTGAAATATTAAAATTGGATCTCATAGCCCCGCCATTTTTTTGTTACAGTTTAATTTAAAATTTTCAATATCTTCAAACAATTCACTCTTTTTTTTTTTCACTCAAATTATTATTTTATTTTACTAAATCTATTCCCTGTGGATCGACCCCGGACTTACCGGGTTATTTTATTACTTCGACACTCTTATACTTGGGAGTAAAGAACCATTTTGTGAGTGTGTCAACAAGCTAGAGCTGTGCAGAAACATAGTCAAAATAACTGTCAGATGACAATCGTTTCGGATGCAGATGGAGGGGGAGAATTGTAGAATCCATCTTGCATCCTCATGCATCTCCATGCACTGTCAAAGTATGGTCACCATTGTCAAAAGTAATTGCCACATTTTGACAATGGTGCAAACCACCAAACTTACTTTAGGTGGAGGATCTCCTTTGTTGAATTTTTAGGTGCAAGCTTCCAATGAGTGATTGTTTTTCCTTGACTTGTGGAGCAAAGCTCCAAGTTTGCTTTAGGTACATTTATTAGTTTGTTGTAATAGTGAGCTTGAGTTTCACTATAAACAGATAGCTCATTTGAGAGTTCAAATCATCATCAACAAGCAAGCTTTAAGGCAAGAAAGCTTGGTAGAGAGTGTAGTTTGTGAGTTTTTTTTTACAAGTTTTGTAATATATGTAAATTATATTCAAGTAATAATATAGAGTATTTATTTTTTTCTCATAAAATACTTTTCAGATCAGAGAATCACAACAATTAAAATTCATGTGAAATAAACAAAACATTTTGCTATAGTTGTAACTAGCCTCTCCTTTGTTGTTTTCTAGATGAACAACATCAAACTCATATATAGTTAATCTTTTCAATTAAGTACTAAGTTGATCATATTCACTTCAATCCTGATTTTTGGACTTCAGGCGAGTTCCTAAAATAAGGCCTATTGATATATATCATATTATACTTTTAAAAATTGAAATTTCTTTAAATTTGATCCTAATTTTCGAATTCATGTGGTTTGTCCCTGTGGCAGCCTCCGTCCAATATTAATGGTGTAACATGTAATTGTATCACTATGCATGAGAGTTTGAAATGTTTTACTACCACTTGCGAAGTTCATAAAAAAAAGGCCCACCCAATAGATGAATGCTATATACCTCGAACTCACAGTGTGTATAACGGTTAAGTCAATGACGCAACTGTCAAGATTCGAACCTACACTCAAACCTTAGATATTGTTCATTTGCGACTTGGAGGCACGTCCTATGACCGACTACACTAGCCCTTGGTGTGTGCATATTAGGATATAAATTCAGATAATTACTGAACATAGCCAAAAAAATCATCTCTGTCAATTAATAAATACACACCTACTCACCCAGTAATAATATGACCATTTATGCAGAATTTCAATGCTCGGGCAGCTGTAACATATGCATTATGGTGTGTCTCAGAGCTGCTGCTGCAACATTAAAGCAAAGATTTTAAGGTGTGCCTACACTGTCATGCCTCCAGTGTCACAAATTACGAGTCAAGAAAGTTGTCAATAAATCTCTCTCTGTTTGGTTGTCATGATTTTATTGCAATATTACACCTGCATATTTTTTCTCTCTTGAAAAGGACCTTCCATTCAATGTCACAAGAAGCTTAGAGCATTTTTAAGGGATCATAAAATGCATGTGATATCTTAAATTTAGTGATTGAATTAAGATTTTATTATTCAATAATATTAGATTTAGAAGACCCCACTCTCTATATTTAAGAGGAAGAAATGATGTCCTATACAATAATCATAAAAATCAACCGATTTGTATTGTACTTAATAAAATATTTTATATTATGTAGAAGATATGTATAAGTAATGCAATTACTAAATGAGTAAATTTAATTATGCATACTTAAATGAATTGATAAATATTAATGCTGTCTCGAACGAAGTCTAGGAACATCTTCAAATGAATGGCTCCCTATATTTACCCAAAACATCATTTTTTTTTAGGGAGTAATGCATTAAAATTTATCAATTCATTTAAGTATGCATAATTAAATTTACTCATTTAGTAATTGCCTTCACCGGCAATCAATAAACATTATTCGTTTAAGTCATATTTGATACCATTAGAATGGATATTCTATTTGCGGTAGATTTATAGTCAATTTTTTTTTCCATAATTTTAACGGGTGTAGAAGGCTCCAGTACTAGAGATATTGGAGCTCACTCCAGTGCACTCTAGACCGTTAGATCTTTAATCCAACGATCCAAATCTAGAGAAGAAAATATCTCTCTCTCAAAAAAATTTTAATCGTTTAACACGTGGTTCATTGGATGAAAATCCAACGGCCCACATGTAACTGGAAGGCGCTCATCTCAACTTTAACTATAGATTTAAGGTAAAAGAGACATATTATCAGTAATATTGGTACAATTAAGTAGAGGCATAGACAAAAATTCTAATGATATAATATCAAAAACTAAATCAGCGACGGTCGCGGCAAATCACGGTGCCCGGTGGTGGTATGAGGTTACCAGTGGTAAACTAAATATTAATTTATTAATTAAAATAAAATTTTAATAATTGATCAAGGTGTCTCCCCAATAATATAAATTTACGGAAGCATCATAATATACCAACCAACACGGTGCCCAATTTTTTTTTCAAAACTATATTTCTTCATTTGATATTAAAATTAATCCAGGATTTCATTAATATCTTTTTTTGCATTTTTCTAGAATCGGTTTTGTCCTGGCTTTGAAGTTTGAACAATGAAACGGCCTTGAGAAACTTTCAGAGCTAACCCAAATCAAAAATCAACTTGAACAGCAACTTTGATATGTAACAATTTAATTATTACCAAATGTGAATCTGAAATTATTGAAAAGATACATGATACTTAGGAGTCAAATCAGAATTATTATTCGTTTAAACCATACAGATGCATAACACATGCAAGAAACTTAACCTTATAAGTGAATGAAACTTACATTTGATACGATATTCGAGTTGCGGTGAATAACTTTTCACATTATATTCCATAGTAGTTTGAGATGCTTCTGAGAACATGA